>OY751313.1:32139699-32659465 GCA_963564615.1 Rhorus exstirpatorius
CAAAACCGACGATTTCGGTCGTACAACCGTACTTCGGGCAAAAAAAAACAACTTCATTTGCATTAAATCTCTCATGTCGCCTGCCGAAAGTCTCCCTAATGGAATAGACTTCAAATTTTAGAATTAAAAAAATCTATTATGAGTGTAGAAAAGTCTGCATCGTTGAACAAGTCTCCTACATGTGGGTGTGCCAGCAGCGGGTCCATAATCGCTCATTCTTTCGAGCGAGTGTACGTTCTCCCTCACGATTATGAACTCGAGGATAGACTCAGTGTTTAGCAGTGGAAGTCAACTATGAGTTGATAAAATTCTCTACTATACGCGTCTGCTTACTATACGTCTGTATCGTAGGTCTTTATTCAAATTGTACGATCATCGTTACGATAAAAAGATTTTTGGACGTTAAATGTGAAAAGATACATCGTAAGAGCGTCAGGGAGTCGTAATGAACTTTTCACAGTTACAAAGTCAACGCCAAAGAACTATACTCCATGAAATTGCCAAACTTTTCACTATCTTACTCGAAAGATCGACCGTCTACCCTTACAGTAAGCTTATACGCGAGGGACTTATAGTAAGCTATTAGAAAATTTAATAAACTTGTATTCGACTTAATTTCCTTGCTGAACCCAAAGTTGACAGAGCGTTTAGCAGTGAGATAATTAGTGAATGAATTCCGGGATGATAGCTGCACGTTTGCCTCTGTACTACTGCCATTTTCACTGCTGTTTTTCAAAATTTGCAATCGCTGTTTTCGCTACTTCTACATATATTATAGTTTGAACATAAATCGATAAAATCATCTACCCAATGTTTCTCCCATAGTGGATCGTCTTCAGAGTTCCATCCTCCAGAATTTGATGGCCAAAACTGCACCAAAGGTGGTCAAATCCGATACATCTACCATCTACCCGTATGTACAAGTTTATCGTAATCGTTCTTTTCTCACTATCGAATTTCTACCTAACGATCGTTGTGTGGGCTAAAATAGGTCCCCATGCAACGTGTGGCGGTTCGAGGTCCGAATCCTAGTCAACACCAATGGATTTTTCTGTGTCTCTTTTTTGTGATCCCTGAGTAGTTGCCTTTATCAAAAGTAGATCTCTCCTTCAGAAAAAGCTGAAATGTGATTGAAAATCCTCAAGAACCATTATTCAATTACGAATGAAAAATGAGTGGTTAATCATCCACCAACGTGGCCGAGGTGATTTCACGCCAGTGACCAAGTTTGGCACTCGCTGAAGACAACCAACGAAATTTTCAATGAAGAGAAGAAGATCTCGTTAACGCAGTCTATGCACTTTGCTCTCTCTCTCTCTCTCTCTCTCATCCTCTCTCTCTTCTCTCTCTCTCCTCTCTCTCTCTCTCTCTCTCTCTCTCTCTCTCTCTCTCTCTTCACGTTGGAGCTTCTCGCGCTCGTAACCTGTGTATATCGCACACGATCGATTGAGCAAGCTCGTAGTCACCGATGGCGTAAAAACCGTGCATACATTGCTCCACCACGTAATAAAGTCTCTCGTGTTGTGCTAACGTATCTCCCTGTGCAATTAGAGAGGCCTCGCTCCTTTTGCTTCTTGCTTCTTGCTGCTTCTTCTTTTATTTCTTCTCTTGCATCATCTCCCCGCTCCGATGCCCCATCGCCCGTTCGAATCGATTAATCGTTTCACAAGATATTAACCTCTTTACGAAACGAGAAGTGAGAGAAGACGGATGAGAAAATGATGGAAAGCGAGATGCGGATAAAGCCGAGAGGGCTTTATGCATAGGCTTTTGAGCAATGAATTTACAATTTTTTCGCTTCTACCTCTGTTCAAACCTTGATTATCATGGCACAGTATTTGTTCTCATTCGACCCAATTGTTCCGAATTTTTTTTTTTCAAGAATCTCATTTATATTCAACGGATTTTCTTCGCTTCAATTATATTTGGGCTGCATTCGTGAACGAGGTCGATTGCGCTAACAAAATTTATCTTGGGTCACCTTTTACAGAAAGTTTTCCACAGACCTATGCCCAAAAGCGAACGGAAATTACTGAGGCTCTTCTAAAAAAAGGAAGCATCTTATCGCGAAACTGTGATAAGAAAAGAACTGAGCTGTATCAGCTTATATCTTATCGAAAGGACTATCTTGCTCGTCAATCCTAATTTTTTTCCACAGCGAGAATAAGGGAGAGAGAGAGAGAGAGAGAAAGCGAGAGCGCAAGGTGTAAGACTGAAGCGGTTCAATTAAAGAGTCATCGAGCACACGTGACCAACTCGGAATCGAGGGTAGCGCCTCTTGCGGAAAAATTTGAAAAAAATGCATGTCGAGGTTAGCGCCGCTTGCGGCAGATATATCAACTAATGCATTCAGCGAAAAGTGACGGTTGTCGATAGGGTAGGATGTAGTTACAGTGACGGCGCATGTTTCATGCGAAGGGCCCCGATCGCCCCGATTGACCCTCAAAGCCCTCAAGTACCGGAGTCATGTCCCACATATATGTATCCCACCGATCTATGTGCCGGGTAGAGTAAATATACTCTCTCTCTCTCTCTCTCTCTCTCACTCTCTCTCTCTCTCTCTCTCTCTCTCTCTCTCTCTCTCTCTCTCTCTCTCATGCCATAGATTTTCCATGTCAACGCTCAATCTCTCATGGCTCTATTTGTCGAATTCTCTCTCTATTTTATGGAATACACATATAAACATGTTACAGAAATATAAAATTTTTTTCACATATCTTTTACATCGATTTTACGTATATATAAAAATAATACATTTTTTCCATGGGTTATTTGTATGCGTGAAATCGTGAAATATACGGAAATATATATATATGTGAAATGTCTAATATTTACGAAAAATACATATACAGCATTTTTCATGCTAAAATCTTCTATCTTATATTTTTCGGATATCTTTGACATATATATATATTCCCACTTGAATGTGCATACAAAATTGCATACACATGCAATTTCATAGTTTACTCATCAACATAAAAAGACCAAATATCTAGCCCATATACTGCTTACAATGAGAGTATCAGGCCTCCGGGTCATGGATTCTCCTCAAACTTGCAGGTGTTTCATTCGCCCTAAAAATCAAGTCTCTTATGCGTATTTCTATCTAATAGGCTTTTTGTCGCTTGCTTCATTGCATGAAATATCATTTTTAAGCAATTCATCAGTCGTTCGCTACAGCGCTCTGTACTAATTCAGCTAACTTGGATATTTTATTGCAGCTGATCATAAAAATGAAGATTCCACGTGTTAATTCATTGTATTCTATGTTGGTTGCTGCAGCTAGACCGATACACACTATATGCACAAGGAAAGAAAAGTGAAGCGAAACAAACCGGAGTGAAGATTTCTATTACAATTTGTGTTAGAGGAATGCACATAGTATTTTCAAGTATGAATACTATGCGTATTCCCATAAGACGAATTGTAATATAAATCTTTGTTTCAGTTTGCTTCGCTTCATTTTTATTCGCTTGTGTGCAGTGTATATATCGGTCTGGCGGTAGCAACTAACATTAATATTCAATGTTGGTCGCTGCCGCTATAGGTCGTATTCCCATAAGACGAATTATAATATAAATCTTCACTTATTGGTTTGACATTGCTTCAATTTTCTTCGCTTGTGCATATAGTATGTATCGGTCTAGCGGCAGCAACCAACATTGAATATTCAATGTTGGTGGCTGCTGCCAGACCGATACATACTATGCACAAGCGACAAGCGAATAAAAGTGAAGTGAAACAAACCGAAGCGAAGATTTATATAACAATTTGTCTTGTAGGAATGCACATAGTATTTACAAGCATGAATACTATTGGTATTCGCAAGCATGAATACTATGCGTATTCCTATAAGACGAATATTGTAATATAAATCTTCACTTTGGTTTGTTTCACTTCACTTTTCTTCGCTTGTGCGTGTGTGTATCCGTATAGCTGCAGCGACCAACATAGAATACGGTAAATTAACCCGTGGTATATTTATTTTTATGATCCTCTGACAAAGTTTCAATAAAATATATCCAATGTGGTTGGATTAGTACAGAGCAGTAGCGAAAAACTCATAAATTGCTTAAAAATGGTATTTTATGTAATGAAGCGTGCAACAAAAGGCCTGCTATTAAGATAGAACTACGCATAACATGCTTCATTTTTAGGGCTAATGAATCACACCAAGTTTGAGCATATTCCATGACCCGGAGGCCTGATACTCTCCTTGTTAGTCCAACAATACGAGCTCATGTTCCTTTGAAAAATTGAAGAACAGCCTCAAAAATGCCAAAAAAACACAGGTGAATTTACACCATTTTTTCATTGTCACCCAGACTAATATATAGGGTAAAACGCTATGGCTTAGGCTAAAATTTGCAAAATTTAATGCACGCACATAATTGTTCGAAAATTTCCACATTTTTCAAAATCTGAAGCCCTCGAGAGATTTTCATTCAAATACCAATTATCCTTGTCCCTGAGACTATTAGCGTGAAAAGTTTTGGCCCGCGATAGCACCAAAGTTTGCGAAAGTTGGAGTGCACACGCACATTTTTTGAAATTTTCTAAAATCTTATGTAAAAAGATTAGGCTCGATAGCGTCAAATTTTCGAAATTTAGAGCACACATACATTTTTCGAAAATTTAAAAATTTTGGAAAAACTGCCAAATTCAATTCCAATCATCCTTGCTCCACAAACGATTTATGTAAAAAGCCAAATTTGCAAAAGTTAGAACACATGCATCCATTTTTCGAGTCATCCTTCTCGTACAGACTATCAATGCAAAAATAAGTGTAGGCCCGATAGCTTTAAATTTATGAAAGTTATAGCGCGTACTGATACTATCACACGCATAGCAAACGGACATTTTTTCTAAATGTGTTTTGTCGATTTTTTGGGAAATTTTGAACTGGTATGAAAATCTCGAAAAAAAAATTTCTCGAAAACAAAGCTTCCTCTAGGAGAAAAAAAGATACCCCGGCTGAAAAATAGAAGCTCGATCAAAATAATTTTTTTTTAATCTTTAAAAGTTTGGAAAAAAATGTTAAAAAATTATAACATTTATAACCTTTACAACATTGACAAAAATTAATTCATATAAATGTGCCTCAAATATAGAATAAAATAATTTACAATAATAATAATTATTATTATTATTAATAAATAGTCATCAAATAATTAGGTAATAGAAAAACATCCGTCACAGCGCTGTGAATAACAATAGTTTGTTATTGAAATATAGCTCAGATGCTCTGTCATACGGCCCAAGCATTGCATATATTGCTCAGCTGTCAGCTCGTCAGCCGTTGTGATGTGAATCCCTGAATCCGTGCATCGAGAGAAAACTCGGGCCACCGCCGCTACAGCATGTGTTTGTAGTGCGGCAACCGTGTGTTTCTGTAGCCTGCAGCAGCGCGGCAACAGCGCGGTTACAGGCGTTCGCGCTTGGGATCCTCTCTCTCTCTCTCTCTCGCAACACACACACACACACACACACGCACACGCACACGCACACGCGCACGCACACACACACACACACACACACACACACACACACACACACACACACACACACACACACACACACACACACACACACACACACACACACACACACACACACACACACACACACACACACACACACACACACACACACACACACACACACACACACACACACACACACACACACACACACACACACACACACACACACACACACACACACACACACACACACACACACACACACACACACACACACACACACACACACACACACACACACACACACACACACACACACACACACACACACACACACACACATATATATATATATACTAGGGGTGCGTAGGGCGCTACGCGCCCTCACTTAGGTTTGGGTTTTGGGTTTGGGTTTTGGGTTTGGGTTTGGGTTTTGTCATCCTTTTCAAATTGGACACCCGGTATAAGCTCAAATCCTGAAACAGCGGCGGCGGCGGCCGCGGCGGCGGCGGCCGTGGCGGCGGCGGCCGCGGCGGCGGCCGTGGCGGCGGCGGCCGCGGCGGCGGCGGTGGCGGCGGCGGCAGCGGCGATATATCTTTATATTATAGAGAGATATATATATATATACACACACACACACATGGAACGCTTCGAACCGTGACCTTGAAGCCGGACTATATATAATGTATAAAACGAAAAATGATGAATTCGCGAATATTTGCATTTCAGTATTGCTTTGTACAATACTGCTGTATTGTTTATTGACAGTATTTCGGTAAGAATGCCTAAAAAATTCAAAGATCATTTTTATTGACTTTACGTCAACGAACCAATATTCTACACGAATATTCGATCAAAGAATAAAAAAATATTTTATCTCAGGGCTCAATTTGCGCTTTCGCCAGCACTGCTGCTTTTCCGCTCATACCGACAACCGTGACTAGCGAACCTAGCGTTAGTAGCCGGAACTGTGAAATACATAGCATGTACTGTCATATAGCCGTGAGAACGAACTTGGCGTCTCCGATTCTATATTCCGGATGATTACTTCGTTTTTCATCGAAATAGGGTGGAAATTTTTTTAAAAAGTGCAGTGAAGTGGCGAGCAGTACGCTCTGGTCCGATAAAGAGTGGCAGATGTGTGTGAAATTAATAATAAAATGAACTTGTCAGTTGGTGAGAAAAGCGTCGTGGCAAACGACAACCGCCTCGAGTTTTCGATAATTTATTGTGCCTCAAAAAAAAAAAATTCCACGGAGCAGAGGACCAGAGCGTATATTTTACTAGTCGAAGAAATTTATTTGTTATGTTTAATTGTGGAATACTATTGTATTTTCGGCGAAATCCGGAATATAAAACATCTAGGGAATTTTTAGTTCGCTTATTGCCACTTGGCGCTTCGTATACTTTCGCTCGATGACTCTTAAGACACGTGAAACGGAGAAGCAGACGTAAAAGAAGGTTGGAGGAGTAAAAAAGATCGAGACACCTAAACGCAGAGATCCCTGTTGCTTTTTCTCCAGGCAGGCCACCCTGATTTTTTTTTTCCTCTTCGAGGGTAGCAGGGGCGTATATAGACGAAGTAAAACGAGAACAAGGTTGCACTCTCAAAGACGAGAACTGCACGTGTGGATGCTGCGGTCATAGAGAATACGCATTATGCAACATATAATGGAGATATGTTGTAAATATATGTACTCAACTCCACATACTACATGTACATTACATGCCGTACACACACACACAATTTACTCATTCTCACTACAGCATTTACGTATACACTTTTTACCTTCGAGAGTTCAACTTTATTCTCTTACATATAGCAGTCCAGTCCTAGCCATTTGTTCTCCAATCTTCTACAGAATTAATTTTACTTTCAAAAACGGTTTAAGGGTGTCCCCCGAGTGTAAATTCAAGTTGGCGTGACGTGGGGCCGGGGGGGGGGGGGGTCGAGCTTTGGTCGCCATCTTGGAAAACACATTTTGTCAAATATCTCGTGAACCATGCATCGCACGACAAAAATAGTGAATATTCTTTTTGTAGACAATCAAATTCTCTACAACTTCTATTGGAAACTTTTTTCTGTATAACTTATAGTTTTTTATTTATAACGTGGCAAACTTTTCCAAACATCACCATTTTTACTGTTATACATCAACTGTTAACTATACAGGGTGGGGCATTTAAAGTGTGACAGAGCAATATCACTTAAACTGTTGATGATACTGAAAAAAGTTTCAAATGAAAGTTATATTGTTTGAAAAGGCCGACATACTGGACCATCCTATTATTTTTTCGGTGGAGGCGCTGAAGCTACGTCAAGGTCAACTCCACTTTTTTAAATGGAACCATGTATTTTTTTTCCACGATATTATTACTGACTTTAAGACGAATTCAGTGACCTACAACACAAGGTCATTGGCCAAACATAAGAGGATCGTGCCGCTTGAAAATTCGCTTAAAAATCTATCTCAAAAGTATTCACGAGACTCCTACCTTGAAAGTAATTATTTCGATTCAATTTGATTTTTCGACTATTTTCATACTTCACGTGCCTACAATGACCTTGTGTTGTAGGTCACTAAATTCGTCTTAAATTCAGTAATAATATCGTGGAAAAAAAATACATGGTTCCATTGAAAAAAGTGGAGTTGACCTTGACGTAGCTTCAGCGCCTCCACCGAAAAAATAATAGGATGGTCCAGTATGTCGGCCTTTTCAAACAATATAACTTTCATATGAAACTTTTTTCAGTATCATCAACAGTTTGAGTGCTATTGCTCTGTCACACTTTAAATGCCCCACCCTGTATATTCAGCAATAACCGTGCTTAGAAAAGTTTGCTGCGTTATAAATCTAAAACCATGAACTATACAGGAAAATGTTTTCAATAATAGTTATAGAGAATTTTATTATCTACAAAAAAAGGTCTGTACGATTTTTGTCTTACGATCCACGTTTTGCGAGATATTTCATAAAACGTGTTTTCCAATTCGGCGGCTGAAGCTCGACCCCCGCGTCCCGTCAACTTGAATTTACACTCAGGAGACACTCTTGAACCTTTTCTAAAAGCAAAATCAATTCTGTAGAAGATTGCATCATGAACCTACTTTTTGGCTAGAATGATTGGACTATAACAGTACAGGAAAAACCCTCGTATTTGACCATTTTCTCTGATACAATCCGTATCTGTACAGTCATCACACCTGATTGCCTCATATGTTTCACGCGTGTTAACGATTCTTCAAACTCATCTAGAATCTTTTTTTTTACCACCTGGAGATCCTTTTTATCGTTTAAAGCCCCGATTACAATTGGTACAGGAAATATATAAATTACTGCAGTTTTAGTGAAATTTATCACTTGTTTCGGTACCCCGTATGTCTATTAGTCATCGATTGGTGCAGAGAAAGATTATTCACTAGTGCATTTTAACCTCAAAAATATGCTCGTTTTGAACAAACAAATCAGATTTTTTAAAAATTTCTAACCGCCTACAATTAATAAAAAAAAGAAACTCAATTTAATTTTTTAATGGCTTATATATGCATATATACTATGCATACACATGTACGTGTACTCGAAGGAACTTTTGAGTGTAAGGAAACGAGTGAGCGAGATTTCAAGGGAGAATGAAGAAAAGCGACGAGGAAAAGAATGAGACGAGGGACCTTTTGTTCTTCTTTTTCTTCTTCTTCTTCTTCTTCTTCTTTCGATGTTCGGACAGATTTTAAGGTTCTCCGGAACGCGGTAGTATAGTGGCACTCGTAAACTCTGCACACTCACCGCTGCTCCCCGTTCCGTATATATATATGTGTGTGTGTGCGTGCGTGCGCGCGCGCGCGCGCGTGTGTGTGTGTGTGTGTGTCTGTGTGTGTATACATACATACATATATGACTTGCTCGTTGAAGAGGTCCCGGCGACGTTCCCATGACGAGACCAGCGAGAGAAGCTAGTGTATGCCGAGTGACGAGGGTGAACCACGCAGGCGTTTTTATCGACTTCCGGTCGGTGTTCTCTCTCTCTCTCCCTCTCTCTCTCTCTCTCTCTCTCTCTCTCTCCCTCCCTCCCTTTCTCTCTCCCTCTCTCTCTCTGGCATGCACACGTGCACCGAGCCAGGCACCGGCCGAAGAGACCAGAAAGCGTTTAAGACCTTCTCCTCTCGTTCCATCTCGTATTTTCTCTCCTCTCCCATTGCTTGCTTTGTGGAAGCACCGCAGGGATTCTCAAACCGTCTTTCGGAATAAATCTTCTACCTATGGGGCATACCACGTCAAATCAACCTGACCAATTCGGCCTACTTCCCTCACGATTTTCAATTTTTTTCCTCCTCTCTTAGTATCTTGCAGAGTAAAACGAATTGACACATAACAAAAATTTGCTTATTATTTTCGAAAATTCGTTCGCTGGTATTGGCTCATAAAAATTCGAAAAAAAGAGGAAAAATAGAAATCGCCACGGCAGAAACGATGCCGGATGCCGTGACTCTAGTTGCGGACTTACGGGCAAACAAATTTGTGAAAAGCTATTTCAAAAATTATTGATTCAATTGCAATTCTAAAAAAATCCATTTTTAATTAAAAAAATTTTTTTTACTTTTGGAGTGATGTGCTTAAAATTTTTTTAAATTTAATTTCATTTGTTTTTATTTATATTATCAATATGCAAATGGTTATTGGAAACACAAATCACGGATGGCGACGTAACATGCCTTTTTACACGCCAGTGATACCGGAAAATATAAAAAATTATAAATAAGCGTAAACAAGTTATCTTAAATTATCATGCAAGTGTGGTTTTATGTAATAAATGATGATGAATAAAACAAAAATTTCACACCATTATTATTATTATTATTATTATTATTAATTTATTTGAACAATCATATTAATTTTCGAACTCTTGCCCTACGCTTGCCGTGTAAAATATCGCTTTAATAACTCGCAATTCGTTTTGCCAATAAACACTTCAAGATTCATTATAAATTAAAAAACAAAACACAAAAAATTAAATCATGATTACTTTAATCGCCTGCAAATTTAGTCGCTATTTATTGATTTATAAAAGATCCGCAATTGGAATATATCATTTTTTTTCAACAATTTTACTTAATTTTTTTGCCTGTAAAACTCCCAAACTAAAATCGCGCTCAATTTCACTGTTGGGTCAAAAAAAATTTTTCGTTTTCACTCGAGCAAAATCAATTTTTTGTTAACAGTGTCAATTTTCACATTTTCCGTTTATTTTTCAATGTTTTTAAGCCTACACTGTGAAACCAGTTTTCTATAAATTTTTTTTTTATCTATATAGCAATTATGGTGCCGAAAATGTTTTACTCGTTGCTTTGCAGCGTATTAAAAAGGGGAAAACATTTTAATAGTGAGGTTTTCAGTTGGGTCGATTTGACCTGGAAGACCTCGCATATACTCATATAGGTAGGTTTATCCGTGTGAACACGAAAACTGCGTGTGCATGCATATGTATATAAATATGTGTGTGTGTGTGTGTTTTCGGTGCATCGTATCTGTTACATCCATGCCCCTCGAAATCCGAGAGTAACAGGTTGCCAAAGGAACTTTGCACATTTTAAGGTAGTAGTTCTTACGCAAGTGGCGGCGGGGAAAGAGAGGCAATATGGGTGCGCCGTGAGCCAGAGCATATATACACGAATCGAGCGACCGTCTTGCCGAAATAGCTCATCGAAAGTTGCGTTTTATTATTATATACGGAAAGGTCAATGAATTCGGTCTTTCGTCAATATATCTTCCGAAGTGTTTATCGCATCGGATTTGTCGATGTTTCATCAGTTCATATTATTTTTTTTTTCCAGTATCATTAAACTTTTAGGAGACTGATCTCTACAATATGCATTCCAGTCATCCTGGCCATTTTTTCTGAAATCATCTACAGAATTGATTTTGCTTTTGGAAAAGGTTCAGGCGTGTCCCCTAAGTGTAAATTCAAGTTTGCGGGACGCGGGGTGTGGGGGGGGGGTCGCGCTTCAGCCGCCACCTTGAAAAAAACTTTTTATCAAATATCTCGTGAACCGTGCATCATACGACAAAAATAATGGAGAATCTTTTTCTAGATAATAAAATTCTCTACGACTTTTATTCTAATCTTTTTCTGTACAGTGCACGGATTTTATTTACGGCGCGGCAAACTTTTCCAAACATGGTTATTGCTAAATATATATTTAACGGATGATGTAACAGTAAAAATGGAGGCGCTTGGTAAAGTTTGCCACGCTGTAAATAAAAAACCATGCACTATACAGGAAAAAGTTTCCTATAAAAGTTGTAGAGAATTTGATAATTGTCTAGATTCACTACTTTTCCGAATTTTAATGTTTTGTCGAAAAAAAAAAACAATAAAATTCGGAATTTTTCATTTTTTATTTTATTTATTTATTCATTTATGTATGTATGTGTATGTATGTCTTTATTGACTCCCCTAAGGGTTGCAAGTTTTTTTCCAAGGTTGTGTCCTTGTTACACACACTTTTCACAATTTTTCTTTACACCTCCCGTCCCTTTGTCTCCTTTACATTTCACGTTATTCCATTACATTCCCTCCTTACATCCATACAGTCCATCCTTACAACCCATACAATCCATCCTTACAATTTTTTTTTATTCCTCTGCTTCATTCCGCCTTGCCCGCTTTACTCCTCGCTCTCTTCCATACACCACTCTCTTCCATGCCGCTTCCTTGACCGTAATAACCTACTTTCCTTCCGCCCTTATTCTATTTACCTTCCTTCATCTCTCCGCTTATTCGCAACTCGCTCGCCCGCTCGCCTTTCTCGCCCGCTCTCTTTTTTCGCTCGCTCGCTTTTCTTGTCCTCTCGCTTTACCCGCTCGCACGCTCGCTCGCTTCCTTAACCCTTAAACCTTATTCTAACCTTACTCTATCGCCTGTCCTCTCCTTCGCCGACTTCCGTTTCCGTCCATTCGCTCCATTCTTTCTTTCACTCTGACCCTCCCTCCCTCTGCCCCGCCACTATCTACTTCCCTTCTCTCTTGCCATCACCTTTTCCCAATACCCTTCCTCTCTCCTCTAGATCCTCTATATCCCTCGCTATCCGCCTGGCTTTCCTCTCTCTCTCTCTCTCTCTCTCTCTCTCTCTTCATCTCTCTCCGGCCCTTCGACTTCCATTCCCTACCCTTTCACTCCGTTCCTTTATCTTCCTGCCCTCATTCCAATTCTTCCCGCCTCTCCTCCTCCCCTTCTCTTCTTTTATCCCGCTTCCCCTCCCTGTCGCACACCCCCTCCCCTTCTCCCTTTGGCCCTCCTGTTTCTTTACCTCCTGTTCTTCTTCCTAACCTCTGTGCCCCTCTCCTTATTTCTCTTTTGCCCTTTTATCCTTGTCCTCACCTTTTTCCCCCTATGCGTTCCGCTCTCTCCCGGTCCTTCCACTTTTTTCCTGGCCCTACCCGTCACCCTTCTGTTCCTTATTCCGTCGTTTCCCTATTCTTCATCCTAACCTCTTCTTTTCTTAACTTTTATTCTTTTGTTTCCTCCGCCATTCTACTTCACCCTCATCCCGCGTCATTCCTTCCCCATTCCCTCTTCGCGCTCTTCGTACTCGTGCTATTGGGAATCAACACGAAGGCGGGGCCTATCCAATATGGCCTCTTTCTCTCCAGTTCGTTGCCAGTAGCCAGCTCTAGTTAGCATGGGGCAGCATAGGGAACAGTTGTAAACACTGGATTATGGCATATTTTTTGGCAAAATACGATTTTTTTGGTAAGATTTGACAATGGGGTTAATTACCGTTGAGGATTATGCGTGGATAGAATCCACTGCGCAAATTGGATACGGATCAAGTGATTATCGCCATAAGGATTACAATGAACCTACACGACATCCCATGTTTAACCTCAAAATCTTTTAAAAAATTCCCGTCACTCTTCGGCTAAATAAATGCTTTCGAACAATAAATTATTAGTTAAAATATCAAGCTATCGCATGAAAAATGTTTTATGTATAAATTATTGTTCATATTTCATAAGTTATGAAAGTGAAAGTCACGTAGCTTGTGTTTACACGACATAACTAAAACGATTATTCATATTCTGCGTGTGATGAAAATCTCATGCCCTCGCATCAAATATCGACTATGTCTTCTCGATCTTTATTTATGATTTATTTCTTGTAATAAAGCGGCAGATTTTGAATTATTGTTAAAAAGTGACAAATTCGCATGGTAAAATCAATGGTAATCATCAGGCAGCAACTGGAGAGAAGTACTTGGAAATTTGGCCGCCAGAGGTCAGGGTGACATTTGTGAGTTCCCAATATCCTCTACCTACTTCAAACTTGCCGCCAACTTATCCATCGTGTCCTCCCTGCCTTACCGATCCTTCCTTATACCCCCTCTTCTTTTCTCACTGCCCGGCTTTACCCGCCGTTCTCACTCTGTCTCTACCTGTCACTTACCGTTATCTCTTTCCCCTGCCCCCGCTCCCTTTTTCCTAACCTCATTCGGCTCTTCATTTCCTGCCTTTTCGTCTTTATTCTCTAGCCCTAATCCAAAATTATTATCTCTCTGCGTTCCTTGTTCTTTCCTTTCTCTTTCCTGCCTCTTATCTATTTTCCCCTCCCCCCTGAACCCTTCACTCACCTCAAAAAACCTCTAGTCCAGTCAATAGAGGTCTAAAATTCGGTTCACCTGGAATTAATTCCGGGACGCGATTTTCTTTTTTTATATTTAGGGGGGGGGTGGTTGGTAGTTTAAATCTCGATTTTCGGGAAAATCCCCCCTGTGCGTTTGCCGCCATCTTGATTTGAAGAGAGATTTTTTGTTTTTCGAATAACTCGCTTATTTTCAACCTTAGAGTGAAAATGATAATATCCAAAGTTGTGGGAAATGTAATTTCCCACAAGTTTGGTAATTATACTTTTTCCCCTAGGATCGTTATTTATAGAGTTAGACTGCTAATAAGGGTAAAAAACGTTTTTTGTTAATTATCTCGTTTATTATCAAGTTTATTGTAAAAATGGTAACAGATAATCACGTAGGAAATTTTATTTCCTTCAACTTTGGTTATTACCATTTTTACCCTAGGATCAATATTTTCAGACTTATACTTAATTTAAGGGTGAACTTTTTTTTTATGTTCAGTTATTTCGTTTATTATCAAGTTTATCGTAAAAATGGTAATAAATAATCGCGTAGGAAATTTTATTTCCTTCAACTTTGGTTATTACCATTTTTACCCTAGAATCAATATTTTTGGACTTATACTTAATTTAGGGGTGAACTTTTTTTTTATGTTCAGTTATTTCGTTTATTATCAAGTTTATCGTAAAAATGGTAATAAATAATCGCGTAGGAAATTTTATATCCTTCAACTTTGGTTATTACCATTTTTACCCTAGGAACATCATTTTCGGACTTATACTTGATTTAGGGGTGAACTTTTTTTTTATGTTCAGTTATTTCGTTTATTATCAAGTTTATCGTAAAAATGGTAATAAATAATCAGATAAGAATATCGCAGGGCCCTCGGTAAAACGAGCAAAATTGGCATAGGACAACCTACGTGGGGGCCTACGTGGGATTAAAATTGGAGGTACGTATCTTGTGGGAGCAAACAAAATTAGTATGAATTTGACGTAACTTTCAAGTTAAAAGAAGTAATCAGGTGTTAAAATCCACAGGTTTCTACTTGCTGACATGGCTCTTTACGACGAGAGAACACAGCTTAAGTCGAACAAATTTGAATTACGTATCTGGTTTTCCATTACTATTTTTATAACAAATTGAATAATAAATGAAATTAAAAAATTTAAAAAATCACACACCTATTTTAATTATAACTCCTACAATATTGATCCTAGGGTAAAATTGGTACTAACCAAAGTTGAAGGAAATAAAATATCCTACGCGATTATTTATTACCATTTTTACGATAAACTTGATGATAAACGAAATAACTGAGCATAAAAAAAAAGTTCACCCCTAAATTAAGTATAAGTCCGAAAATATTGATTCTAGGGTAAAAATGGTAATAACCAAAGTTGAAGGAAATAAAATTTCCTACACGATTATTTCTTACCATTTTTACGATAAACTTGATAATAAACGAAATAACTGAACATTAAAAAAAAGTTCACCCTTAAATTAAGTATAAGTCCAAAAATATTGATTCTAGGGTAAAAATGGTAATAACCAAAGTTGAAGGAAATAAAATTTCCTACGCGATTATTTATTACCATTTTTACGATAAACTTGATAATAAACGAAATAACTGAACATAAAAAAAAAGTTCACCCTTAAATTAAGTATAAGTCTGAAAATATTGATCCTAGGGTAAAAATGGTAATAACCAAAGTTGAAGGAAATAAAATTTCCTACGTGATTATCTGTTACCATTTTTACAATAAACTTGATAATAAACGAGATAATTAACAAAAAACGTTTTTTACTCTTATTAGCAGTCTAACTCTATAAATAACGATCCTAGGGGAAAAAGTATAATCACCAAACTTGTGGGAAATTACATTTCCCACAACTTTGGATATTATCATTTTCACTCTAAGATTGAAAATAAGCGAGTTATTCGAAAAACAAAAAAATCTCTCTTTAAATCAAGATGGCGGCAAACGCACAGGGGGGATTTTCCCGAAAATCGAGATTTACACTACCAACCACCCCCCCCTAAGTATAAAAAAAGAAAATCGCGTCCCGGAATTAATTCCAGGTGAAATCCTCTATTGACTGGACTACTCATCCAATACACCACACACGTTCGCCACACTCGCACCCGGAAACGGAAGTCCTTATTTATTAATTCATTTATTTATTTAACTTTTTCATGCTCCCCCGCCTGATTATCATTATTAATACCTAAATGAAGAGTTTTGTCAAAAAAAAAAACAATAAAATTCGAAATTTTTTATATTTTTATTTTTTTAATTTATTTATTTATTCATTTATTTATTCAACTTTTTCATGCGCCCCCGCCTGATTATCATTATTAGTGCCTAAATGAAGGGTTTTGTCGAAAAAAAAAAAAAAAAAAACAATTAAATTCGGGAAAGTAGTGAATCTAGACAATTACCGAGAATTTTATTATCTACAAAAAAGGTCTTCACTATTTTGCCCGTACGATGCACAGTTCGTTTTTTCAGTTTATTTGATGAAACGTGTTTTCCAAAATGGCAGCTGAAGTTCAACCCCCCACGTCCCGCCAACTTGAATTTACACTCAGTGGACACCCCTAAACCTTTCCCAAAAATAAAATTAATTCTGTAGAAGATTGCATTATGAACCTATTTTTTTGGCTAGAATGACTGGACTAATAGGCTCGTTCGTTCCTTTGGGGCTTGCGCAACCACCACGGTAAAATTAACAACCAACGAGTATATATCTCGAAAATCAATTGGTAGAAGAATCTTAAACTTAATACAGGCATTCTGTGTTTGAACTCTTTATATCTTCCCTTTAATCGTATTTTCAACGGTCTTTCAAGATTCAATGTAAATTCAAGAAACACCTTAACTTGGCCCCTCGCGGATAATATAATATACGGGAGACAACGCTGATATTGCAGTCGAAGCTCCGATATTCTTACCATATACCCATGAAATTATAAAGGTGGCTTGTGGGAGATCAAGTGAACAATTACCGATTGCCAATTTTTAAATGTTTAAAGAGAATTT
The DNA here is from genome assembly GCA_963564615.1 of Rhorus exstirpatorius. Taxonomy (NCBI): domain Eukaryota; kingdom Metazoa; phylum Arthropoda; class Insecta; order Hymenoptera; family Ichneumonidae; genus Rhorus; species Rhorus exstirpatorius. Next base: position 32,156,854 of record OY751313.1, read on the forward strand.
TTTTTATTTGAAAATCATACGAATAAAATAAAAACGCACTAGGCAGATCAAAAATCGCATATACCCTTGTAAAATCTTTCGTCGTTCACAACGTGTCCTCTGTGGAAAATCGTTCGAAAGACTTCCTCGTAATATATATGGGGCATTCCAAGTCAACTCATGTAGTCATCGGTCTGACCTTCTCGGATTCAGTTGACGAATTTTTTTTTGGTATATTTTGGTTAAAAAAAAGGTTATTTTTTCAGATTTTTATCACTTGCTTTACCGCATAAAATAATTTTTTTTTCCCATAACTTTTGACTAAAAATAAATTAGGCCCAGGTTTAAAATTCTGAAAATTTTTCGATAGAATCTAGGAATAAAAAAAAGTATTTTTATCGCAGTTAGAGAGTAGGCCGACAATAATTTCTATTTTTTTTTCAATTGAAGAAAAAAAATTGTTTTCCAAATTTCGAAAAATTAAAAATGTCAATGATAGTTTATTGTAGAAAAAAAAGAAAAATAAAATTTCTTACCAAGATACATTTTATTATTTTTTTTTTTCTACAATAAACTATCATTGAAATTTTTATTTTTTCAAAATTTATAAAATAATTTTTTTTTGCTTTAATCAAAAAAATTAATAAAAATTATTGTTGACCCATACTTTCTAACTACGATTAAAGTACTTTTTTTTATTCCTAGATTCTATGAAAAAATTTTCAGAATTTTAAACCTGGGCATGGTTTATTTTTACTCAATAATTGAAATAAAATCGAATTATTGGGCGAGTTTTACCAACATACATTGTATTTTTATTTCTATTTTTTTCTACAATAAACTATCATTGAAATTTTCAATTTTTCAAAGTTTAGAAAACAATTATTTTTTCTATAAAAAAAAATAGAAATTATTGTCGGCCCACTCTCTAACTGCGATAAAAATACTTTTTTTCATTCCTAGATTCTATGGAAAATTTTTCAGAATTTTAAACCTGGGCCTAATTTATTTTTACTCAAAAGTTATGGGAAGCAAAATTATTTTATGGGGTAAAACAAGTGATAAAAATCTTAAACAAACAACCTTTTTCCTTAACCAAAATACACCCAAAAAAAATTCGTCAACTGAATCCGAGGAGGTCAGGCCGATGACCACGCGAGTTGACTTGGAATGCCCCATATTATATGTGTGGGGAGTGGGGAGTTTTGTGAATGAGGAAAATTTGTAAGACAGCAACGTGTTAAGTTCGAATTGCATTTTAAAAAATCTTCAAATCTTGTGCATCGTATTATTTGTATTATATTTGTTAAAACTTCAGGACTGAATATAATATAAGATTGCAAAATGTACAAGGTTTAAATCATGTGTCGAAACGAATAACGAATTTTACATCGCGAGCTAATCGTTTTGTTAACTCCAAACAAATCAATCAGAGTCGAAGATTTTTTTTTTCTGTACTGATTGTGCGAGAAATATCGCGCAATCTCATCAGTTTAAAGAAATAAACACACTCGAGAGAGCAACGAGAACGAAATGACGCGATGTGCGGAATAACGTGCGCAGATAATACACACTTCCGCATTAAGGAAAATGCACGCACGAAAAATTTCAAACAATTGGTTATTATTCTTCGGAGGGACCAACAAATAAGTTTGTGAGACTCGGGGATCGATGGTTTACGCGAATATCACGTATATAGTTCGATAATGTACTTGCACTTCAGCACGTATATCCTTAGAGTACACTATGACGTACATATAGAATATACTTTAATCTTTGCATATTAGATTGTCCAATTTTTTACTTTTTGATCTTCCCTTTCTAGATTTTTCTCAAAAAAAAAAAACCTAGACGCCTCGACCGACGACATTTATCCTGAAAAGTGTGCGAAGAAATACTAAGCCGAAATTTATTTATTGAAAGTGCGACAGCTTGCTGTTTTTTTAATACAATATTTTACAGAATATTCCACGGGAAGTTAAGCGAGTCGAGATACCTCGATAAACGATTGGTATAATTGAACAAATATTCCGACAAAAATATGGTATTTCCGGTGGGGGATTTACCACTATACCAAGCCAGTAATTTACACACAAAAAAGCTAGGGGACAATAATTTTCGGTATTGCGTTTGAAAAGAATCCCTAAAGATTTTTATTCAATTTCAATTTTTTTATTGAAAAAAAAAAAAAATAATGTATCACTCATTATGAGAATAGTGAAGTTTTGAACTTGGCCATTTAGATTTTATTTTATCTAATTAAATTTGACTGGTCAAATAAACGTTAATCGAATCAAATACATTTTTTTTTGAAATTATCGATCATAGTGCTATTTCAATTTAATACTAAACTTGGAGTATGATTTATTATTTTAATTCGAAGTTGGATACGATAGATAATTTAAAAAAAAGACTTTTCATTAAAAAGAACGAAATTTAACAATTGCTTCATACCAATTGATATTCCTTTATTCTAACAAATGGAAAAATTATTTTCAAAGTCAAATTTTTAAGCGAGATCTATTTATAAGAAAAAAATTAACATTATGTGACTCAACCGAATTCACTTTTATACGAGTTCCGTTAATTTATTATTAATCATAATTTTCCTTTTATTAGTTCAACGCCAAGTTTATATATTACGAAAATAACTATAATGTGTTCCAGGGAGTACATGGCTTAAATTTGCCTTTATACAGGTGTGCAAATGTCCGTGTAAAATTCATGTTGATTCCATTCGCGCAAGCTGGTAAAATTCCATATTATGAATTTATGCGTAGCTGGGTTTTTTTTTTCTGGCTCTGCTATCGATGATTATTCAAAATATATATTTTTACTGCGTGCTACGATAAATCAATTGTCAAACGTTAGACGCAGGCGTTTTTAGGAAAATACGCAAATACCAACGGGTGTTGTGTGACGTCGCTGGTTCAACAGGTTTTTGAACTATTCACGCAAACATCGCTGGTGTCACGGAGGCAAGAGTGGTTCTATAGTCATAAACTCTAAACCGCGATATACCGCAAAGGGAAATTAATTTTTTCATGTTATGTTCTTGTTTATTGTTATTTCAATGTTGCAATTGTCTTCGACAAACATCCGCAATAATCGCCATTTTTTGCGATATACACCGCGATGAGGTCAGTTCCCCTATGCTCTCACATGGTGACTCGAGCATTCGGCATTTTTTTTTTTTTAATTTTTACACGGGCATTTATTTTCCAACCAATCATTCGCACGTCGATCGTTTTATTTTATTTATATCTCTTATGAACCACTATCAGTTGTGCATTCGTCTGACGAGCTTTCGCGTTTCTTTTTTATTTTTTCTTTTTTCAATATCCTAATATTTATGTGTATACATTGAGTATATAAGTATATACAAAGGGCGGTACAGGCCACGTAGACAAATCCGTGATCCCTTCTTAGTCCAGTCGGAATGTACATAAATTTGGACGACTTCTATTCAACTGACCCACCAATCGCCGATTTTTTTGTAAGTAGTTTGGACCCCAAAGAATGCACTGTGAAAAATGTCACATCGTAGGAGTTGTTTTTTGGCCGCAAAAATTGTTTAAAAAACAAAAAGTCACTATTTTGATGTTATTATTTTTGGAATGAGATTTATCGAAAAATGTTTCCTACAAAAAATGTGCGCCGTAATGAAATCTACCAAATAAGTCCTATACAGAAATCACGTAGAATTATTAGTTTAGCGGTAAATCACTGTTAAACAAAACTTTATTTATTTTTTATTTATTGTATTTACGTGGATTATTTATGAATTACTGTTCTGAAACTCATCCATCGCCTAAAAGAAACTGTCCTAAAGAGATATCGGTAAGTTTTATCCAGCCATGTTATATAGTTTAGCAATAATAACCGATTTTCGTAAATCCGGCGTTTCGATACAGAAACTGTTCCACAAGGCCCACAAGGTGCAAAAAAATTGGGGTGGTTAATTTCAATATGTACATTCAGGATTAAGCGCAAAATAATGGTTTTTTTTCTTTTTTAACCATGTTTTTCGAGGATATAAAATTTTAGCTTATAAACAAATAGAAGTTACTCCTTAAATATTTGAGTAACGTAAAATATTCTTCAAGATTCTCATAGGTTTTAGCGAGACGCGTAATTAAAAAAAAAAGTCTCAATATCTTTATTACAAGCCGAGATACAATCATTTTTACGCTTGTTTAATTTATTACTGTTAAAATTAACATTTTCACGAAATTCAAGCTCGTGAGCATTTGTAATAGTGTTAGGCATAATATTCGATATCATACAAACCGTTCTGAGCATTAATCTCATGGCAGATCATGATTGCATTCGGTCGCTCGCGCACGGAATAGTGGATGGCAGCATCGGTGCAGCTGGGCGGCGTGGTGGGGGCCTGCGTCTCGCCCCGCGGCTCCTTTCGCGCGGCTTAGTTAACTATTTCCATATCTCCCTTATAAATTGTCGTAAAAAGTTTTTTTTTTATTTCACGTAGTTTTTTCTCACAAATTCAAAAACCATTCTTTTGAGTTAAATCCTGAATGTACATGTTGAAAATAACCACCCCAATTTTTTTGCACCTTGTGGGCCTTGTGGAACAGTTTCTATGTCGAAACGCCGGATTTACGAAAATCGGTTATTATTGCTAAACTATATAATATGGCTGGATAAAACTTACCGATATCTCTTCAGGACAGTTTCTTTTAGGCGATAGATGAGTTTCAGAACAGTAATTCATAAATAATCCACGTAAATACAATAAATAAAAAATAAATAAAGTTTTGTTTAACAATGATTTACCGCCAAACTAATAATTCTACGTGATTTTTTTATAGGACTTATTTTGTAGATTTCATTACGGCGCACATTTTTTGTAGGAAACATTTTTCGATAAATCTCATTCCAAAAATAATAACATCAAAATAGTGACTTTTTGTTTTTTAAACAATTTTCGCGGCCAAAAAACAACTCCTACGATGTGACATTTTTCACAGTGCATTCTTTGGGGTCCAAACTACTTACAAAAAAATCGGCGATTGGGTGGGTCAGTTGAATAGAACTCATGTTTATTCCGACTGGACTATCTCCCCCTCTCTCTGATATCTGGTCATGAAAAATTTTTACGAATTTTTTTTTCTTCGCCACCTGCCATTGGATATGAATATTTACGGCAAAAAAAAATTACACCCAACAGATGGTTGGACGCTTTTCTAAAAATATGAACGAAAATTTTCGCAATTCCTCCATGAAATGACATAATTATTAAACAATATCACGTGGAATGGGCCAGACTTTTCTTTTTTTTATGAGAAAAATATTTAAAAATACAAATTGGCCAACTCCGGAATAGAGCTCAATAATATTTATATCTGGCACAGGATTTTTGATTTTTTGTTTTGTTCTTAATATTTAAGAAGCGTCCAACGTTTGTTTCGCGTAAAAAAACTTTCGAAAAAATACGTATTGAGTAGCAGCTAGGAAAAAATGTACAAAAAAGACCCTTTAGAGTTTCAACAGCGGTATTTAGAAAAAAATTTTGACCAAAACCCAGTGGATAGGATCAGGGATCTGTCGATTTAGCCTAAAACGCCTCCTGTGTGAAGCCTCGATACAAAACAAAAAAAAAAAAAAACTCGTTTGCATGAGAACGCGACGGGAAACTCTCGCGAAACGGGCTACTAGAGCGTATACGTTATCGAATGTTGATTATCACTTCCCCGCTGCATCGTGAAGGAACGTGTTTATCTATTTAGTTTAATGAGGGGAAAAATGTTAAAGAGGAAGCAAGAAAGAGAGGGAAGAGAAAATTACACAAAAATACGTATGAGTCGCACTCTGAATTTCTCAAGAATTTATTCGTTGATAATTTATCATTATCGAAGAAGCGATACAAGAGATCACACGTAGGATATGAAATTCACGATTGTATGTATATATATTTTTGCCTCTGTTAGCGAACAATTTCATTCGATATATATATACAATATAAAATTCGTGCCAAGATGCCGATCGTAAAAGGTCTCCGACACAAATCTCCATCTTTCACTCGCCCGATCTCTTTTAACTCGTATTCTCAAGTCTAGCCACACCGGAGAGTTATTATCTGGTACAGTGAGTTGTAATTGGGTACAGATATTCGCAAATTTTTTGGATACAGATATTCGCAAATTTTTAGGCGCTGCGCTCATATCCGGTAGAGTTTGAATTTAAGAAGGCTCTTTCGACAAACCTAAATTCTGTTAAAGATGTTATCTAGTAAATAAGTTTCGGATAGAGTTGTAAATGAGAGAGAATTTCCCTGACGAAAATTGCGATTCATTTTAAAATCTTACATCTCGTTTGAAATTACACAAGTTTCTGCCTTTTATTTCTATTGGTTTTTGCAAAAAAAAAATTTTTTTAATTTTTTGCATCTATAGCAACCCAACCCGAACCCATTTTTACCGGTTCTATCGACATTAAAAAATAGTATATTATGCGGCAAGCGCGTAAAGTGACTGTTTTCGAGCGAGGTTATGTTTTTAGAACGAGCCGTTGGCTTTGCCTGGTGAGCCGAAGGAGAGCCATGCAGGCAAATCCAACGGAGAGTTCTAAAAACATAACCTCGCTCGAAAACAGTCACTTTACGCGCACGCCGCATACCATATTTTTTACGGCACAGGTATTAAAAAGCTACGTTTCGACGCCTGTTATCGATACGTGAAGTAGTACTTGTCGTGGCTAACTTCGTAGCTGACACGAAAATTTTTTCATGGCAGGTCTGAGACTCGTGCCCGTACTGCGCATGACAAGTGCCACAAAAAAATTTTTTACGGCACTTGTCATGCGCAGTACGGTGCACGACTCTCAGAACTGCCATAAAAAAAAAATTTCGGCACAGGCATTGAAAAGAGACTTTTCGACGCCTATTATCGATCCGTAAAGTAGCACTTTTCGTGGCTACTTTCGCAATTGACACAAAAAAATTTTTTTACGGCAGTTCTGAGTCGTGCACCGTACTGCGCATGACAAGTGCTATAAAAAGTCTTTTCGTGGCACTTGTCATGCCCAGTACGGGCACGAGTATCAGAACTGCCATGAAGGCTGACCAGGCAAAGCCAACGGCTCGTTCTAAAAACATAACCTCGCTTGAAAACAGTCACTTTACGCGCTTGCCGCATAATATACTATTTTGTGTCAGTTGCGAAGGGAGCCACGAAAAGTGCTACTTTACGGGTCGATAATAGGCGTCGAAAAGTAGCTTTTCAATGCCTGTGCCGTAAAAAAAAAAAATTACCAACTTAAATTAATATCGAATTTTTCATTAAAAAGAAGTATATTTTCTGCGGGAGTTGTTTTTATCCCTTAAAACCCTAGTCTTTGATAAAAATAGCTCGTCTCGGAGGAGCTCTGCGGAATTTTTATTTTTTTTTCATAGATGATTGACATGGCCAAGAGGTAATAGCAACGTTGAGGATTGATTGTTTATTCTGTGGTTGTTAATCGAATATTTCGTTTCGAAAAATTTTCCCATTGCAATAAATTTATTTTCTCGCAATACGATTGCAATATGAATTCATGAAAATTTGAAATTTTTCAAAGCAATTATTGAATTTGAATTTTTTTAAAATCGATAGCTGTTCCCCATGAGTGCATAAGCATGTTTTTTTTTACATAAATTGGTTAGAAGTTTTCGAAAAAAAAAAAAAAATATCCCCGTGAAAAATGGCGTACCGCACGAACATGCATTCGTGTAATATATTGTTTTTGTTTAGTTTTGTTTCGAAAAGCTTAGTTAAATTAACGTGGAAAAAGTTGTATGCCAGTTATAGCTACATGATCAATAACTTCCAACATAATTATTTACGGATTCAATTATTTATGGAGGGTAAATCATTGATCGTAAGCAACGATACAATATAGGACTTTTCTTATGTGAATTTTGATGCCATTTTCGAAAAAAAAAAAAAAAAAAGTGACGGAAGAAAGAACGATTTACCTTTAATCTTTAGGCTGTTTGCACAGCGAGCAAACGTGAACTAACGAAAACGGATTCGTTTCTAAATGGGACACCCGGTGTACACCCGGCTTCCAATTTTTATTCACGGCAAGGGCGGCGGGTAGCGAGGTATTTATATGATATATATATATATATATATATATATATGTATGCATACATACATCTCGACGACCAAGTATAACAAGCGGTACAAGCGGCTGTAGAGATTTAACATGGTGAAGACATGGGCGGTTGTGTGGGGGGGGGGGGGGGGAGGAAGGTGATGAACCCGGAAGGGTGTACTATACGTTCTCTGCGACACTATACCACGGTATGCGCGACGATGATCGCGGACTGTACAGTACGAGGAGAGACAGCAAAGTAGAAACAGCATCAAGGTATAAAGATATGTGTATGTATGGTACGTGTACATTCGTCGAGAGATTCTATATCGAGAAACGGTTGTCGCCGGCGGGCGTGCGAGCGCGGCGTGGAGGCCCTGGATGAATGTAAAAGACGAGATATCGTGAAGAGTCCCTGTCGCCAGCCGCGGCAATCGCTATACGAGGAAGGATATAAAGTCATGCATATATTTATCAAGTGTGTTCTGTAACTCCGGACTTTGGGTTTGGGTTTGGCTCGGGTTGGATCTAAAATTGTTACGGGCGAGAATATCCACGAGCGCAAGAATAACGTTTTTTTAACACGTCAAAATGATTGTACTTTTTTCGGTACAAAATTCTCTGGATGTTGAATTTTAGGCCGAAAATTTTTCCATCCTGAGCTTGAACACTTTGCTCAAGCGTTTTAATCGCCTGTATGAGGATCAAGCTTTCGTATAAAAAACAAAATTTAGGATGCTTTCGCGCATAAATTACCAGACAAAAGTATGATTTTGTGAGAATTATAAGCACACTTGTCACGAAATGAAAATCTTAAAAAAAAATGAACCATATTCGGAAGATCTTAAAAACTTGATGTTAACTCGTAATAATCACCCTGGGTCCAGCTGACCCAGATTTTTTTTCAATCTAATATTACGAGTAGTAAACCGGCGAGAACCAGACTTAAGCTACCATCTAGGTGTGCGTTGAAATGTCTAGTACGGTAGTTAAGGAGCCATATCCCTCCTGAGCATCAGTGCGGTCTAGGAGGCTTCGAAGACAGACGTATCTTCAAAATAAATATACTTTTTGGAAAACACCGTAGCAAACTATTTTTTTTTTAATGAAAATAACTCAATAACTCAAGAGTATCGTGCTAAATTTTTGCGAAAAAATATTGAAAATTGAAAAAATTATGAATTTTTGAGTAGAAAGCCGTATTTTCCGGACACTCTTTTTCAGGAATTTTTTTTTCGTTCTTGTAAACAAAAAATTCACAGTTTCATCAACGAGCGCATATTTTTCAATGTTCAAATTATGTCTCTGAATTTTTATATGGAAATATAACTCGTCGTCTTGCTTCGGTCATCGCTCAAAGTCGACTCGGGTCAAATTGACCCGGTGTGACCATTAATGAAATTCTACTGAGGTGTGATTATTACGGGTTAAAATTGGTTTAAAAAAAGTTGTTAACCGAGTCGTGAGAATTTTTTTTGTTCTTGGACGAAATATATTTGTTGATTTTTTTTAATGCCTGCGTTTTTTAGAGTTTACCCTTTTGTAAAATCCTGCTTTCGAAATTTTTTAAAGCTGTATACATGAAACTATTTATTCAATGACCTGGAAACATTTTCAGTACAATAACTTTCTACGAAAATATAATCTAAAATTTAAGACTTTTCATCGACAACTCAAAATTACAACAATAACAAAGTAACTCTGAATAAAGAGAAAATTCTGAGAAAATTCACACCCCTTCAAAAGTATAAACAAATTATTTTTTTATGACAAAAAAGATATTTTACTGATGGCTGTTGAATAATTTTTTTGTCAACAAATTTGTTAACAACTTGGGATTGTTGTCATTGAAAATCAATGTTTTAAACATCTTCAATATCGGCTATAATTCTTTTCAGATTTTCGTCACTTAGCGAATTGAATTCTAATCGGATCAAACCTTTTCGTATACGCGAAGCATATCCTTAAAACGTAGAAATGTGTGTATCTCTCTATATCGTATGAAGATCTTGTGCCGCCGCCACCGCCGTGTACAAGAATCAAGATGAGGCCCTCATATATGGGCACCGCTAATGCAAAGATGTATTTACGATAATTTTGGCTGGGTTTGGGTATGGATCGGTTTGAATTATTGAATTGATTTCGCGCCCCCTGCGCGCTTCGCGCACGAACCCCCCTTGGAAGAGTATGTACTCTCGGACCTAACCTAATCTAGCCCCCAACCCAACTCGGACCCCCACCCAAGACCCAGCCGAAATCACCGCAAATGCACCCCTGTATTTGCGATGCCCATATAAGAACCCCTCGATTCTTGCATGTATTATATTAGATGCAAACATGAATAAACGATGTAACGTTATTGTATTATGATATAGGGTGTTGAGAATAATTGCGATATCCTACGAGAAATATATTACCGGGAAAACCATAACAATGTCTTTTTAATGTGTTTTTCGAAATTTTTTTGAACGAAATTGACCAATGACGATAAGAATTTGCCTTACTATGCAATCCCAAACAATCCATGACAAAAGTTAATCAGAGTTTCTGTTACGATCAATCGGTGTATGGCTTGCTCTTATAAGCAAATATTCATCGAGAATCACGACGATCTCGAATCTCAACGCTGAGAAAATAATCCATGTATGAATGAAAGGAGCGTCAAGGACCTTCCTATAGTTGGGACGGCCTGCAGGAGTAATTCATAAATCTTTCTCTCTTTTATTTCTGTTTCTTTTCCACTCTGCATGTCAATGCTTACTTGGCTTCCTTTTCTTCTTCTTCTTCTTCTTCTTCCTCTCAGTCGTGCGTTATACGTTCAACATTATTACTGATTGTTTCCCAGTTGCCATTCAGTTGACTCATTATGCAGATCATTTTTCCAATGTTTCAACACACTGAAATCGATAATCGCTTGTTTTTATTCTCAAACATAATTACCGGGAGGAATAGAAATTTCAACACATTTAATTGGAATTTTTGGTGGAGAAAAAAAAATCGTTAGCCAAAGGTTAATCGTGTGTGTGTGCGTGATGGAAAAATTTGAGATCTTAACTGTGTGCGATTAGGCCAAATCACTGGGGTTTTGTAATGAAAAATCTGAAGATACTCAACAACCTAATTGCCACTTCATTAACAGAAAACCCCAGTTTTTCTCTCGGCCAGAGACCAAAGCCAAAATTCCGATTTCAAAAGAAACTTACAAAATTGAGCTTTTCCCGAGTAAATCATAGAAATTCTGTAGAATTTGAAAAAAATATATATTATATATTTTTGCACTGACTCAGTGTTTAAAAATTTGTTTTTTAAAATAAAGAAATTACGAGCTCGATGGGATACTTGATTTTTATTTAACTAATTTAATGCAATTAAAGAAATCTTAAAGTCACATTTCCTCATTGAACAATCAAGAACTGAATGATTTTTGTGGCAAAATATGCGTAGAAACCGAAAAAAAATTCAAATTTTGTTTCTTCATGGAGAAAGCTTTGTTTCGGTGATTTTTTTTTAAATTTTTTAATACCAATGTGTTCGAGAAATCACATTTATAAAAAAATGTCCGAACGTGTGCGTGCGTGCGTGTGTGTGTGTGTGTGTGTGTGTGTGTGTGTGTGTGTGTGTGTGTGTGTGTGTGTGTGTGTGTGTGTGTGTGTGTGTGTGTGTGTGTGTGTGTGTGTGTGTGTAAATGTGTATGTGTGTGTAACCATAATACTATACAATTTTGCAGTCAAGTAAAGTATCATAACTCCTTTATTTACTGTAATTTTTACCCAAAGTCATATTGTGACTCAGATTTAATGTCATGCATTTTCAATTTTCCGAAAAATATCCGTACTCTAACTTCCGCAAACTTTGCGATATCGTGCTGATATTTTTTAAATAAATATAGTATCAATAAATAACGGTTGGTATTGAGTTTGGCGAAAATCGATGAAGGGGTTCCAGATTTTATGAAATTTTCAGCTTTTCAAAAAACGTATGCAACCATGCACTTAAGCTCCCCCAAATTTTGAGATATAATTTATTTACATCAATAGGTAGATTATTATTGAAAGCTAAATATTTCTAGATTTCTACATAAATTTTCATATAGCATCTTAGATGGTCCGGTGTTTAGACATTTACCTTAAATGATCATTAACCAACTTGTAAGGAATAAAATTTTCCACAATAACTTTGGTCCTCACCTTTTTTCTGCTCGGGTTAATATTTTCCTATACTCACGCCTTCGGTAAAGGAAAAGAGGTGTGTGAATGAATTATATAACGTAAAACTCAAATTTTATTTTTTTCAAAATAAAACTTTTTTCCGCACCATCACGGGGCTAGATTTCAGGCGCATTTTTTTTTTTTTGACGTGGTATCCCCTGTAGCCCTAATTTTTTTCTTTTTTTTTTCTTGCAAATTTTTGAAATCGGAACTACGTTAATTTTTTTCAATTTCCGATGATGATCCTGCCTAAATTCACATAATCGGTTTCATCTTCGCATTTTTAGATTTTCGTCTTCAGGGATGCTGGTATTAAACGTTGATTTTGAAAGTTCGTCTATATTATCTTCCTCACAATCAGTGTCATCTCCATCAAGCAGCTCCCGAATTTCCGTGACGTTCTCACTGCAGTTATGTGACATAAAACAGAACATTCAAGTCCTGCTTCACGACATCCGCACATTTTTCCGAAATTTGTTTTATATTTGCAAAAAATCGTGTCTTGAGCAACGATTCCGGTGTGGGATCGGCAGTGATGGTTCTATGGGTTCCAATCTGCGATGGGTTTTTTTTTTATTCAGCCCCACTCCATGACATTCACTTCGTATTCAAGCCACATTTCCACCTGTAGTACACGCTCTGTATGTATGCTGTTCTACCGCTGCTGAGGTAGGTGGAAGCGTCTCAAGATTAAATTTGGTTCTTGTTGCGGCTTTGGTGAAGCACTTGAACCGATAGGTGTCAAGTTATTTTGCCTCTTTATCGCCTCCAAACAAAGCGGTGAAAACACGTGTGTTCTCCAGCATGAGCCGGGAAATGCTTATTGATATTTTTTTCTCGGAAAGTTCAGAATTTTTCCTAAACAATCGTCATTCTTCCGAAGAGTATTGAAGAATTCGGTTTTTCCAACGTTGAATACAGAGGACGTGGTGACGCGCCCACTGAAGGCATACGCAGGAAAAAATTTGTTTGGCTACAGCTTCTTCGTATCTAAAACTTGCCGGTGACGAGTACAGTTGTTCCTCTGCTGGGTTTCTTGAAGAATGTATTCATCAAATGACGGCCTCAGCCAGTCAATACAATTTTATTCCCTACGAGTTTGTTAATTATCATTTATGCGCTAAAGCTTAAAATAAACGAGATAATGTAATAATTAATTTCGCCCCTTTTTTCAGGCTTCAGTAAAAAATATCGATCGTAGATGAAAAATAGTTGCGATCAAAGTTGTAGAGGATTAAATTTCCTAAAAGTTTGGTTGTGACCATTTTTAGTCAAAAGTTGAAAATGGGCGAGTTATTTGATAAAAAAACCCCTTAAATTCAAGATGGTGGCTGACGTGACAACAGTAACTTCCCAAAAATCAGGATTTAGACTACAAATGACCCCCTCCCCCTCCGGACGATTAGAATAATAAAATTGTGTAATCGGACTAATGTAATTACAGCAATCCGTTTTGCACATAGCGACTGGGCTAAAAAAGATTCAAATTATTCATCGTCCAGATTCTGAAATAAAGACGTGAAAAAACTGTACAAGGAATTTCATGGAGTGGAATCGACACGGACAATGTCTACTATCTCTTTCGCCTCACGGTCGGTCTTGCTTCACGCATGCGCACCTGCATTCATACACGTTGACTTTTCGGAATGCATTATGTTGCATGCACAGTCCCAACAAAAAGTCTTAATCCCGTAAAAGAGCGCGAAAAATTAACTTTTTCGATATTTATAAGTTATCATTGACACAAGTTTCAACGCTTCAATGCTCTTATCATCCGTATATTGTGTGATGCAACATTTTTATCGTCAACATTATATAATTAAATACATTTTTTATTCCCACGTATCGAGATGTCCGGAAAATCATCGTATAAAAATGAGGATCAACCATGAAAAATAAATAACACACAAAATTTCTTATCCGATGATAATTAAAATTGACACCGCGGTCAATTAAATTCGAGCGTAAACAGCGCGAGGTTTTAATATATTCCTCGGTCACTTCCGGTATGCCCCAAAGTTTCGTATTTCCATTTATCTTCCCCTTATTTCTTTTTCTTTCTGCTCTTTTGTTACTTGAATGCACTACTGATTTACACAATAAATCATCAATATATATTCTTACCGAGCTTATAACGTCTCTGACGATTTCCTATATTGATTTCACTGTCACGGCATACATTTATGCTCGTTTTTATACTCTTTTAATTACATTCTATGTATATTATAGTATGTGTGAATACTCACACTATCGAAATAGGAATAAAAACAGTCGCAAGGACGTGTAATTTTCCGCAAAATGTATAATTTTATAACATGCATCATATATATGTAACGTCGTTACACGATGGGTGGAAATTTTTTTTTTTAATCTTTTTCCTCACTATGCATTGTATTCCTAACTATGCATTGTATAAGCGAGAAACTCTCCCGAGCATCCCGTGAAACCTAAAAAATTCGCTATCTAAAGTGTGGGCAGGTGACTGGCGAAAAATAACAAAAAATGAAAAACAAAAATAAAAAATATAAAAACCCTCCTCGCGAAAGTTTACAATGAGTAAAGCAGGATTGGCGAAGCGAACTGATCGAAATTGCTCGGCTTTAATAACGCACAAATCAACCAAATATTCAAATGTTTGATTGCATTTAGGTTAATTATGAAATAAATCGATATGGAAACCTCGCCATAATGGTTTATCGATGCGGCAACCACGCCATTAACCTATACCACTGGTTCTCCCAGTCCCCGAGAAAGTGCATTTCTTTGCACGTTAAACTTTTATCCTTTTGTTCGTTAACGCTTTTTTTAGTCCGAGTTTTTTAAATTATTATCATTCGTAGTATTTATTACGTATCTCGAAGCAATTTTTCATCATGGCAGTTGAGCCAATTGAAGTTTATATATTTAAAAAAATTTATATTGCAAAATTGTTCCTCGATACCTTTTGTATAATTTGCCGATGCTGGAATTATTTATTCCGGATGCTGTGGAGTATGCGATAAATGTAATCTTGCGGAAGTGTTGAGAAGTTCTGGGTGTCGTTGATATATATCTCGACTTCGAGGTTGAATCACGGAAGCACGATGCTTCTGATACCCTGGTGAATTAGGAGAGCACTTTGCTCACGATCTTATGTATAAACATATAGTCTCTCTCTTTCTCTATCTTGTAAGAGCGAAACCAGTGACCTCGCGAGCCGAGACTTAAGGATGTATGAGCACTAGCTTCACGATCATATAAAAATCTGAATTTTTTATATGGTGTAGCAGAAATGTATATGATAAAACCTGCAAAATTTCAAAGTGGGTCAACGACTCTTTACGCGAGTAATTAATTTGTGAAATCAAGATATTTATCCCACGCCATATACGAATTCTGGGCTGACGCAACTTTGAAACAGAAATTCGTATCTTTCACGATCAGATACGATCAATATTAAAACTGTTAAATGTTCAGAAAACTATCATGATTACATACGTTCCATAAAAAATGGGGGTTAACGAACCTTTTGACATACAATTATCGATTTTAAGGAAATTTTTCGCGTGTGTCGCATAATGAGCGGTCCGACTCTCTCTTGTTTCATGCGTGCCCCTCGCGCACCGCGCTCACCCGCGCCCACGTTTCCGCTCGTTTCCCGCCACCTTGTGCTCATACATCCTTAACCGTCACGATTGCGCGCATATTTCCGCCATTCCCCTCTGCTCCCTCTACTCACGGAAGTATAATTTCATCTATTTTCCCAGTCTCTCCGACCACTTGACGATAAAATAGATTGACTCAGTTCACACACATACATACACACAAATATATAATTCACCACCACCGTATAAAGAATTAGGAACCCAAATTCAATATAAGGGGTGTCCAGGTTAAAAAGGATGACAATCTTCGAATCTTGGCTTGAGGTGTAGATACCCTTAAATAAAGGGTGGCTAATTTTAAAACGAGCACTGTTTGGGTTTGGATCCGTTCGTATATAGATATATATATTTCTATATATTATTCAATAAATATCATGCCGTCACCGCCGCTGTGTACAAGAATCCAAAGATATGTAAGGGTTGTCCGATTTGAAAAGAATGGCTCTGTCTGGATTTTTTTGGTTTGGGCTGAATCTGTTGACACATTATATAAGAAGTGTTCGTTCTGAAAAGGATGACTATTTTTCGGTTACTCGAAGATTGCCTCCAACAGTTCGATATGATGGAATATTTGACGTCAAAATTGACAACTCCTGACTCACAAAAAAAATGTTAATTTCTCATGGTCGCAGTGTTTTTTTTTTGTAACAAATAACAAAAATGCTGCATAAATGTGGGAATTTTTTGAAAAATTGATTCGGTCGTTATCAAGAGCCTCGGATCAAAAGAGTATCTTTGATTTTCGTTACCTGTTTGCCATAAATTCTATGTTGCAAAACAAAATTTTTTAAATCCCCTCTAATCTCAAGTTTCGTGATAATCCGAAGATTCGTAAAATGGCAGAAAAATTGGTAGCATCTAGCAGTATCGATCCAGCACTTTCCTTGATAACGATCGAACTGATTTTATGAGAATTTGAAAATTTTGATCGAAATTTTTGAAAATAATGATGAAAAAAATATTGAAAAATATATTTTCAATCCTCAAAGTAAGTCCTTTTACACTATTACCCCTTGCCAAACGGGAAAACAAAAATTTGAGATCATATTTTAATACATCCGATTCTGGCTCTTCAGAATTTGAGGATTTTTTTTTCTTTCGAAAAATTACCGAAGCGTCATTTGCAGAACACATCAATCTAAGTGCACGCCAAACTCGAGGTTAACAGGTCAAACCGTTTAGGAATTGGAGACCAGAGACAAGAGAACAGGCGGATAACCGATTTTCACCATAAATAACATGAACCATTCGGTCTGGGATTCCCTGTATTTATTATATTTCTCATATACGCTAAACTTTATATGCGTTATGTAAATATAGTAGTGTATAATGTACTCGAGACGAGATATACTAGGATGGCCGTGAAACAATCGCAGCTTGTTTATCAAATCAGAAGTTGCGAGCAAGTTGGTGGGTGTGCTGTGTATATTTTACTAGGGTTTCGCTCTCGCACCCTAATACGAACAAATCCAAACGGATTCTCAATTCTTGTATATACGGCAGCACCAGAGAAAAAATCATTTAGATCTACGTAATTATTTTTTACATCAAATTTGATCTGCGTATAAAGATCTGAATTTTAGGAAATCATAGATCTACCTATATCTCCGTACATAACGGTATATTTACGTACATTCGATTCAACCTATGCTTTTATGTTTATATTCCTTTAAATCTCAATAGATTTACTTCAATCTGAGTAGATCTAATGGAGATCTAGATAGATATAATTTAGATTTTGGTGAATCTGCGATTTTCAAAAATTTAGATCTACGTAGGTCTGATCAATTTGATCGACGTAGATATAAATCATTTTTTCCCAAGCAGCGATGACAAGCTTTATATAATATCGAGAGAAATTTGTGTGTGTGTGTGTGTGTGAGCATGCGTGCGTGCGTGCGTGCGTTCGTGCGTGCGTGCGCGCGCGCGCGTGTGTGCGTGCGTGCGTGTGTGTGTGTGTGTGCGCACGCGCGCGCGCGTCTTTGTTGCTGTGCGATAAAACGTAAATTTACGGAGAAATTAAATTTAAATGCTATAAATACAGAAGTAGATATTGGGAACTCACAAATGTCACCCTGACCTCTGGCGGCCAAATTTCCAAGTACTTCTCTCCAGTTGCTGCCTAATAATTACCATTGATTACCATGCGAATTTGTCACTTTTTAACAATAATTAAAAATCTGCTGCTTTATTACAAGAAATAAATCATAAATAAAGATCGAGAAGACATAGTCGATATTTGATGCGAGGGCATGAGATTTTCATCACACGCAGAATATGAATTATCGTTTTAGTTATGTCGTGTAAACACAAGCGACGTGACTTTCAATTTCATAACTTATGAAATATGGACAATAATTTATACATAAAACATTTGTCATGTGATGCTTGATATTTTAACTAATAATTTATTGTTCGAACGCATTTATTTAGCCGAAAAGTGACGGGAATTTTCTAAAAGATTTTGAGGTTAAGCATGGGATGTCATGTAGGTTCATTGTAATCCTTATGGCGATAATCACTTGATCCGTATCCAATTTGCGCAGTGGATTCTATCCACGCATAATCCTCAACGGTAATAAGCCCCATTGTCAAATCTTACTACAAAAATCCCATTTTGCCGAAAAATATGCGATAATCCAGTGTTTACAACCGTTCCCTATGCTGCCCCATGCTAAATAGAGCTGGATACTGGCAACGAACTGGAGAGAAGAGGCCATATTGGATAGGCCCCGCCTCCGTGTTGATTCCCAATATAAAGGCAAAATTTTCGAAAAAAATATTCATTAAAATGTAGAAACGTATGCTTGTGTTTAAAAACAGATTTTTCGTCATTTTTTTTTTAGTACTTTGCTGAATTTAATGCGAATCGGCAATATTTTTATTGGAAAACTGAGGATTTTCTACATAACAACGAATTTTTTTCCGACTTCATTGACAATTTTGAATTACTTTAAAAAAAAAAATGTGTACGTTGATAATTCAATGATGCGTCATAGCAAAATCATCGTGTTCGAAAATCTTTTAGAAAAATATCATTCGTCTCTTCGATGTGTGAAAACATACGCTGGAATTACAAGGAAATTTAAATCCTCCCGATAAAAACTTGTCCTCGGAATTGGTGGAATTGCTAATGTATTCTCATCGCCCCTTCCGGCATTTAATGACTATTGGCATTTTACTGAGGCTCTTGCGGGAGGACGGCTTGTACTATAAACTCTGAATACAAGTTGTATATTTATATATAAGGTAAACTACGTCAAGCTGGCCACAAAATATTACTCATGTGGTCGAAAAATATTTATAATTTTTTTTGAAAGTTAGTCCAACTCATCATGTCGACAATTTTTTTTTCAAATTTTTCAATAATTTATTTCAGCCTGAAAAAAATATTCTCAAATCATATACTTTACTCATCTTCGTCACAAAAATGATACGTAATTACACAAAATTTAGTCTTTTCAACATACTTTTGAATCAAATTTCGTGCAGTTTTTTCATGAAATTTTCGATTTTATTTCCGGTTTAAATAAAATGAAGTTTTTTTTTCTCGTAAAAACACCCGGGAATGATCATTTTGAGTTCAGCTGGTATGACATTTCTTTTTAGTGAAAAGATATAAAATAATCGTTGATGAAGTTAAAACTCCGAGTTTTGCCTTTTTTTATAACTCTTCCGGTATACGTGGGACATTCCACGTCGAGTAAAACTGTTTTCGGCCGGAGATTGAGCGATTTTTATAATACGCTCGTCTAGAATTTAAGTTCCTTTTGCCATGTAAATAATCTACTGTAATTGTAATGGGAACGTTAATTGCAGTTAGGTCTCTTCTACAGGGTAAGAAGAAAGTAAATTTTGGCGACTGGCGTCAATGTTGCTGACACCTCCAACCAAAAACTGTTCAACTTGATGTGGAATGCCCCATATATATTCTGTATTTTATTTTATCCGTGAGTCGAATCCATCGACCTTCTCTCGACCCGGAGTGGTAAAGCACACCTTTTACCACCTTTTGCGGCACGCGAAGGTCGATGCGCCGTTTTCTTGCTGTATTTAATCATCTCTCTCCTCTCTCTCTCTCTCTCTCTTTCCTCTCTCATAAAAGAACCAGGAAATAATTCCCATCTCCAGATATCTCGTTTTTTCGTGACCTTCCCCATATTCGTTCTTACAGACACATATCCTCCGTGCCTCATTGGGTGGATCGCCTAAATTACAAATACCATTGCGTATATCAGGATACATAATCATCAGGATTTCAATATTGTTTTTCTTCCGATCGAACAATATTTTTATAATATCTCCAAAAACGGGTACATCGCTAATACGGCTCCATTTTTCATTATCAATTTGTCTTTCGCGTACCAACGATAATCACGACGAAATTACATGCTATAGCGAATAGTAATTATTGCAGGCAATCGATAAATTTGTAAAGTAATAACTAAAAAGGCGTGCAAATTAGAAATTTGCGCAGCGCTTCCTCATTATTATTTCATCTCGCTATTATTATATCATATTATTATTATTTTTTTTTTATTCATTTTATATTATGTATAATATAAGGAAGCAATATGCAAATTTCTAATTTGCACGCCTTTTTTTTTTAATTATTTTTCAATAACAATAAAATAACGAGCACAAATACATTTAAAACGATAACGGCAATTTCTTGAAAATTTCGAAATTTCCTATATTCCAAATTCCTTAATCGATTCTTAGTAAATTTAATACCAATCCTGATTGTGACTAAAAGTCTATTTGTGTGTACAAAAAACTTTTGGCTCATTAGCCAAAAGTTTTCGGAAATATGAGCTATTTGAGAGATTTTTTAGATCCAAAATTAGAAAAAATTTTAACCCCTTAAGCGATTTTTGTGAATCTCAGTGCCGAGCATCCTTGTTCCTTAATCTGTCCATGTAGTACAAACTTTGGGCTCGATAGCCAAAAATTTGCGGGAGTTAGAGCTGATAGAGATTTTTTTTTGTTTTAAAAAATTCAAACTTTTAAAAAATCTAAATCCCTCGAGCAATTCTTGCAAAATTTAATGCTAACTAGACTTGTGAATAAGTCTATTTGTGTAAAAAATATTAGCTCGATAGCTGCAAAATGACGAAAAGACATTTTTTTCGAAAAATCCAAAATCTCGCAAAATTAAAAATTCAAAAGCGATTTGAACGAAAATTGCAGCAAACAAAAGTAGGTATATGGTCTACCTGCGTACCAAAAGTT
Source organism: Rhorus exstirpatorius (assembly GCA_963564615.1). NCBI lineage: Eukaryota > Metazoa > Arthropoda > Insecta > Hymenoptera > Ichneumonidae > Rhorus > Rhorus exstirpatorius. Next base: position 32,178,014 of record OY751313.1, read on the forward strand.
TCAGCTTGATTGCTCAAGTAGTCCTCAAGATAGACGGATTTGATTTTTTCGAGGCCAGAACACACAGACATTTTTTCTGAGCATTAGGTATTTCTCGACATTTTGGGGCAATTTGAACATAGTGGCATGAAAATCGCGAAATTTTTTTTTTCGCGAAAAAACGGCTTGCTCTATGAGGAATCAAAAAAGCCATACGTAATTATAATACTGAAGAATCAATATATGAGGTAACATTTTTGGTAGTAATTTAATGCTCCTATTAACATCAAAACGCAATAAAGTTCTTTGTCGAACGACCTTATTATTGCATATATCGCGCCGTGCTGGATTTTTTTTTTCTTTCTTTTTTTCAAAACGGAAGTGCCTACGTCGATGGAAATACGGCTATGCAAATGCATTCGCTTTACGAAACGGATACCCGTCTTCCTGCCTGTGCCCACAAATATGTACCTACAAGTAAATATAGCTTTGTCTTGTTTCTCGTATTCTCAAACTTCTCGGCCTCTCTGTCTGTTCACCTCTCATTCTCATTACATTCTATTAGGTAATACCTCGCCAAGCACTTTGATACCCGTAAAAAAAAAGCACACACGGATGTTACTCCTACGTTTATATGTGCTATATAGAGTTTCAAACGTCTCGGACGCTACGCGCCTTGCTGCACGACCCAGACAAATCCAAACCGCAATGTTTTCAAACCACACACTTCTTATTAAATTGGATGCCTTTATCCCAACCAAAACCATCTCAAACGTAGTTATCCGCTCCAAATTGGAGAACTCTCATATAGGTCTCCAATTCTTGTACAGGCTGGCGGTATCACGATTATTATATAGTTATATTTCTATAAATAAATAATATAAACCTACCGGAGGATGCTGCTACGATCGGCATCATATAGTCGAGGATAACGCGACCGGAAGTCAATTTCGCAACGTCGTATTGCCCATGCACTTTTATAGGGCACTTTGCAATTTCAGCTGCCAACGAATTATATTCGAAGGCTTTAAGATCGCGAAAAACTATCGAACCGCGCTTGAATGGAAAAAAAACGTACATTTATTAATTTAAGGTAATTTATGGATATCGATCAAGCTCCAATTACGATCGTAATTTGGTAACTTCGTTCGGTGGACTCTTTTTTCAAATTGCATTAATAATCGATGGAATTTTATAGACTTTGAGCGATCAAAAACACACAATACGATAATGATTCTTGAAAAATTTGTTTAGCACCAAAGCCCTCGCTTCGCTCGCACTCGATTTTTTTTGTACGAAATCGTATTCTATAGAGTAATCTTAAGAGTTTCGTGTTCGAAATTTGCGTGCTCACGTACACGACCATTGACGGTGAACTAAAATACGTGCGCGCGCATATCGACCATCATCGGCGATCATCGGGCATCTCCGGAACCCGAGAGCCAATCGAAATGACGGAAAAGCGGTGAGAGGGCGTGGTACCGTGTACTTTTCATATTATACGAATAATTTCGGAATAGCGTGTCGATCATTCAAATATTCCGAAGTTGGTGCAACTTGTATACTACTTCGTCAAGCCACGCACTTTTTCATATTTTTATAATTCAAAGTAAGATCAAGAAAAATCAATTTTGCAAAAATAAATGCACATATTTCTTAATTATAGTAATTGTATTGATATTTTCGTTACTGTGGGGAACAATAATAATTGTCATTAGACTTCTTTCATAAATCTTCATAAGCTATCTTGAGTATTCGGTACTCGTGTCGATATCATATAGATTTTTTCTCATTGTAAAATTTTCATATGAATTCTTGAAGTAATTATGAAAATTGGACTAGAACAAGTTTTTTATAATCGAAATTAAGGATTTTTGCCATGATTTTTTCATCCCGATGAAATCAATTTATAACGGTAATTCTGTACAAATACACATCGATAGAAAGAACAGGAAACACTAAAAAAATTATAATTATCATCTTTACTATTATTAAAATTCTTAGCGTGTAATCGATTTCTTAGTATTTTTTTCCTTTTTGCTGTTTGCAAAGCTAGAAATTCCAGCTTGAGAATTCACATATATGCTGGTATGTTGGATTACGCTGATGATGAGTTGTCCCTAGCTTAGAGAGAAAAAGGAAGAAAAACTCCGGATACCAATGATCTACGGCTTCGTTTCACTTGCTCTATATTATATAATATATATAAATTCCACCTTTTATCGGATAACCATTCCGCGCCGAATTTTATTATTCTTTGTAGTTTTTTTTCTTCATTTGTCACACTCATCGGATATTACAGTGTATGATAAAAAGTGATGACTTACACAATTACAACTCCGTTAATTGATAGGCTTTTAACGAAAATAATGTATTTACTATTTCCATGTATGCATGGCAAGAAAACTACGTTCCTTCATTGTCCAGTCCTTTCGGTAACGTAAAAAAAAAATCCAAACATGCAATTCGATGTGAAAAAACTCGAAATAAAAAAAAAAAAGAAATTACTTTTATTCAATGAAAGAATATCTTTTAAAAAATGTGTTGCCAGTCAATACTCGTAAAAAAAATCGATTCTTGTTCTCGGTAAATTTACGTTTTTTTTTTATGTAGAATAAAATGTCAGTTTGGTTGATGGTTTCGAAGAAAAATATTAATATGGCGGGTGATATATAAATAATTTCAGCAGCTCTTATTTTTTTTTTAGACTGAGACCGTGACATCTGTTCTCTCATGTGTGTCCCCCTGCAAAGTTCAGAGTTCTATATAAAAAAAAATTTATTATTTTTACATAGAACCTTGAAGGGCATACATGAGATAACATATGTTACGGTTTCAGTTCATAGAGAAAAAAAAAACAAAAATGATGCAGTCAACAACCCGAGCAGAAATTTAATCAGGGAGAAATCCGGCTCTGATCAGGTTACCACAATACCAAATCCGGCCCGGATCAGGCTAAATAACTCCGGCCCTGATCAGGGGTGTAACGCATTGGTAAATCCGGCCCTGATCAGGCGCCTCGTTCGGCCCTGATCAGGCGCTTCATTCGGCCCTGATAAAACGCCTTATCTGGACCTGATAAAGCCCGAGTAGAAATTTCGTCCGGCTATAGATATAATTATTTTTAAATTAGCAATTAGGAATGATCGATGAATGAATTTGAAGCTGTTACATTCCATTATTTTTGAAACCCCTGTAAATTAAAAAAAAAAAAGTCATTGACCGGGATTTGATCCCACTACCCTCCAATCGACGAATTCAGCACTTTCGATTCTTAAATAATCATTTTTAAAAAAAATTAAAAATTTGGAGATTATTTTTTTTTACGAGTGTTTCCGGCTTCATAGTCTGGACGTTTTTCCGTCGAAATTAATTTTGAGCCTACCTAAGATTTTACCTGAGACCTACCTAACGACCTACCTAACGACTGACACGTTACCACTACGCTATTAGTTCCTTATTATTTTCTTGTATTTAAATGACATTAGTATATGAGTTCTGATGAAAAGTCGCTGTCTCAACGGGCTGGATAGAACAACGTGACTGCGTAAACACAATAATACACAGTAATTTTTGACATAAATAAAGCACTACGGATCAGGCATGCCTTATCGATACGTGATCAGGCCCTTATCTGACACAAATAAGGCACGCCAGATCAGGCACGCCTTCTTAATACCTGATCAGGTCCATATTTGACATAAATAAGGCACGCCGGATCAAGCACGCCTTATTCATACCTTCTCAGGCGTGCCTTATCTGACACAAATAAGGCACGCCAGATTAGGCACGCCTTCTTAATACCTGATAAGGTCCATATTTGACATAAATAAGGCACGCCAGATCAGACACGCCTTATTCATACCTGCTCAGGCCCTTATCTGACACAAATAAGGCACGCCAGATCAGGCGTGCCTTTTTAATACCTGATCAGGTCCATATTTGACATAAATAAGGCACGCCGGATCAGGCACGCTTTATTCATACCTGCTCAGGCCCTTATCTGACACAAATTAGACACGCCGGATCAAGCACGCCTTATTAGTACCTAATCAGGCCCTTATCTGGCATTAATAAGGCACGCCGGATCAGGCACCCCTTATTGATACCTGATCAGGCCCTTATCTGGCATTAATAAGGCACGCCGGATCAGGCACCCCTTATTGATACCTGATCAGGCCCTGATGAATCATCAGGCAGCCTGAATGAATTTCTGCTCGGGAAGCAATTATTTATAACTGTCATTGTCATTGTGGCATTACAATAATAAAAAATGCATGCGTCCGAATATACTGGTTAATAACTGAAATTACAATAAAGCCTTTATTATCGAAAATTAATTTGAGTTTCTGAAAAAAAATTGATTCGAAAAATATAATTTAAAAAATTGCTCGTTTTACAATGCTCATTCTCTGGTCATCCGACTCGATAAATTTTAGTCTTTACATAAAAAGAAATTAACTTTAAAAATCCAATAAAAATCGACTTCTACGATACTGGACCCCCCCCCCCCCCCCCCCCCCCGAAAAGCTAATATTGTTTTTCATGGAAATTTAGACTTTTTTTATGTTGATAAGCATATTTGGTTTATCCTTTCAAATATAATATCCAGGAAGGACTGAGCAGTGGCCACCTGTATCGGCACAAGTTTTCCGCAGTTTACCCGTGCCCACGTGCAAATGCGATACAGTGGTCGTGATTTACGATTACGGTACCCAACTCACCAAGAGGTGAAATACCCGGGGACGGGGGGAAAATAAAAATTTAAAAAAAAATAGAAAAAAAGGATTATTTATATTTTTATCTTTATTTTTGCAGAACTTCGGTTGAACCGCGGTAACGTGTTATGAAACTGCTGCCGACAATTCAGGTGCCGCAGCTACCACCGGTATCAGCCGCTGGCGGTATGACGGGGATGGATTCCCGTCTCCCTCCGGGCATATCATTGCCCTTTAGCCCCACCGATCTCCTATGGCGATACGGTCCAACAATGAGCTTTCCACCCACTGCTCATCCACCACCGAGTCCACTTTTGGACTTCAAGACACATCTACCATCGAGCCTCGGTAAGAAAGACGTAAAAAAAAATAAAAAAATTTTCCTACAAACAATTTTTCTATATTTATTATTATTAATTTTATGATATTTTTTTATCTAATATAATTAAATAAAAATAATTATTCAAAAAATTATTAAAATTATTATTATATAATAATAATTAATATAATATTATTTAATAATAATATACATTATTATTATTTATTTATTTATGCATTATTTATTGTATTGCTAGTGGCTACCTTTTAGGATGAATTATCGAAAACGTTTAGCAAATAATAGAATTGACCGCTCGTATAAAAAGAGTGAGACGAGTTAGCTAAATCTTCCCTAAAAATTAAAAATTATAAATTTGAACACAGCACCTCTTATTTTTTTTCATCCGGCACAAAAAGCTTTCTCTATGAACAAAAACGTTTCAGAATTTTTGCTTCATGATAGAAGAAGCTTCGTGTGCCAGATTTAAAAAATAATGAATGAATACGCAAATTTCGAACTTACACCGTTTTTATTTACTTTTTATAATAAAAAATAAAAAAATAAAAAAACAGTTTTCAAAATATGAATCCCCTTACGGATTTTTTTCAAACTCAATACCCGCAGTACCTCATAGAGTATTTGAGTGGCAAGCGCCAGCTATACATATAGTGATAAATTTTACAAAGGTTACAGAAAACACGTCGTTTTATAAAAATTTTGAAAAATTCAATGTTTCGTAAAATCCGAACCCCCTTCATCGATTATCCCAAAATTCAATACCAAACATTCATGTCCCTTGACCTATATTTGTGTAAAAAGTTTCAACTCGGTGGCTGAAATTTTTCACAAAAGTTAGAGGGACCACAGACTTTTTTCCAATTCAAAATTCTGTAAAATTAAAATTTTTTAGCAATTTTGAAATTATTTTCACCGAACAATCGGGGCTAATTGCTCCACGCATAGACACAATTTGGGCCAGATCGCTTGAGATGTTTGCGAGCTTTTAGAATTTCACAAAGCAAGCACACGCATACACGCACACGTCAGAAAGCATTAACCTCTATAGGCCGCCAGGATTTGGGCACTTTATTTCTCTTTTAAAAAAGTCCTCGTAACTTAGTCCCATTTCTTACATTCGGCCTCGATGCAGTTCCGACCTCAGATAGCGTCTAGATAAGACTTTCCGGCGGCTAACAAGCGGAAAATTTTTTGATTTTTTGAAATTCCAAGTAAATGCTTCTATAGGAGTTCTGGAGGGTGAGGAATGCAACGATTTCGGTAATTTTTGCGTTACCCTTCAAAAACCACCCTTTCCTGCTTAGAAACCTTTTTCATTTTTTTCGTATCTCGAGCCCGCCACGGAAAAAAATTTCTGTGAATTCTAGTCATGTTTCCATCATGTTTTACAGTTTTGTTAATAGAGAATGCCTCTCGGGAGGAAAACTTCGGAAATTCTTTAGAATTTGAAATAAAAAGCATTAAGTGATAGAATGAATTTTTACAGTGTAAAAGTGTAAATAGAGTTTACTACTGTGACAAATTGTACAAATTGTGAAATCAATTGTAATATAAAATAGCGCATCTTTTTGGGTTTAATGTTGAGAAATTGCAAAGTGAACTGTAAAAAATAAAAGTTTAGAAGATTTTGAAAAGCGCGGGTCGAATTAGCATAATAAATGTAGTTTATTATCTATAAATTAGCAATTAAATCGATGAACGAATTTGAAACTGCTGTTCCATTATTTTTGAAAATACTGTGAATTTTGCAAAAAAAAATCGTCATTGACCGGGATTTGAACCCGCGATCCTCCGCAGTTAACGAATACAACACTTTCCTATCCTTAAATAATCATTAAAAAAGAAAAACTGAAGATTTGGAGATTTTTTTTTTTACGAGTGTTTCCGGCTTGGTGGTCCGGACGTTTTTCCGTCGAAATTAATTTTGAGCCTACCTGAGATTTTACCTGAAACCTACCTAACGACCTACCTAACGACCGACACTCTATACCACTACGCTATTGATTTTATGAACGCTTATTAATCCTTATGAATTTCTTGTTTGCGTCGTATTTTCCATAAACATTTTAAAACTGTTATTTTTCCATCATTTTCACAGTTGAATTCAACGAAAGCGTGCTACAATTTCTTTTTATTTCAATTTCTGTTTTTCATAGAGAATTTAGTATTTTTTGTTATGTGTTACATTCGTAAAAATACTCTCTCTCTATACAGTTCATTTTAATGCGTCAGTTTTAAAATTTTTCTTGTACAAATCTATTGGTTTTTCATTTTATTCATAGCAAAATTCATTGCGAGCATTTTCAATTTTTACAGTGTCACTTTTTTGAAGTGGAAATAGTTGTTTTTACAGTTTAAACCAACAAATATGGTTATACAGATAGTACAGAAGTATATTCCGCACATTACTTTTTGATCAAAACACTGTAAAGAGATTAATTTACTGTGTTAAACTGCATTTTTTCTCTTCATCGTTGTATTTTTTAAATTTCAGTTATTATTTTTTGAAATGACTTTTTTTCCGTGGGAGTACCTACAATATTACTTTGTAATGAGTTTTCGAGAGTAGTAAATAAAATTCTGTCCTTACTACTTCTATCTTTTTAATTTACGGTTCAAAAGCCACCCGTAAAGTAAAGTACCACACCTTTTGATAAGAAAATGCTCCGAGGCTTATGTCTGCTGCATCGAGAGTACGTACTCTGTTGTCTTTGTTTGGATGCGTGGGTATGTGTGTGTGTGCGTCTGTGCAGGTTGAACTATGGAGCCCGAAAATTGCTTTACAGTGATTCCAAACGAGTAATTTATTGCACGTTGTAAGAAAGATTCCAAATGTCGCATATCTCAGAAAGGCCTGGAAACGGCGCAACAAAAATTGGTTTTCGTCCGTTTGGTTACTTCAGGGGTAGCTGCCACCTTTCACAGTGCAGAGACTATCGCACATATGAAATATAAAATGATTTATATTTTTATTCTTAAAACTCATTGTTACCTCGATATTAGAATATGAGGTGGTTTTTTTTTTTTTCGACAACCCCTAAGATTTTTTTTTCGTGAACGGCGACCTCCAAAACGCAAAGACTAGTAATTTTCGTTGCAATTTTAGGATGTTTGTATAGCCTACTGGAGAGTCTCTTAAGATTTTCCGACGCTCTAGAGGTTAAAAGAGGGTACAATTTTTATTTATCAATTTAAGGTGATCCTTGCGCGGACGGTGATGCGGGTAGGCGGGAACGTAGGCGACCGGTGACCTCCTGTTTTTATCGTCGTTGCGGATTCTTAAGAATTTTTTACATGTTAGAGCAGTTTGTATTGGATATCCAGGATTATTCGGTACATAATTTATTAGATAGAAATGTGGCCGGCATGTCATCATCTCCATAATGTGCCGTACAAATTTAACGATTTTCAGACTCATAATTTTTGGATAAATGTTTGGTAACGGCTTGAAATTTTTCAAGCATGTCGGAATGTATTTTTACTCTACTGTAGACGAAAATCAGTCAATTGTAAGATATTCGGTTATTAACTTAATATTTATCAAAGAAGGGAAAAAACCACCATTTATTGATAATTTTCAATGTCTTTTATTGACAGATTCCTTATCATTGACTGTTGCAGCATCGGATCCGAGGCTATGGTCGCGCGAAGATGTAGCCGCGTTTTTACGCTGGTCGGAGCGTGAATTTGATCTTCCCCAGTTCGACATGGACATGTTTCAGATGAACGGAAAGGCGCTTTGTCTATTGACCAAGTCTGATCTCGGTGAGAGATGTCCCGGTGCCGGTGACGTGTTGCACAATGTTCTCGGTATGCTGGCAAGGGATTTCAATCAGCTTCAAAGATGTCTACCGAGCAGTCCGGTAACGCCAACGAGACCCTCGGTATATCCGCTGAGTCCGCATTCGCATCCACCGACGCCAACGTGGGCGGAAAATCCATACGCCGCGAATCTCGCCTCGCTGATGTCGGCAAACTCGGTGACCCTGTCACCGGCGCCTTCGGTCGACAGTCAGGCCGGCTCACCGGGACACACGGAGAACAATCAGATCCAAGTTTACAAGAGCGATTCGGATGAGGATAATCATCAGGGCAGCAATAGCCCACCAGCAACCCCGACCGCTCTAACGGCTCAGAGGCTCAGCGAGGTTTGCGTCAAGGATCAATCGAGTCCGACATTGCCACCGCAAATGATGCCACTCACACCAGGAGCATTCAGACCAGCTTCAACGGCTGCCAGAGAATTTTTTCCCAGTGACTCGCCCGAACCCAATACGAGTAAGTTTTTAATTCATTCTTCATATATATATATGTATATATATATACTAGGGGTGCGTAGGGCGCTACGCGCCCTCACTTAGGTTTGGGTTTATATTGTGGTGTGTGGGGGTATATATTAGGGTGGTTCTTATTTGTCCGATGTTCGAATTTTAATTGTGCCGCCCCTTCATTTGTTTCGAAATTTAAAAAAAACAGAAATTTGGAGCCCAATATGAATTTCCTAACTTAATTTTTACTATCCGCCGTAACGACGCGAAGTTTTACATTTAAAAAACACGTGATTTTAATCTTCTAATGTTATTGTTTTACTGACACATCTAATCTTTGACGAAAAAAAATTAATTTTCTATGGAATTGACGGGGATCGATAGTACTTTCAAAGGAAAAAAAAAAATGTATCGGCCATTCTAAGGCATTTTACCCTGCTTATTTGAATATTTTTCTTTGTTTTAATTGAAAATGGTAAGAAAAAAGCAAGATATCAGTCATATCTGATGTTTATTACGTAGTCAGGTTATCTAGAAATATAATATGAAGAATTTTAGGTTTTAACGAAGTCATCAAAGAGATATTTGGGTAACGATCATCCGCTTTAAATTTAAAAAATAGAAAACTTAAAAAAAAAAAGAATTGTTCTTCGAGATCAATTTTTAGATTATTTCGAAAAATATTGAATCAAAACCTGTAATGTTTCATGTAGAATTACTGTTATGTATTATTAAAAAACGAAAGAAGATAAATATTTTGGAATCCATAACGTTGACTTAATAAAAAAATGTTAATAAAAATACAATATCAATTGGGTTAAAATTAGGAAAGGTTTATAAAGGAAATAATTTTAAATGGCCTATTTTTTAAATAAAAAGCGGATGATTGTTACCTAAATATCTCTTTAATGACTTTGTTAGGACCTAAAATTCTTCGTATTATATTTCTAGATAACCTGAATACGTAATAAATGTCAGATATGAGTGATATCTTGCTTTTTTCCTACTATTTTCAATTAAAACAAAGAAAAATATTCAAATAAGCAGGGTAAAAATGCCTTAGAATGGCGAATACATTTTTTATTTTTCATTCCTTTTGAAAGTACTATCAATCCCCGTCAATTCCATAGAAAATTAATTTTTTTTCGTCAAAGATTAGATGTGTCAGTAAAATAATAACATTAGAAGATAAAAATCTCGTGTATTTTTAATGGAAAACTTCGCGTCGTTACAACGGATAGTAAAAATCAAGTTAGGACATTCATATTGGGCTCAACATTTTTGTCTTTTTCTTTAGAAACAAATGAGGTAGCGGCGCAATTGAAATTCGAACATCAGGCAGATAAGAATCACACTAATATACATAATACATATGTCGTGTGCGAATATATCGAAACATCGTCGATTTATCATGGGCAAGAGAGGTTTATAATAATAATTTTTTTTTTTTTCAAATATCAGTAAATCAAAGTGCATAACTTCCCAATATACGCGTGCCGCGTTGGTTGTCCCTCGTTCGGTCTCATAAATGTACACAAGCAAAGATTACAAAAAAAAAACAACTCATCGATTTGCATAGAAATTGTCTGGTTCATTGCAATTCAGTTTTATCATAAATTTCAAACACATAAAAAGAAAAAACTTATTAATACCGACAAAAATATCACGTGCATATTTTTCTAAATTTAATCCAGTAAATCGCATATTTGGGATTCGTTGGAAGCATCCAACATTATCCAGAGGGATCGTGACGTCACGATCCCCCCCAGAGTGTTTTATCTCATCTTTACGTATATTTCTTGGATAAGCTTTTACAAAGCCAAACCTCTGCCACTTCTTGCACTTTTTATATATAGAAATAAATACCATTTACGTTTCCATCAAGTCGAATCATTACAACCATTTCCTGCACTAACTATAATGATGCGCTACTCCGCAACATCCTCGTGACGTCATTTAATAGTAGCCGCAATCCGGTATTTTCAGAATTACGTCGAAATTTACAATTTTCACGCGAATTATACGAATTATTTAACGATTGTAAATGATTATCGAATAAAGGATTATCGATAAACCCATGACACGAAATCCATAAAGGATTATCGAAAAACCCATGATACGAAAGCATTTGAATTTTCATGAGAAAAACCAATTGCCTAGGAGCTGAATTTCTATTTTTATTTTGTGCGAATAGGTGCCAACATTGTAGATAATTAAAATCAATACTCGATATATATATATATAATCTTCCGAAATTCGTACTTATTTATTTACAAATATAATAAATATTTTTTAAAAAATTAATAATAAGTCGCATTTTTATATCCAATATTTTGGTTGCCGTAAAGTTGAAAGACGTCAGGGAAAAAGAAACAAACTCAAGGCCGCATCTGCGACACCAGAATTTATAAGATAAAATTTGTAGTAACACGCTTTGGTAGATAAGAATGATACAGTCAAGTTAATTGACGCGGCTTATCGCGAATGTAAGCGCTTTTAAAAAAAAGTAAAAATTTATTCATGCACAGAGTCTGCTTGCGGCAACATGACTATAACGATTGGCGTATCTTTTTTCTCGTTCAACAGACGGCAGACTTCTTTGGGACTTTCTGCAACAATTGTTGAACGATCCGTCGCAAAGATATACCCACTACATAGCGTGGAAGAGCCGCGAAACCGGTGTCTTCAAGATCGTTGATCCTCCCGGACTTGCAAGACTCTGGGGAATACAGAAGAATCATTTGTCGATGAATTACGACAAAATGAGCAGGGCTCTTCGTTACTACTATCGTGTCAATATACTCAGGAAGGTTCAGGGCGAACGACACTGCTACCAGTGAGTATTCTTTCAACTATCAACACACGTTCTGGAAAACATATCCAAGACCTTCTGACGAAGAATATTTCACAATAAAGAAATAAAAGTTTTGTAAGAAAACTAGGGATAACCACGGCTCGGTCGCTACGCGCCCTCGCACAAAAAAAAACCCAAACAACCAATCGAAACAACCAAACCAACCCGAACGATCAATATAAATAACAAGCTCAAACGACTAACCCAAACGATCAATGCGAACAATAAACCCAACAACCCAATCCATACAACTAATCGAAACAACCAACTCGACCCGAACAATTAATCAAAACAACAAATCGAAAATACCAACCCAACAACCAGCGTAAGCAAACAACCCAAACAATGATTTTAAACAACCAACTTAACTTGATCAGTGCAGGGGGGGGGGGAATCGACCTAGGCAAAAATTTCAATTTTTCCTAAATTGAAACCAAGCTAGGGGGGCGCGGACTTACCCACACGTAATTTCAAAATTTTATTGCAAAGTAGATGCCTTAAGCATGACGCAATAATTTTCGCAGATTTTTAGGAAGACATTTTCAAGTTTTTTAAAGCATGCCTCCCACCCCCCCCCCCCCCCCCCACACTTAAGCGGTGGAAAAAAAACCTGCATTGATCGGCTTAAGCAACTAACCCAACCCAAACCGAACAACTAATCAAAATAACAAACCCAACAACCAAAGTAATCGACCGATCTAAACAACCAACCCGACCCTATTGACCAATCGAAATACAAACCTAAACCGAAACGACCAACGCTAAAAACCAACCCAACAACCAATACAAGCAAACCAACCCAACAACCAATACAAGCAACCAAACAAAACACGAAAAAGTTTATGTATATATTGTTGAAAAAGGTCAGCCCAACTGAAAAAAAGCTCCTTGTGTTTGAATTTCCATTTCTTGTACACGGTGGCAGTGATAACGAAATATTTATATGGGGGGTATAATATAGACAGTTACAGCGTCAGCGCTGTTTTTTATTTTAAAAAATCACAGCAGGATGACAAACAAGTGCAGTGTCCATATTTATTCATCATTTTTATAATGACCCGCCATATGTGATGATAGAAGTGCTTTGATAATTCACTCGTCTTCCTCGTTTTTATAATGAAGTGTTTGTTTAAATATAGCGAGGTTTTATCGCAGCCTTTCGAATAATTTCTGGCAACCGTATCAATTGTGAAAAAAAATTTTCAATGGCGTATAAATCGTCGCAAGGGGCAATATGACTGCTCCGAAATGACATTTCACAAGATGAGAATAGGGCAAATCATGGAAAAACTTCGACAAATCAAGAAAAATTATCGTAAAATAATTAACAACAGTATAGATTTTTTAAACTTCATTTATAATAATTTATGAAAAAAAACATGCGCATGTTATAAGAAAACTTACACATTGCTTCCTTATTACAAAGTTACCTTTATAAGGAGATGGTTTTCGTTGTTTTGTAAATGTGGAGATGATTTTCGTAATTTTATCCTTCTCTTAAAGAAAGCTTTTTAATTAGTAAGCAATGTGCAAGTTTCCAATTTGCAAGCTTGTTTTCTAAATTTGATTTGTTCTTGCGAAATTTGATATATACTGTCTCCTAGCGTATACTTACGTAGAATTTTTCGAGTTGATAATCTCAAATTTGCGACGGTTAGAGCAAGCACAGATATTTTTCGAAAATTTCAAAGGTTATAAAATCAGAACCCCTTAAGCGATTCTTGCCAAATTTAAAATTAAACATCCTCATCCCATTGTGTATTTAATATAAGAAGTTTTGGCTACAGAATCTCAAATTTACGAAAGTTGAAGCAATCACGAACATTTTTTGAAAATTTCATGAAATCTTAACGCCTAAAGCGATTCTTGCCAAACTTAATATGTAATATCCTAGTCCCATAGCGTATTTATGAAAAAAGTTTTGGTTCAATAACCTCAAGTTTACGAAAGTTAGAGCGATCACAGACATTTTTCGTAAATTTCAAAATTTCATGAAACCTGAACTCCTAAAGCGATTCTTGCCAAATTCAATACTAAACATGCTCGTCCCCTGGCCTAGATGTATAGAAAGATTTAGGCAAATACCCCTAAATTTATAAAAGTTAGAGGAATCACAGAAATTAAAAAAAAAATTCAAATTCATCTATACCCGGACACCTGTTGTAAATTTTTTTATTTTCTGCAAAGAAGAGGGGTTCATGTTTTAGTAGTGTTAAAAGTTTCGGTGCGGTAGCTGAAGCGATATTGCAATGTCAACTTTTCGGAGGCCCATTTGCACAGACATACCGGGTGTCCCATTTTAATCTTACACCTGATTTATTTCAGAACATACAACTCTGATCGAATATTGAGTTGAATAAAACTTTGAGGGTTCGAAGGGGGACGTTCGAAAAAAATGTTTGTTTCGGTCCAAAATAAAAAAAAGGCGGAGTTAAGCTGGCCAACATGTTTTTTTAAAATAGAAACGTGACTTTTTTTGTGCACCAAAAAATTTGCCAAATCAAAACTCACAACTTTTGTGGGAAACGTTTTTCCATTCGAGTTCATAATTTTTAGGTGGGAACAATTTTTGGTGAGCGTGTGCGTTTGACACTCACAAGGATTAGGTTTCTGCGGCTCGTCACTTCCGCAGTATTTTAAGCTATTTTAAGTTATTTAACCCTCCATGTGAGTGTACTCTGAACACTTCCTAAAGGTGTTCGAATATTCCCCCATTCATGTTCAAACATGTCCGAACTCTCCTCTTAGGCCGGTATTCATAGTCGAGTCTTATTTCTAAGACGGTCTTAAGTCGTCGTTTAGGACGACTTGATTGGTCGTTGGCCGTCTTAAGACCGTCTTAAGAAATAAGACTCGACTATGAATACCGCCCTTAAACTCATCAACTGTTCGCACACACTCACCAAAAATTGTTCTCACCTAAAAATTATGAACTCGAATGGAAAAACGTTTCCCACAAAAGTTGTTTGTTTTGATTTGACAAATTTTTTGGTGAACAGAAAAAGTCACGTTTCCATTTTAAAAAAACATGTTGGCCAGCTTAACTCCGCCTTTTTTATTTTGGACCGAAACAAATATTTTTTTCGAACGTCCCCCTTTGAACCCTCAAATTTTTATTCAACTCAATATTCGATCAGAGTTGTATTTTCTGAAATAAATCAGGTGTAAGATTAAAATGGGACACCCGGTATATACACACACACAGAAATACATGCGGACATTTTTTCTAAATTTGTTTTCTCAATGTTCCGGCAGATTATGAACGCATTAACATCAAAAACTCGAAATTTTTTTCATGAAAACAAAGCTTCCCTCATAAGGAAGCAAAAAACCATTTATTTATATTTTTTGAAGCAGTTCTGCGGATATACTGTGAAGTAATAGACATCAGCGACCGTGCAATGCGTTGGAAATAAATAAACAATGAATAAAAAAATTTTATGATAAATCTAAACAAGAATGAAGTATTTGCAAAAAATTTCTGTAACAAGACTAATGCTTAATCGTAGAATTATATATTTTTTTTAATGCATATCTTACTTGAGGCTACAACCGTCTAATTTATCGTGAGATTACGTCTTCAAATGATTTATTTGCACGGATTTTTTGCATACTCCAAGTTCAGATCGCGTAAAACTGTTAATCGCGCACGTAACATTAAGAACGAATAGAACTCAATGAAAATATCTAAGAATATAACAGCGTGCAGTTATCCCTACCGTGCAGTCAACGTATCGATAACATGATGAATAAATACATCGCATTTACGCGAGATTTTAGAACACCAGTGAAGTAAATACCAGCGACGATATCGAATTTGCACACGCGTATAAACGTAACATCTTACGGACATTTGACAGTTTACGCTGACGTGAATATCTCAACTTAGTATGAGCAAAAATTCGCGCAAATAACGAACTCATTTTCGCACGAAAAGTGAATTTTGAACAGCCATATTGATCAGATTCGAATCTCATCATAATTAAACTAAAATTTCCAATATTTACATATGTAGTTCTTGTTTTATTGCAAACTCTCAACCAGTGTGTTTCTAGATAACCGTACAAAAGATTTTCATAAGCCTTTGTCTGCGAACAATAAAAATGGCTATTGGGCAATATTCCCATAATCTCGAACGAATATATCAAAATTGAATTAAATTCATAGAAATACAGTCAAACCCCGGGCACCGATACTGGTTCCGCTTCTTCGACCAATCAGAGTCAAATTCCAAGGTAAACGGCAGCCCTCAATTTTCGGAACAGAGTTTAGTTTATACTTAGCAAGTAATTTTTTTCTATATTTGACATACAAACATTGCCATTTATTGCGTTTTGCAGCCGTACTCAATATGTAAATTACTTGAGCACACAAAATCATATGATGATTATTTTTATAATCCGCAGCCACAATATAGTGCATAAAAACATAATTCTAACCTCCAATGTACATTACTCCTGTAGTATCATTTTCCTTTGCAAGAGAAGAGGTTAGGATTGTTAATAATAAAAACATACCTCTCGATATGTAAGAACGAGTTTGATTCGTGCGATCAATTAATCCATTAACGATTGCACGGTATCAATTTTTCAAACTACACCTAGGTCGAGACTAGCACCACGCTATAACTCGTAACAACTACGTTATTGTCGTAAAGTCGCAATTATAATTGTTTCAAATGAGAAATAATATGAATGTGTGCTACATATTTATTGAAAGAAAAAAAAAAATTGAATAGGGCCCTCTAGCCAAAGCCGGCCCTGCGAGGGAGCATCCCAGCAATCTCCGCGATCATCCAAAGCGACGACTGGGTCGTTTTGTTCAAAAAACGACCACTCGGTGCGACCTCGATGCAACCATGATATGACTTTGATGCGACCGTTATGAACCTTGATTTTTCCTTAACCGTCCTTAAATTTAATAATAGCGGTCGCACCAAACGGTCGTTTTTTGTTTTGCACAAAACGACTCTCCAAAGTAGCGACCACGGACTACCACCGTGCAGACGGTCCCAGAGATTGCTAGGACAGCTATTTTATCGATGTATGTAGCTCAACTGGAGATCAGTACCCGGGGGGGTTTACTGTATCCAAATAAAATTTACTAAACAACCTTGCATAACGCATCTATCTCTCTTTGTACTTTCAGATTTCTACGCAATCCCACCGAACTTAAGAACATCAAGAACATCTCATTGTTGCGACAACAAATGCGAATAAAATCAGAGCCCGAGGACGATGGTGTTTTGTCGGTAAACGGCATGGAGCCAGAATCCGATATGCCAACGGATTTATCGATGTCAAGCATGAATCAGCCATCGTGCGATCAGCCATTGCCACTTCACGATCCACCAGCAAAGTACAGGAGTCACGCTTACAATCTCGTTAAGACTAATCAAGAGCCGGAAGAGAGGAAGTGACAGGGAATCTAGCGACCATAATGACGCTCGATTAGGCGTCGACGATACGAGAGAATATATATTTAGGCGTATCCATTCTACACATATACAATATATACGACATGCGTGTTCCAAATCAATGACCGGCTGACATGATAATCCGACGATTATTTCTCCTTTGCGAATTTATGGGGCTGAACACTGATCGTACCAATTATTGCACAGCTTAAAAAGACTTGAGTCGTGGTCGAGAGAAAAATAGGTCTCGTGAAAGAGCCTGTGGCGATGCGTATGACGACACACGTTGCCACGCAGTTCTTTTCAGATGAAATATATAAAATTATATCCGGGAACCGGGAACGGTAATATGTTGGCCCAACCAACACGGAATCTTATTGCCAAAGAGAGAGAGAGAGAGAGAGAAAGAGTGAGAAACACCATTCTGAAGTTGTCAACAAAGAGTTGTCATTCGACTGTTGGATCATTTCCCGTCAGCGTATACCGGTGGAATTGATAATTGCCGTGTGACATATATTCGTTTTTTTCATAACAATCGTTCGTTCTACTTATGAATTTCTCTCTCTCTCTCTCTCTTTCTTTCTCTCTCGATGTACCAACGAACGAAAAAGGGAAATGAAAAGAAACAAAATAAGGCTTTTGACAGATCCAACGTGAAACGTTAAACTCCGTTGTATAGTGTCGCGATGCTAGAGAACAAGAAACTTTTGTTTTAGTTTTTTTTCTTTTCGTTTTTCCATCGCGATTTACACACACGGAAATGTGATTTGTCAATGGGTTCAAGTATAGTATTGAGGAAAGTAATGCCAATTCCGTCCACGATCATCCGAGATTAATTGTGGACTTTGCGCAAGAGATCATGCCGCTAATGTTTGCTTAGCATAGTAGTCCAGTCATTCTACCCATTTTTATGCAATCTTCTGCAGAATTGATTTTGCATTTGGAAAAGGTTCAGGGGTATCCCCCGAGTGTAAATTCAAGTTGGTGGGACGCGGGGGATCAAGCTTCAGCCGCCATCTTGGAAAACGTTTTATCAAATATCTGGTGAACCGTGCAGCGTACGAGAAAAAGTAACAGAGACCTCTTTTGTAGATAATGAAATTCTCTGCAACTTTGATTGAAAACTTTCTCCTGTATAGTGCATTTTTTATTTATAGCGCGGCAAACTTTAAAAATGGTTTTGTTTGGAAAAGTTTGCTGCGCTATAAATAAAAAACCATGCACTGTACAGGAAAAAGTTTTTAATAAAAGTTGTAGAGAATTTCATTATCTACAAAAAGGGTTTCAGCTATTTTTGTCGTACAATGCACACTTCACGAGATATTTGATAAAATGTGTTTTTCAAGATGGCGGCTGAAGCTCGACTCCCTTCGCGTCCCGCTAATTCGAATTTAGACTCATAAAGAGAGTATTAAGCCTCCGGATCATGGATTCTGCTCAAGCTTGCAGGTGTGTTTCATTAGCCCTAGAAATGAAGCCTCTTATGAACAGTTCTATCTAATGGGCCTTTCGTCGCTCACTTCATTACATAAAATACAAGCAATTTATCAGTCCTTCGCTACTGCTCTATACTAATGCAGCCAACTTGGATATGTTATTGAAACTTTTTCAGTCAATCATAAAAATAAATATTTCACGCATTAATTTACCATATAGAATGTGGGTCGCTGCAGCTAGACCGATATGCACTATGCACTAGCGAAAAAAAGTGAAGCGAAGATTTATATTAAAATTCGTCTCATGGGAATACGCATAGCATTTGCAAACATGTGAATCAAATAACACTATAAGACCAGACGTCAATATGGAAGTTTGCTTCCATTCACTCCCGAGTGCTTTCAAAGACCCTGTGCTAGCACAGGATTTTTAAAACACTTCGCAGTGAACTCTGTGCTAGCACAGGATTTTTAAAACATTTCGCAGTGAACTCTGTGCTAGCACAGGATTTTTGAAAGCACTCCGAAGTGAATGAAAGCAAACTTTCATATCAACATCCGGTCTTATAGCGTTATTTCATTTACATGCTTGCAAATACTATGCATATTCCCATAAGATGATATGTAATATAAAGCTTCGCTTTGGTTTGCTTCGCTTCACTTTTCTTTGCTTGTGCATAGTGTGTATCGGTCTAGCTGTAGCAGTTAACATTGAATACGGTTAATTAACGCATGGAATATTCATTTTTATGATCGGCTGAAAAAGTTTCAATAACATATCCCAATTGGTTGGATCAGTACATGAATTTATCAGTCAATGACTGATAAATTGCTCAAAAATGGTATTCTATATAATGAAGGGAGCAACGGAAGGCATATTAGATAGAACTACGCATAAGAGGCTTCATTTCTACGGGTAAGGAAATACACCTGCAAGTTTGAGAAGAATCCATGACCCGGAGGCCTGATACTCTCCTTCACAAGGGGACGCACCTGAACCTTTTCCAAAAGCAAAATCAATTCTGTAGAGGATTGCATTATGAACCTACTTTTTTGGCTAGAATGAGTGAACTATAGGCCATTCCTGAATACTGCCTTATCAATGAAGGGGAAAGGAAAGCGTCGCGACTCTCGTGCGACAACACACGAGAGGACATGTCTCAATAGGATGTCCGGCGTATACTTTTTGTCGTTCGAAAAGACACTAGCTCCGAGAACGAGAGCCGAAAAGGTTCTAGAGCTCAACATCATCACACCCTTCTCCTTTCCTTCCTTCCAATCAACAATCACCCGATAAATCTGTGCCAAGAACGTTACCCTTACCATTAGGAGATGCGAAAAAAAAAAAAAAAAATATGTAGCGTGTATGTGCATATGCGTCTTGTACGTGAGAAATACCGGAATATTTTCGAGCCTATTTTGTGTTCTCATAAGTAAAAAAGAACGGTAGGCTCGCTAAATTTTCTGCACCAGAAGGGGCTCGTGAATTTTCGAGCATACCCGTCGGTATTGGTAGCGGTGGTTTGGGCGAAAGGGCGGAGTCGATAGAAAAATAGGAAGTCTCGTTAAAACTATTCGGTGTGAGAGAGAGAGAGAGAGAGAGAGAGATTCGCGAGAGCCAGATACAGCTGATTGCAATCTCGTGTAATCGAATATCACAGAGACCGGAGAGAACCCTCTCGTTACTCTGAAATTAGCATAATTCTTTTTTTTTCAAAATTTACTTATTAACATTTATAAAGGTAACTTGGAGTCAGTGAGCATGTTCACACTTCACTCCATATCGCGATTGATTATTTCCCTTTCGCATTTCGTACTAAGAAATTCTTGAAAAACTCATGCAACGAGAAATAATTGTCTCTCGTCGTTTTTAGGATACCCAATTCACTGTGAAAAAATAATAATTCAACTTGAGAGGAAGTACACTCGTTACTTGTAAAAAAAAGAAGTATTCTTTCTTTCGTACAATATTTTTTTTTTTGCTATTATTTTACTACGGCAACTGAAATTATTTGCAAGTACATAGGCTACCTCCTGTATTCCGTGCTGCAAATGATTAACATTCTGGCGCATCACGTGAGAAAAATAACAAAGAATAAATGTTACGAGTAACAGAGAAGATGTTACATCAGTTTATTAAGATTTTTTTCTCAGGAGATGCAAAAAAAAATTGTTTAAATTGTGAAGCGAAGAGTACGCATACGCAGTTACAAATACCTCAGGTCATTTTTATAAAACAATCGATAGAAGATGAATTAAAAAAAAAAAAATGTTTTTTTTTCGCAGTATGAGAGGGACTCGTCACCGGTTAGAAAATACTCATTGTTACAAAATACATAATTAATAATAGACAAATTATCGAAGAATGCTTTTTTTTAAACTAACGAGAAATGCCTGCCTCTGTCGAATAATATCCTAGGGCATGGGAGATCCGCCAATGTACATAAATCGATAAATGTAATGGGCCGTAAAGAAGATGAGAAACTGTGCGATGATGAACAGGAGAGATCGCCTGAGATAGAGATATGAAATCTGTTGATGAGAAAAGAATAATGAAAAAAAAATAATAATAGAACGAATTTTTATGGAAATCCGGGGCCAGAGTTATATTTAAATGTATACTCGAATATATATACAAATATTTTACTACCAAAATTTATATTCGAAATTTCTATATTGTTGGTGGTGTGATTGTGGCTTACATTCCACGACCGAGCTCGATAACCCCTGCACTACCTTTTTCGGACCCTTTCGATTACCGATCGAGACACGGACTTGGGAGCACGGGGGTTCACAGCCAATCGCCTGCGCGTTAGACTATCCCTCTTTGTAGATGCTCCGAATTCGAATATGAGACAGTGCGAACGGAGAATTGAGGGGGGAAAAACCATAAGAATAAAAAGAAGAATAAAAAACAGAAGAAATAGAACGATAATCAACGTTCTATGAATATGATATTATGATATTTTTGCACGAAAAAAAATAAAACAAAAAAAATTGAAGCACATGCCCGGAGTGCGGGAAACGAGTACGTGTGTGTGTGTGTGTGTGTGTGTGTGTGTGTGTGTGTGCGTGTGCGCGCGCGCGTGTACGCGCACGTCTGTGTGAGCGAGGTAAAAAAGAATCGAGAACTATTGGGAACGAACACGGGGGCACCCAACATCTAAGAATCACAAGCATGGCCCGTATTGGTTAGAATCATATGCTGTAGCTGTTGCAGTCAGATGATTGGATCCCTGACTGCACATCTGTATATTTACTCCATAGCAGATAATAATTTCAGCTGACATTATTATAGTGATACTCGATACTAATTATTATTATTCGATCCTCGTTTAGTCTGACGAGAATGAAATTTTTCTACGAGATGTCATCTTATTGCTACATGTTCGTTCCCAATAATCAAGCTTCTTGTATACTGTGATCTCTGTAAGGTAAATAAAAAAAAAACGAGTGAAGTAACTTTTAATTAAAGAGAGATAAAATAATAATAGCAATAACAATAATAATAAGAAAATGATAAATTAGATGAAAAAAAAAAAATATATATATATATATATATATATATATGCGAGATTAAGAGAGCATAATATTAATGAGATACGAGGAATATATATGTATATCTTTAACTATCGTTTACAAAGTGTAAATAATTTATATACGCGAAAACGGTGAAATGCGAAAGCTCAAAGCCGCAAATATAATTATATATATAATACAAATAAATAAACGAATAAAATGAGAAAAAGATCGCGCGTATCGCACGGAGCAAGTATAACGGAGTAACGTTTACGTAATGTAACAAGACACATCGTGGTAAAGAAAAAAAAGTTTATATGACATAATGTATTGAAGACGGAAGTATCTTGTATTGAAAACAAAAAAAAACAAATGAAAAAAAGTATAACACCACACTTGTAAAATTCTAGTTTTATCGCCATTTTATTATGTAACTTGTTATTGGAGAGATTACGATCGATGAATTATGTAAATATAGACCATATACTTATCAAAAATACAAATCTATTCATTCAAATGCTCATCACAATTAACCTTATCTTTACAGTATATTTATATATTTATCGATGATAGTGATTTATCAATCGTTGCTGCGATCGATTGTGACGCATCGAGAATGAAACACATTCATTAGGTAATGCCCGTGGCAGATTGGTAGATTTTTCTTACGAGAAAAGGAGTAGCAGAAAAGTAAATCGTAAAAGTTATTTCAGTGTCTTTTTTTTTTTTTTTCTTACAATAGGTTTATTGGCTCTGGAAGAAAATAACTTCGTCGGCAATGATGGCTGTTGTTGGTCTCGCGACGCCTTCCTCGTCCTTAATTTCGCCGTAACTCAGTCTTCCATTCACGAGTACGCGTTGACCCTTTTTCAAATAATTGTACACGGTGTCGCGTAGAAACGGCTTGAAGATGCATACTCTGTGCCAGTCGGTTCTTTGCATATAATCACCTGTTGATTAAAGCAATATATTTTACATTTGCACGATATCATTTTCCAAGGTTTTTTGCTTCCTCATGGAGGAAGCTTTTTTTTTCGTGGAAAAAAATTTCTAAATTTTCCTACCAACACGTTCAAAATATCCTCAAACATTGAAAAAAAACACATTTAAAAAAATGTGTTTGCGTGTGTGTGTAAATTTTGCAAGAATTCCATGAGGGGTTCAGATTTTATGAAATATTGAAATTTTCGAAGAATGTATGTGTGCGGTCTAATTTTCCCAAATTTGACGCTATCGAGCCCAAACTTTTTGTATAAATAGTCTGTGGGACAAGAATGATTGGTATTGAATTTGAAAAGAATTCCTCAAAGGGTTCAGGTTTTAGAGCGTTATGAAATTTTCGAAAATTTATGGGAAACATTCGCAAATTAATGCCTATCGGGCCACAACGTTTTACCCTAATGTTCTGGGCAACAATGAAAAAAAAAAAAAAAAAAAAAAAAAAAAAAACATGCAAATGAGAAGTTTGCGGATTGCTTCCTCATTATTTTATCTCGCTCACAAAGCTTCAAAAACCCATCTGGTCATAGATGGATCTTTGCGAGTGAGATAAAATAATGAGGAAGCAATGTACAAACTTCTAATTTTCGTTTATTCTATTGCATTTATACGAACTCGTTTATGTTCACTATGTGCACGGTTGATGACCAGTGTCATGAATGACAACCGTTACAGCACTTAGGCGCGCGTCTTGCGGGCTTGACACTGTATAGGCGTTTTCCAACAAACATTCTTTCTAATTTATTTCTAGCGATCTCTATAGGTTTGCTTCGAACTCGTTAATGCATAAAAGACATTGTTCGAGCCAATGTTAGAAGTGATCCGTTGGAAAGCGCTTAAGCATAGAACATGGTTAGGAATGATTTTGTTGGAAAAGTCTTTTTCCAACTATCTCGTTTCTAACGGGTTACTTCAATCCATGTCCTACGCATCTGTATCCATGCATTGACGGGTCCGAAACAAAACTATAGGTCACTACAAACAAAATAGTAATAGCTGAAAACATTGCTCGTGGAAAATTGCCTTGAGGCGAAAGTGCAGAGGTACCACGTGGTACGTGAGTAAGAGAGAGATAGCTGCAAATCCTTATCGGTATTTTCTCCGTAACGACACAACTAATCTTGTGTCATCTCGGAGAAAGTAGAATTCGCGTTTTCAAGGTGGTCGAAGGGCATGTGATACATCGCCTGAAGATCGGGTGAATGGCGATGAAGAAAGCTGATGGCGTCGGTATAGTAGGAAATATTGAAACTTGTACAACATTCGGTGCAAGTGCATCAAACTCGCGAATTATGTACCTAATTCATAAGCGATTTTTTAAATGGCTTTTGGTATCGGGTTCCTAATTTAACAAGTAGCATGTCGAACACTCATGAAAATCGTTTGAAAACTAAAAACTGAGCAAAAAAATTCTCGCGCTTAGGCCTGAAAGCTACGCCCCGTCGCACCCAACCCATTTTATATCATCCCCCCCCCCCCCCCCCCCATGGCTAAGAAGGCAAATTACAAGGATGAAATTACGGTCATTTTCGGCCATTCCGCTGATTTACTGACACGACGGCGGAGACAGTGGCGTCATGTACTGTATGTATATATATATATGAAGAGAGAGAGAGAAAGATTAGTTCATGTATTTTTGCATACATTTAATGATTCTTTCAATTATTTATTTATTTATTCATTTGTGTCTAGGTTATCGATTACAAAGTTTCATCTGGCTTTTCAAGATTCTCCAATGTGTTTATCTGTATATATCATAAGCCGGTTTTTATTTGCCCGATGTTCGAATTTCAATTGTGCTGCCCCCTCATTTATTTCTAAATAAAAATAAAAAAAATGTTGAGCCCAATATGAATGTCCTAACTTGATTTTTACTATCCGCTGTAAGAACGCGAAGTTTTCCATTTAAAATACACGTGATTTTTATCTTCTAATGTTACTATTTTACTGAAACATCTAATCTTTGACGAAAAAAATTAATTTTATATGGAATTGACGGGGATCAATAGTACTTTTAAGGGAAAAAAATAAAAAATTTATTGGCCATTCTAATGCATTTTTTCCCTGCTTCTTTGAATATTTTTCTTTGATTTAATTGAAAATGGTTCGGAAAAAAGCAAGATATCAGTCATACCTGACATTTATTATGTATTCAGGTTATCCAGAAATATAATATGAAGAATTTTAGGTTCTAACGAAATCATCAAATAGATATTTAGGTAACAATCACCTGTTTTAAATTTAGAAAATAGAAAATTTCAAAAAAAAAAAAAGAATTGTTTTTCGAGATCGATTTTTAGATTATTTCGAAAAATATTTATTTAAAATATGTAATGTTTCATGTATAACCACTGTTATGTATTATTGAAAAACAAAAAAAGATAAATATTTTGGAATTCATAACGTTGAATCAATACAAAAATGCAAAAAAAAAAAATATAATTTCAATTGCGTTAAAATTAGGAAAGGTTTATTAAAGAAATGATTTTAAATTACCTACTTTTGAAATTAAAAGCGGACGATTGTAACCTAAATATCTCTTTGATGACTTTGTTAGAACCTAAAATGCTTCATATTATATTTCTAGATAACCTGAATACGCAATAAACGTCAGATATGACTGATATCTTGCTTTTTTCCTACCATTCTCAATTAAAACAACGGAAAAATATTCAAACAAGCAGGGTAAAATGCCGTAAAATGGTCGATACATTTTTCTTTTTTTTTCCTTTGAAAGTACTATCGATCCCCGGCAATTCCATATAAAAATAATTTTTTTCGTCAAAGATTAGATGTTTCAGTAAAATAATAACATTAGAAGATAAAAATCACGTGTATTTCAAATGAAAAACATCGCGTCGTTACAGCGGATAGTAAAAGTCAAGTTAGGACATTCATATTGCGCCCAACATTTTTGGTTTTTTATTTAGAAACAAAAGAGGGAGCGGCACAATCGAAATTCGAACATCGGGCAAATAAGAACCACCTTAATGTACCATACATGTGCTTCAAGAGGTGAATGTCCCAGTTAGTGAACATTTAACGGAGGATCCACGTTCTTTTTACATTTTTCAACCATATCTGAGTACGATATCCAAAAACTTTGGTTTCATACCAACAATTTCGATCATGCTGAATATAATAATATTGAATTTTTCGTGAGAACATTTGAAAATCAGGGTAAATAAGAAAATTCAAAATACGTGTTTGAGGTCCGAGTTGCCGACAACTCGCCGACTTTCTGGCCCAGATAATGACACGACCGAGTCCCAGTTAATGAACAGTCGGAAATCAATTCAAAAAAATAATTATTACACTTTTATTTCACATTTTCTCAGTTCCATTTACATTTATTTGATGAAAAAATAAAAAAAATTCAATACATTGCGCAAAATTTCTAAGGGGATTGAAGAAAACTGAAAACTGTTTAAATGGAAGGATAAACTTCCGTTTAGCCGATACCTCCGATTGATCTCAAATTTAGTATACCTATGTATTTTGACGCGCTGAAAACGAATATGACCTTCAAAATACCCGCAAATATAATTTTCAAGGTCAAATCGATGAAAAATCGATTTTTTTTAGTGTTTTTCGCGTTTATTGCAATGAATATTGACGTGAGAGAAAAATATTTAAGGTAAAAGTTGTAGGCCATTAAGCAATAGACATTTTTTGTAGATACATTTTTCGTGTAGAACCACTGGTTTCGGAGATAAATGCGAAAATTACCCAACCCAACCCAACCCAACCCAAAACCTGAACACGATGGCGAAGAGAAATCGCGTCGGTCATCCCCCCATAAAAAATTATTCGGCGACATCTTATTATTTCCATACATATGTCGAGGTGTATTCTTACTATATTTATATAGGATTCGGCTAAAATTTGGAATAGACTTTCCATCCCAAACCCAAACCACAAACCAAAACCAAAAAACCAAACCAGAACTGAAAGGACTGTTATTCATATTAAAAAGAATTAGAAGAAAAATAAATCATAAAAATTACGTTTTTGATAGGTCGGGGGGGCTCCGCCCCCCCGAACCCCCGCGGCGGGGCTTCGCCCCTGCGCCCCACCAGGGGCTCCGCCCCTGGACCCCGATGGGGACTCCGCCCCCAAACCCCCTCCCCTGCGGTCCAATTTGCTTTCAGTGCATAAACTCACCGAGCACACACATGCACACACACACACGCACGCACACGCACACACACACACGCACACACACACGCACACACGCACGCACACACACGCACGCACGCACGCACGCACGCACGCACGCACGCACGCACGCACGCACGCACGCATGCACACACACACACACGCAAGCACACACACACATACACACACACACGCACACGCACACGCACACGCACATACGCAAGCACACGCACGCACGTACACACGCACACACACACGCGCGCGCGCGCGTGGTAAGTGCGTGAGTAGATTCTCATATCGAAACTAATGGAGTCTTGGCAAAATATACAAATTTCCAACAATTTTCGCATTTATCTCCGAAACCAGTGGTTCTACACGAAAAATGTATTCGACAAAAAATGTCTATTGATTAATGGCCTACAACTTTTATCTGAAACATTTTTCTCTAACGTCAATATTTATTTATTGCAATAAACGCGAAAAACACTAAAAAATCGATATTTCATGGATTTGACCTTGAAAATTAAATTTGCGGGTGTTTTGAAGGTCATATTCGTTTTCAGCGCGTCAAAATACATAGGTATACCAAATTTGAGATCAATCGGAGGTATCGGCTAAACGGAAGTACACCCAAATGGAACACCAATCAACAACTCGGACACGTCCTAAATTCGTTGTTCCAGTTAATGACGGAATAGATGGAAGTGCCGTTTTTTAAAGCTAAATTCATGATAATATCGAAAATAGTAACTATTGTAAACTTTTACAGTCGGAATGTTGAAAACTGAACCTTTATTTGCGGGTATTCGATCAACGATCCGATAAAATATATGTAAACTATCATTAAATATCTACCGGATAGTACCAGATCGTTCAACAACTGGGACGCGTTCAGTATCTGGGTCGTTTACCTTATACAAAAAGTCATGAGGAATCAATGACGTAAATGAGGAGCGCGTCAGTCATTAGGTAGGTTATTAGCTTACAAACACATTTTTATAAAGATATATTCGACTTGAGAGTCGGCGAACTGGGGAAAAATATGTTCACGCACCTGGAGTCTTGACAACAATCACTAAATTTAACGCGCATAAAAAAAAAAATATGTAAAAACGAAAAAAAAAATGCTTACACTTAAATAACAGCGTTTTAAGAAGTGATGCGAGTAACCACGGATTACACATGCACGAAAATCCGAAAAGTGAAATTTGACCTTAACAGGTAAGGAAAATAAAAATAAAGCATGAATAATTCTTGGCTAAACATGAAAAACTACTGTTCGTTCGGGTAATTCCGTACAATCCCGATAAAAATTATTGCATGAACCAGAACATTGGCCAGAATAAAACAGTAAGCACAATATTGGTGTAATATCTTCTGTTTCTTATTCCGATAATAATACATGCATATTCCGGCATACCAGAATGATCCATAAATATCAACGGAATGAAAAGACAGCAGTGGTTGCACAATTAGTGCACACACGACTTCGAGGGTCTCCCAAGTTAAGCAGCGTGGCCTCGGCCAGTACTGGGATGGGTGACTGCTTAGCCTTGCACTGGCTTACGGCACTGGATAAATATTAGTGGAATGATCAGTAAAATTAACTGCGTTTGCGATGAAGAATTCGCGTTTCACTCCGATCATTTTTACTACCAAGTGAACAATATTTTTGTTTTTGTTTTTAGTGCCACCCGGCACACGCATATCGGACATAGTTTTCCATGTACAACTCATGAGTATAGTCGTACTATTTTTACGCCTAAATCGCAGTAAAAAAAAGTATTATAAGCTAAATACGTCGGTTGATTCAGTTAGATACTTGTAGCTGATGCCAAGTAACTTTTTTGTCTCATCCGCTGAGACATGTTGAAATATAATAGGCACGAAGATGATATGGAAGGACAATAGTTTGAATGTATCCCGTTGGCCAATGGGAATAGTTGTGATAAGCTTCGCCTATAAAGAAACTATTTTTAATAAGCTCATCAGAGTGACACAATTTTTATTTACACAAGTGTCTGAGAATTCGTTTCGATCTTTACCTATCGATTTGATCCGAAAAAAAAGACACGACGGATACAAATCATTAAAAAATACTAGCCTCTAGATCGATTGGATTGTCAATTAAAATTTTTGCTGCAAGACAGGAATAAAAAATTAGAAATTAGCACATTGCCCTTTCATAGGGTAAAATTTTTTTTGTGAAAAAAAAATCCGAGTTTTTAATGCCAAAGTGTTCAAAATATTCTAAAAGACCGAAAAAAACTCATTTGGAAAAAGTGTCTGTTTGTGTATTTAATGTAACTACTGCATTAGCGAAATCAAAGATATATTTGTGGCATAAAACTATGTCATTATACAGGCTATCATGCGTCTCCAGGAGTAATTTCAGGCATATTGACCATTCCATAGCGAAAATATACACTGTAAAAAGTGTTCGTAAATTCATAGCACAACTTAATATTAAAATTTAGAACCAGGTGTATGAAAGTAAAATTAATATAAACGGCATTGTAAATTTCACAAACTTATATGAAATTTATTTAGTCAGGTTTGAAAAATATCATACTGGTGTATTAATTTCTTCGTCGATATACTGGTGTATGAAAATCAATACACAGTTTTGTAAATACAAAGACCGAATAAGGTTTGTAAGATCTTTCTTGATATTGAAAATAGTGGTCAAAGTTGTTGAAAATTAAGTTAAGGCACTTGGAAAATCAGGCAACAGTGTCTTGTCAATTCTTCCCACACTGGTGCATTAAAATCCATAGATCGATTGAGAATTATAAAATACTGGATTGGAATTTAAGGTATCGTTCTGGAAAAATGACAGCAAAGATAATTTATTTAGCACACTGGTATTTTCTGTTTACAACACGTGATAGAAATTTACTATACCCGTGTATGAGTTTCGTCATTAATGGATTTGCGTATGAAAATCATTATACAGTTTTGTAAATGCAAAGACCGAATTAGGTTTTTAAGATCTTTCTTTATATTGAAAGTAGCGGTCAAAGTTGTTGAAAATTAAGTTAAGGCACTTAAAACATGAAGCAACTGTGTCTTGTTAATTCTCCCGACACTGGTATATTAAAATCCATAGATTGACTGAGAATTATAAAATACTGGATTGGAATTTAAGGTATCGTTCTGGAAAAAATGATAGCAGAGATAATTTATTTGGCACACTGGTATTTTCTGCTTTCAACACGTGATAGAAATTTACTATACACGTGTATGAGTTTCCTTAAAAATCCTCGAGAACAATGTTCAAGTGAATTCTATTTAACCCTTTGCGGCATAGTGGGACACCAGAGTCCCACCTTTTTGATTCACAACTTTCCTCGGTAGATTTAATGCTTTCGAAGTAACATCCACGAATCTTTGTACTATAATAGTAGAAGCATCGTGGCAGAAGCAATTTGGTACTCGGGGGTTTTGGGGGTCGCTGATTACGAATCTGAGGTCCATTTTTTTAAATTAAAAATGGCGGATTCAATATGGCGGACGAATTTTCGAAAGTTCATCGGATTCACGTAAAACTAGTTACTCCGGGGTTTTAGGGATCGCTGAATACGAATTCGAAGTCCGTTTTTGAAAATTAAAAATGGCGGATGAATCTTCAAAAATTCATCGGATTCATTTGAAACTAGTTATTCGGGGGTTTTAGGGGTCACTGATTACGAATTTGAAGTCCGTTTTTGGAAATTAAAAATGGCGGACGAATCTTCAAAAATTCATCGGATTCACTTGAAACTAGTTACTCGGGGGTTTTCGGGGTCGCTGATTACGATTTTGGAAACAGTTTATAAAAATTGAAAACAGCGGAACCAATACGTCCCAACCGTTCCGCTGTTTTCAATTTTTATAAACTGTTTCCAAATTCGTAATCGGCGACCCCTAAAACCCCCGAGTAATTTGTTTCAAGTGAATCCGATAAACTTTCGAAAATTCGTCCGCCATATTGAATCCGCCATTTTTTATTTTCAAAAACGGACTTCAAATTCGTAATCAGCGACCCCGGAAACCACAAGTTCGATAGTTTTAGTAAAAAACCGTTCGTCTGAAAAATGTATGCCGCAAAGGGTTAAGCTCAAATGAAGGCCTCAAAGAGTCAATGGATCCGCAATTCTGAATTCTGAAAACCTGACTGCCGATTCGAAATGAATAAAATTTTTTCCGTAAAAGAAGCTCTATTTCGTTTATATGCTTCAAAATCTTTTCGTCAAATGATAATATTCAACTTTTTATACGTGTGAGTCAGCATGCACCTTATATGTCGAATTTGATGCAACGAAATTAAGTAGTAGTCAATAGCGTAATAGGTAGCGTCCCGGGTTAGTAAGCAGGCATTAGGTAGGAAACTTGTGGGTAGGCGGTTCGAATCCCGCTTCAGACCGAAATTGTGTAGTGAGTGAATATCGACGCAGAACTTTTTTTTTTTCTTGTTATATTATTTCTGATATCATAATAAGTGCATTATAGTTTATTACTAATTTTTTAGCTTGAAATTTAAAAAACGATTTATGCACAAAAATGGGTGTATTAATTTTAGAGCACTTTTTTACTTGAAATTTCATGTACCTTCTTTATAAAATTTCAGCGATTGTATAGTAAATTTCAAGTACCTAATTATTGTAATCCTACGTTACCGTCATGATTTTTCATATACCGGCACATTAAAATTCCAACGTATATGCGCTTGAAATTACATATACCTTCGCCATACGATTTAAGTGACTGTTTGGTAGATTTCATGTGATCCTGTAGATTTATTGTGATCCTGCATTACCGTCTTGCTTTTTCGTAAAACGGTACATTAAAAATCGAATACGGTCTTCTATTAATGTCAACAGATTTTTTCCTTAATAGTAGTACACCAGCACTGTAAATATACAATATGTATGCATATAAAAATTAATATACGGTATATGCATGCGAGCTTTGTACACCGGTATATTAATTTTCGCACAAAAATTTTTTACAGTGTAAGCATTCGGAGTTCCTCGGTTTTTCATACAAGTATATGGAGAGAGTGTGATAATACTAACTTATGACACTTTTTGGGTACTATTTAGAAAAGATTGGGTGCCAAAAAACAATTCAACTCAATAATGGGGTTGTAACATAAATAGAAAATGGGGGAGAGCAGTGGCTTAGTGGGTGAGGCTCTGGGTTCGCACGCAGCGGACCCGGGTTCGAGCCCCACGGCCGACACCGATGGAATTTATTCTATGTGTTTAATCTGCAAACCCGGTGGTTCGGATCCCACCAAAACAAATGCCCAAAAACACCTTTCTGTGATGGGTGGGTGGTCGGGGTACGGCTCTGGAGGACTCCCGCAGCGGTTCTTATCGCTCGGAAGGTGGCCGCTTAGCCGTGCACTGACTTACCCACTGAATCACAGTAAAGGAGGAGCTCGCTTAGGTCTCCTCTGGAGACCGCGCTTGAGTTTACTCGCGCGGCCACCAGGGGGGAACTAGGGAGACTCCGACCTGTATCGGCGGAAGGTTTTCTGCAGTTTCCCTCCGTCCTCGGCGAATGCGATACAGGATAAAATGGTGAAGGAGCGATGCGGGATCGCGAGGAGGAGTAGGTGGTGATAATAATGGTCGGAGCAGGCGGTTGATGGTCGGAAAGTATACGAAATCACCACCCTTGTAAGAACCCCCCAGAGGGGGTGTGCAAGTAAAACTCGACATTATTATTACATAAATAGAAAATATATTTTTTTATTACATGAAATCATTCTTTGAAACATATTGAAATTTTTCATTAAGACAGAAATGATAATTATTACGTGTAAATATTTTTTTTTTCAACTTAAAAACAAACAAATTTTTGTCTCGCGCGTAAACAGCTTGTGCTGCGCGCTGATTGGCTAGTGACGCAGAACGCACTGTCATGGCGGTTCGATTCAGTGAGTGTTTCTGAATGTGAACCACTGCCAGTGTAGTTAGGCGTAGTGGGCTGGTGTCAGGCTCTGATAACCACTGCCTGAGGCCTCATCTGATTGGCTAATGCCGTTACGCGTCATCCAAGGCCACTCAGGCGTTTCAAACGTATTGCAGTTTTAAACTTCTTTTAAAATAAAATGAAATTTTTATAAATTTTTTCAACTATCACGTTAACTTAGTTTTGTGATATATTATTTAAAAATAATTTTTCCAAAAATCATGTTACAACCCCATTGAGACGTGAGGAACACTTTCGTGAAAAAAAAACGTGCGTGCACCACCCCTACAAAAATACAGGGTGGCCCAAAATTAGATGCGGAAAATGATAGGGCTAATAAAGGGCGTCGAGCTGAGTAAATTGATCCCAATAACATGTGGTCTGCGAAGTCGCGTTCGCGAGATACGGCCGATTAAAAAATCCCGCTAACCGCTGGCATGTAGGCAACCGAGTACACAGGAATCATCGGTTCTGAGTCTTGTTGACAAGCGCGCGCGTACGCTGATGCGGAACATAACACTTTCAAATTTACGAATTTCAAACGAAAACACTCTTGGCATTGAATTTTCGCCAAACACAACGACAAGGATGGATGGAACAACAGCGATGGAAATGGCCTGTTATCATTCATCCATGCTAGACTGTGTCGACAGTCGATCGTTATCATTCAGTTTGATTGTTGATCATTCAGTTTTGCCGTTTGTTCCGATTGTGACTCAGAACCGATGATTCCTGTGTACTCGGTTGCCTACATGCCGGCGGTTAGTGGGATTTTTTAATCGGCCGTATCTCGCGAACGCGACTTCGCAGACCACATGTTATTGGGATCAATTTACTCAGCTCGACGCCCTTTATTAGCCCTATCATTTTCCGCATCTAATTTTGGGCCACCCTGTATATTCAATTTTAAAGTACGTAAAATTTGATCGGAAGACCAGTTTCGGCAAATCGGCCATCGAGACTTGGCAACAGCGGATCCGAAATATTTAAATCAACACGAGCATGGAGATTAGAGTACAGGAGTCCAACTATAGAAGTGTCCGCAAAATGCTGAAAAATAAGGGTTCCGCTGAAGAGGCGCTGTCGTCACACCGGATCGACACTGCATATAGATGTATTATTTCCACAGGCAGGCATATGTATGTCATTGTGTGACAGCATATGTCATTATTTTTAATCCCACCCGATTTTTCAGGTGTATGAATATTATGATACTTTACAAACTGGTGTACTAAATTGTGTACTTCATTATAAAATGTTTCAAACAGTTAAAAAATGATATTTCGAAGAAATGTCTGGACATATGTATATGATGGAAAGTGCGCAATACGTTTGAAAATTGAACCTCGTCTATATTCTGAGAACAACTCAAAAGCTATCGTAAAATCGTTTTTAGCCTCTTATACCTTTTTACTCTCTCCTTGTAATAGGAGACGCAGTGATGAGTTTTCCCAATGCACTATTTTAATTTCTACTTTTCACTACTTTCTTGTTGTTTACGAAATAAATTCACAAATTTAGTTCTTATAATTATTACTGGTTACTATGACTGCATTGACCTATGTATTACTGTATTGCTAGGATTCGTGCGACCTGAGCGACACTGGTGATGAAATTGCGCACTGTAAGATTTCGCGATTTCGTGGACGCTTTTTCTGACACTTCTCCTTAGACAGTGCCGGCGTTAGGGGGGGGGGGGGC
This sequence comes from Rhorus exstirpatorius, assembly GCA_963564615.1. NCBI lineage: Eukaryota > Metazoa > Arthropoda > Insecta > Hymenoptera > Ichneumonidae > Rhorus > Rhorus exstirpatorius. The sequence continues at coordinate 32,213,360 of OY751313.1, forward strand.
GTGATGGGGCGACGGCCCGGGGCGCTAAGTTTGGGGGGGGCGCCGAGGTCTGGGGTCTCCTGCTGATGCGTACCCTCAATACTGTGGCTGCATTCGTCTTGGGCGCTTTACACGCTTTCAACTACACTAGGACCTCGATTTAATGGCCCTTGATTTAATAGACAGTCCCCACCATGTCGCATTTATTGATCGGTTTTTCGCGTGGTGGGAGATGGTGGGGGACGCTTAAAGTCTCCCCGATCGGGCCCGTAGCACGGAGTGCCGATGCGCAGATACAGCATGGGCGGGCATACGCTACCTCGATTTAACAAGGTGCGATGTGGAGCCGGTCCCGCCACTGGCCGTTAAATCGAGGTCCTAGTGTAATAGTCGGCGCATGTAAACGTGAGCGCTCAAAGCGCGTAAGCGCCCAAGACGAATGCAGCGTGTGCTCTATACGCTCTGTACTCCACGCATATCGAGTACGTTTACACGACGCTCTAAATCCGGTGTTACGAAAACCGGTTTAATTAAACCAGGCGTTTACACGGTACCTAACACCCGCTTTACGTCGTAAAGCGGGTGTTAGGACCCGTTTACACGCACTTTAACGCCTGATTCAACTACGCCGGTTTTCGTAACACCGGAATAAGAGCGTCGTGTAAACGTACTCATAGTCTTATGGGCTCTGTAATATCGTTCTTCAAATATCCCAAATCCTTTATTCCTATTTTTTGTATTTAAAAATACTTCTCAATTTTTCTTTTAAATATATTTTTTTTCACGATTGTGAATTTTTCTAGTTTTTTTACTGCTTTTTTAAGAAGTACTATTAATAGGTTAACTACAATTGCAGGATTGCGTTCCGGATTTTTGCAACTATTCCGGTTACAGTTGCAAGTGGAGAACGCAGTTTTTCAAAATTAAAACTAATAAAAACGTATCTCCGATCAACAATCTCTCAATCGAGACGCTCTTATCTGGCTACTCTTTCGATTGAAAATGAAATCGCTGGACAATTAGATTTTTCTAATTTAATTCGTATATTTGCTGACAAAAAGGCCCGAAAAGTGAAATTTTACTGAAGAAAATTATTTAAAAAAACAATTTAAGAAAATTATTCAAAAATCAACAAAAGATTCAATCAAAATAAAAAGTAATAAAAAATATAAAATGTGGGAGACTTCCGGTTGGCCGGGCGAACAGTGTGGACGCGTGTAGAGAAGCTCCGATAAAGGAAGAGAGAAAACAGGTGAAGGTGCGAATTTGGTGAAAAAAAAGGGAGTGAGCAGGTAAAGTCAGGTGTGCGGAATTGGGGGAAGTGTTGGTGTAAGTGGGGATTGAGTAATTACTCGGTAATTGAGCCGAGCTGGTGAAGGCGTGGAGAAGAGGTTAGGAGACCAAGGAAATAAATGGCGGAAAGTGTTGGGAAGAACGTGGAGAGCGCGGGCGGGGATGGGGTGACGGAATTGGAGAACGAGACGACGGATGGCGCGAGCAGCGAAGGGCTGGGAGCGAAGAAAAGAGGTCGGCCGTGTAAGGTGGTCGGCAAAAAGGAGGCCGGTAAAAAGAAAAATGTGAAGTCCGGCAAGGTAGGGAACGAGAAAGAAGGCAATATCGAGCGTTTTCTGGTTCATGGAATTGACACGAACGAGGACGAGAGTTTTGTTTTCGAGCTGGGAAATAAACTGCAGCACACGCCGTGTAAGATGACGGCTGATCGGAAGGCAGTGTCGGGCGACACGGGGGAGATAGTCTAGACGGAAAAACTCTCAATAACAATAGGGAGCCCGAGCGAAAGTGAAAATGACAGTGCGAACATTATTGGTGTCGGGACGGGGGTGAACGGGGACAGAAATGTCGCCGAAGACGCAGTGATCACGTCTGATTTGGCTCGAGAGGCTGAAGAGTACGAATTGACGCTGCGAAACCTCGGGGAAAATATCGAGGATTGGTCCCCCGTGGAAAAAATACGAGACAACGAGAGTGACACGGTGGCAGAACAGGGGAAGGACGGCGAGAGTAGCGGCGGGGACGTGGAGGGGGGAAAGTCCCCATTGTGCGAAGAAGGCGACAGGAGGAAGGGGAAAAAAATACAGTCAGCGGATAGTGAAGAAGGAGAGGGGGGAGAGGAAATTCTTAGCCGACTGGCAGGCATGGAGGACAGAATAATAGAAGCATGGAAGGGGGAAGCGAAAAAAATCAGAAAAGAAATAGCGCCATTGCCATGCAGATGCGAAAGCATGAACAGAATAATAAGGGAGCTGCTTAGTGAAGCGGAGCAGTGGCGAATGTTAAGGTTTAAGGACGCGGCGGTGTGGAAAGAAGAAAGAACAAGGTATGAGAAAGAAATTGATGAATCACGTAAAGAAAAAGAGAGGAGGGAGGAGACGGAGGAGTTATCGGAAATTTCAGAGGGATGGTTGTGTGAGGAGGAACGCGAACATACCCAAGTCAGGATAACGGACCTGGAATTGGAGGATGAGAGAGTCGACGGCTGGAGGCGTCAGAGAAAAGGGGGTAAGAGATCAGTAGGGGATGAGACTAGAGCTCATCGAAGCCGGCAGTCGGTAAACCAGAGACCGAAAGTGCCGGAGTTAAGAGGAAACGAAAAAGGAAGTAGAGACGCTAAAAACGGGGAAAATATCACTGCAAGGCCCGGGAACCGTAAGCAGGGGTACGGGGTCGACTACAATAATAATAATAAAAATAGGACGGAAAACAGAGAAATGACGGTACCCGGGGAGCAACAACAAGAGCACTTAAAGGAGGAGGGACGACCGGAGCCGCTAACACAGACGGAGTGGGCATACGAGTTAGCGGAAAGAAGAAGGAGGAAAAAAAATATTGTGGTCAGAGGGACGAGAGCAGTGGGAAAAGAGCAGACGATCGTTGGCAATATCAAACAAATATGCTGGGAGAGATTGGGGATTCACCCCAATATTAAGAGATTGCAACGAATCGGTGGGGGCCCGGTGGTCACACTCGAGACCATGGAGGAAAAACGGACGATAATGAAAAGGAAACGAGGACTACGAGGATCAGCGATTTGGATCGAGGACGATCTAACTACGAGGGAAAGAGAAATTCAGGACTGGCTGGTGTCGATAGCAAGTGAAATAAGAGAAAGCGGAGAGGCAGTAGTGAACATCGGACATTTAAAGATAAGCGTGAACGAAACATGGTGGTATTGGGTGGAACTAGAAGGCAGATTGGAAAAGATGCCATTTCGTGAGCAGTGGGGGGGGGGGGGGGGAGGAATTAAAATTTTGTCATGGAACATCGCGGGAGAGGGAAAATTAAGGGCGGCAAAGGACTTCTGGGAGAAGTACGACATTGTATTTTTCCAAGAAACATGGATAGAGAAGGGAAAGGAAGAACAAGTGGTGAGCAAGATTAACAAAGGGTTTAAATGGTGGACCAAAGCGGCAGTGCGAAAAAACGTAAGGGGGCGAGCAAAGGGTGGGCAGTTGGTGGGGATAAGGAGCAGTATGTGCAATGAATGCCGGGTCGAAGAGTGGAAATACGGATTAATCGTAAAAATAAGGCGGAAGGCGGAATGCAAAGACGTATGGATAATAGGGGTATACAATAACGTGGGCTGGAAAGAAATAGAAGGGCCCTTAAGGCAATGCATAGAAGACGGGTCGGAAGAGGGGGTAGGAATCGTGATAGCGGGGGATTTAAATGCAAGAATTGGAAACAAAAACGGAATAACCGAGACGGAAAAAATAGGGGGTCTGGCGACAGAAAGGAACTCGGAAGACAGGGTAATAAACGTGGAAGGACGTAGGCTACTACAGTTTTGTGATAACTTGGGGCTCGCGATACTTAATGGCAGAACGTCAGGGGACGAAAAAGGAAAAATAACCTTCGTGGGAGGAGGAGGCGGTAGCTCGGTTCTTGACCTCGTTATCTGGATGGAAGACGAGGAGGAGATAATAACGAGGCTGGAAGTGATAACCAGGATCGAGTCGGACCACTTACCCGTGACCTTCGAGATGCAAGGAATCGAAGGTGGAGGAGGGAGAAGAAGGAAAGGGAATAAGAAAACACCCGCGGAGAATCAATTAGTGTGGAAGGAAGAAGGGGGCGAGGCGTACGAGAATGAGTGGAAGCGCATAGGGACAAGGGTCAAACAACAGGGCACAGTCGAGCAAAAGTGGAACACCTGGAAGGAAACGATATGGGAAGCGGCAGGGCAAGCAGGAATGGTTAAAAAAAGACAGGCAGGGGCAAATAGGGGATGGTTTGATAAGGAGTGCAAGGAGCAAAAAAAGAAAGTATGGGAGGGATTAAAAGAGTATTTGCGAAAAAGGGGGAGAGAGGAAAAGAAGAGGCTGGCAGGTGAAAGGGTCAAGTGGAAGGAGATATGTGCAAAGAAGAAGAAAGAGTGGTTTGAAGAACGATGGAGGAAAGTTAGGGAAAGCAAAAATATGATTGACTGGTGGAAAGCAGTGGGATACTTCAGGGTGAGAAGAAAACGAGCAGGGGAAAACATAGAAAAGGCACAGTGGATAAAACACTTCAAAGAGCTATTGGGGGTGGGGGAAGGAAATAAAAGAGAAGAACAAAGACAGGAGCAGAAGGAGAATGGAGGAGATAGAGAAGGCTCGACCGATCCAGCGTTGGACGAAGAAATAGGGAAAGAAGAGCTGATAAAGGTAATAAAGAGAATTAAAAAAAGGAAGGCACCGGGGGAAGACGGAATTGCGGCAGAGTTCATCAAAAACCTACCGCGGGAGCAATTAGAGGAATTTAGAGAACTGATAAACCAGATCTGGGATATCGGCGAATTACCTATGGGATGGGAAGTAGCGAGGATTTATCCGATACACAAGGAGGGGGACGAGGATATAGCTAGCAATTACAGGGGAGTATCACTACTGGATATTGGCTATAAAATAATCACAAGCACAATGGTAGGAAGACTGAATAAGTGGGTCGAAAGAGAGGGAATTTTGAAAGAAAGCCAGGCGGGATTTAGAGCAGGAAGAGGCACAAGGGATCATATATTCGTGTTGAATTCATTGATTAATAATAGGTTAAAAAAGAAGGGGGGAAAGCTTTATGTCGCGTTCGTCGACTTTAAAGCAGCGTTCGACAAAGTTGATAGAGGCAGGATCCTAGGAAAATTGTGGGAAAAGGGAATAAGGGGGAAAATGTATGGAATGATTAAGGGAATTTACGGAAAAACCATTAATGATGTCATAACGGGGGAGGGCATTACGGAAAGCTTTGAAACAAGGAAAGGGGTAAAACAAGGGTGTCCCATTAGTCCGACGCTATTCAACATAGCGCTGGACGATGTGGACGACGAGTGGGAAAGAAAGAGAGAAGGAGGAACGGTAATGGGAGGGAAAAAATTCTACGTATTAAAATACGCAGATGACATAGCGATAATGGCGGAAGAAGCGGGAGAGCTCACGAGAATGCTAAAAACCCTGGAAAAGTATGTAAGAAAAGCAAAAATGGAGGTCAATGTGAAAAAAAACAAAGATTATGGTTTTCAGGAATGGGGGAAAGAGAAAGAAAGGTGAAGATTGGCAATTCGAGGGGAGAGAAATTGAAGTGGTGAAGGAAATCAAATACCTCGGATACTGGTTCTCGACAAGAAATACGACAGGAAAGCATATAGGGCATATGGTGGGAAAAGCAAGGAAAGCAATGAATGCAGTATGGGGGGTTATGAAAAGAGCAAAGGTGGACAAGCTGAAACAACGGCTTCAACTTATGGACTCTCTGGTAAAAGCGGGAGCGTTGTACGGAATAGAGGTCTGGGGATGGGAAAGAAGAGAAGAGGTAGAAAAATTGCAGGGAAGATTTATAAAAATGGCGCTGGGGGTCGCACGCAATACGCCAGATTATATTTGGAAACTAGAAACGGGGAGAAGAAGCGTAGAAGTAGAAGCAAGAAGACGGGCGGGAAACTACATAGTAGAAATACTAAGAATGGGGGACGAACGATGGCCAAAGATATGCCTGAAAGAGGAAATCAGAGCCCTAAAGAACGGAAATCCCTCGAAATGGGGGGAAGAAATAAGCAGAGCAATGAGGGAAGTGGGGGATGGAAGAGTAGTTACACTCTTAGGGACAGGGGCACAAGCGCGGACTGTCGAAAAGCTGTTAAAAGAGGGGGTGACAAGGAAGAAGGAACAGGACACACAAAGGGACTGGGTAAGGACAGATCAATCAACATACTGGGAACTATATAAGGAAATAAAAAATGGAGTAGAAAGGGAAAAATATTGGGACGTGGGGGGGATCAGTGGAGATTTAAGAGAGGAATGGGCAAGGCTGAGGTGCGGAAATGTAGGGAAGGCAGGGAAAAAGGGGTACAAAAATCAAAGCTGCGGAGTATGTGGAAGGGAGGAAGAAAGCATTGAGCATATATGGGAATGCAGTGAGGCAAGAAAAGCGATAAGGAGAGAATGGACAGTGGGGGTCGACAGATGGCGCGGGGGAAGGAAGGGGAACGAACTAAAGCAGTTGCTAAGCGAAACTCTAAGGGGGGATATAAGGCTAGAAATATGCGAGTATCTTAAATCCTTTAGAAGGATAATGAGATCGAGGAAAGAAGAAGAGGGAAGGGATAGAGAGAGATAACAAGCCCCGGACAGGGCGGGTTAATGGAGAGTAGGAAACAAGGTACCTGGGATGACCAAAGAAGTAAAGATAGGAAGAAAAGAGGAGACGGGAGATAGGACAAATAAGAAAGTGTAAAAAGTCAATACTAAATAAATAATTAAGCAAATAAGTAGTATAAGTGATGAAACATGTAAAGGAAATGTAAGTAAAGATGGAAAAGAGGAGGATACGGGAAAGGAGAATGTATAAAGGCGGAGGACGCCGTACACTGGAAAAATAAATCTATCTATCTATCTATAAAATGTGCATGAAATTAAAAAAAAAAACAAAAAAAATGTTTAATTACAAAAAAATTAAAAATACAAAAAAATTAAAAAATTAAAAATTAAAAAAATTAAAAAATATAAATATAAGAAAAATTTTTAAATTTAAAATATAAAAAAAATTAAAAAAAAAAGAGGAGCTACAAAACTTTCTACGTCCACGTCGTTGCTCTGGGTAACGCTAAAGAAAAGATGAAATTCTTAATGTACGTTCACATTGGTTCAGTAAAAAACTAACACTCGATAATGATTTCCTTAAGTGGGCGCCACAATATCCTTGCCCGGGGCGTCAGTGGCCCCAACGCCGGCGCTGTCCTTAGAGATTGGACTCCTGTACTCTATAGTCTCCATGAACACGAGGTACAATGACGCAGTGAAGCCAGCTGTAAACTCATACATACAACCACATACAACGGATAGAACTAGACGCATAAGCGTGACAACGTGCGTCGTGAAGTGCTGAACAGCGTTACCAACATGCTAACGTTGTGACGTTGCCACATTCCGCGTGTATTTTAGATGCGAAAAAATAATGTTTTTTCATTGAATTAGGGATAAAGTTCCGTTGAATTAGGGATAAAGCACATAGCATATAGCGCGATAAATGGAGCATTATCCTGTTTTCCTTGAAAAAAAAAATGGTTTTAGACAAAAACTGTATAGGACATAAAAGATAGATCTATTATAGGCTACAACTTTTGTAGAAAACATTTTTCTCTAAAATCAACACTTATCAAAATAAAATAGAAAAACTTTTTCGAAGTCAGTTTTTGTGAGTTTTTACCTTGAAAATCAAATTTGAGGGTATTTTCACTATCATATTCGTGATCAGCGAGTCAAAATACATGAGTATACAAAATTTCAAATTAATCGGACGTATGGGCTTTTCGGAACTACACCCATTACTTGTTTGTATAATTAGTTATTCCATATTGTTATGTATTTCTGAAAGCAACAACGTGCCACGAACCCGTAGATGTCGAATTCGTATTTTATCAAGCTCTCAAAACTTTTTTTTTCACGGACTGTGATTTGACTCAACTGGATCGCAGTAATTATCGTTAGGGACCGTTCCAGTGTGACTGGCTTGAAAATTGCTGATGTTCATGATTTTTTTTGTTCAATTAAAATTCGATAATCAGTCCGATTTTTTTTTCGTTTATTCAAATGACCTATGTTGTACATAAAAATAGTTTTGAATGTTTCAGTTTTATTTTTTATATAATTTTTTTGGCCACTGCAAAATGATGCCTAAAAAAATAGCGCCCAACGGTGCAAAGTCCTACTCCTCCAAAAATTGTCGGAAATAAAAAAAACCAAAAAGATTATTAATCAGTATGAAAAAATGTAGAGGCACACGGAAGATATTTTTTTTTTTTTCGACGCAAATTATCAAGACGGTGGTCATTACAAAATTAACTGTCAAATTGTGCTTTTTTCGACAGTTTTTCGTTTAAAAAAATGTGAAATTTTCAAATAAAAAAAACGCTTCCATACGACGTTAAGAAATGGCGTGAAGAATGATGTGGCAAAATTTGAGACGGATAGCTTGAAAACTCTTCGTTTAAAATCTTCCACCGTTTTGAGTAACGACGCTTCGAGAAAAACGCGTTTAAAGTTTCGAGTACGAGATTTTCATAGGAATTGTCTCACGCAGCTGGTCGAATCCATTTTTCTAAGAAAGGCCGTAGCGACTGGAATAATTCGAATTCCACGACCAAAATATAACAGCATATTTATGAAAGTTCATATTTTTGGACAATGCAAAAAAAAATATTTTCAAAAATTTTTACACTGGAATGGTCCTTTGGATTGAAATGATTATAATTTCGCGAATGACTCAACAGATCAGTTTAAACTTGCGACACACTCCGACCATCGACCTCCCTTTGTTTCCTCTAATCGTTGTTCAAATATTTCAAAATATTTAGATGTGACGAGACATTAAAATTTTTGCAAAATGTAGGTATGCGCTTTAGCCTTCGACCATACAGGATGGACGGAGCATTCCCTATAGGCTATTGATTATGTCATATAGAAAGGAACTAAGACGTTCACGGGTTTTTATTGCAGGAATCGTTAAATGGGTCATAAAAGAAGAAAAAACCGCGGAGTGCTATTAAATTAGAGGGTGGAAATTGAAGATAGGGGTGAAAAGGCACCCCATTTGGTTTTTTCAATATATCTCGTAAACAAAGAAAAATTTCGATGAATTGTATATAAACTTTTTGTAGAGAATTAAATTTCCCATCGGACTAGTATTTTTAAAATATTAAAAAAAAAAAAATTTCCATGCCAAAACAGTCGAAACAAACTTGAAAAAAAAAGCCAAAATTACGATTTTTTGAGTTTTTTTGCTTTTCCGCCTGTATCTTGTTTTTGGGCTGAGATAGGTATAGGCATTGCTCAAGATAAAAAAAAGTAGATTAAATTTCCTTCAAAATGCTGGGCTGAAATATTTTTTTGATTGAAAATTGACCGAGATATGGCCATTTGAACCTGGCTTTTTTTTCGCATTTCATCCCTCTTGTACGAATATTGTTTTTGTTCGCATTTTATTGAAAAAAATACTGTTTTACTCAACTGAAAAAGGTTTTTTTACGTTTATTATGTAGAAATACATGACAATTACAAAAAATGTTTGGAACAATGATGCTACTACATTTCAACAATAATATTATCGAACTGGATATCGATATCGTCATCTATATCTTTAATAATGTCGTCTTCTGCAATATCAGCTTCTTGTACATTGTCACAATTAATCCCCATGCATTCTTTACAAAAAATAGAACAGGTAATTTGCAATTTTCTACAACCACAGTTACCATGGCAACCTGTAGTGCAACCACAAGCAACTGTTTTAAGCAAAATCTCTGGCGCTGGAGGTGCCGTTGTGCGAATCGCAATTAATCCGTACTTCGACCTTTTCCAACCCCAACTCAGAGGGTCCAAGAGGTTTCCTTTCCCCTGCTGCATTTGAAAGTAAGTCCTCAAGCCATGCTGTTTGATGGAATCACGTGTTGGTGGTAATTGCGCCAGAGAAAAGTTTGCATTTTTGGACAGCTTACAAAAATTTTGAAAGCGACAGTTGCTCAGACTCATGTTCGTCTTTGCCCCATACAAACAAGCTGCAATATATTCCGATGCAGAAGTTATGTCTTGTTCAGTTGCATTGTCACGTAAAAATGTGTCCATGTACGTTTGAAGTTGTGTACCATTTTTAGTTATAAATCGCATAAATTTTTTTTTGCCAATGTTGAAAAATGCAGACGTAGTGTCGCAACCACTAAAGGCGTGAATAAATCCTAGATACTTTTTTAATTGAGAAAAATTAAAACTATTTCTATCGAACAATTTTGGCGCTACTTTTCCCATGTCTGATTTCCAAAAATATACGTTATCATTTTGTAACAGAGATAAAATAATGAGAAGGTCCACATCTTGGCCAACAATAACAGCATTTTTAGACATTGATGCTTTTTCTTTTGCGCATTCTACAATAAGAAAATCTGCATCCTCATCTCCTTGCACCGCGTCAATGTTTACTTCCTGTAATTTTTCAATCAAATATGCAATAAAATTCTTTTTATTGCTTTCATTGGATAAAAAGTTTTCGGGTTTTGCTAGTGGTTTTAAATCATCTCTAATTTGAACTCCTGGACCAATTTGCTGTGTTCGACGCAGCCTCTCTGCATTTTTCGTACCGGTATCTGAGCCACTGGGATAACCATCAAAAACAACAGTACATTCGGGGTAAAAAGTTTGCAAATGAGTAATGAATTTTGTACTTATATCTGCAAATGTTTCGTTACTGTTCCATACGATTTTATGTAATAAATACCCACCATCAATAACATGGTGAATATTACTGATGGAAGCATCTTCAAGTGGTGTAAAAAATTCATATAAATCTGATTTTTTATTTTTCCTCATATTGAGTCCGTCAAAAATTGATGTTGGATAAGGCGCTAATTCAAAGTTAAAATACTCTTCGAATTCAGCATTCGAAGGCTTGCATAGGAGCATTCTTCTAAAGAGTGTTTCAGAGTCGACAACAACAACATCATCTGAATTTAATCTAATTTTTGAAAATGCACTCTTCAATGGCAGTACTTTCATAGTCTTTTTAAATTTTACGTCACCAAATGTGCTTTTAAACACGTCTGAAATTAGAGCAATTCCTTTCTCTCCTGCTTCGTGACAATCAATTTCCGAACTTCCGATCACGCCAGTGCTTAGTGAAGTCAAATCACTTGATTGCGGAAAAGGAGGGTGGTCTTCGAACCATTCCAACAAAGTTTTTATATCATCTGCATCTCTCTGAATGCGGGAAGTTCCAGCATCTTTGTGCTGATGCGATGTGCCATCCATTTTGAACTTACAAAATGTTTCTAATTGTTCGGCAATAATTTTTTCAATAAAATGCGAACGAAAACAATATTCGTACAAGAGGGATGAAATGCGAAAAAAAAGCCAGGTTCAAATGGCCATATCTCGGTCAATTTTTAATCAAAAAAATATTTCAGCCCAGCATTTTGAAGGAAATTTAATCTACTTTTTTTTATCTTAAGCAATGCCTATACCTATCTCAGCCCAAAAACAAGATACAGGCGGAAAAGCAAAAAAACTCAAAAAATCGTAATTTTGGCTTTTTTTTTCAAGTTTGTTTCGACTGTTTTGGCATGGAAATTTTTTTTTTAATATTTTAAAAATACTAGTCCGATGGGAAATTTAATTTTCTACAAAAAGTTTTATATACAATTCATCGAAATTTTTCTTTGTTTACGAGATATATTGAAAAAACCAAATGGGGTGCCTTTTCACCCCTATCTTCAATTTCCACCCTCTAATTTAATAGCACTCCGCGGTTTTTTCTTCTTTTATGACCCATTGAACGATTCCTGCAATAAAAACCCGTGAACGTCTTAGTTCCTTATTGCCCTGTTTTTTAAGACATAATCAATAGCCTACTATGCTGGAGCATTGGGGAGTGCGTGCCGAGTAGAGCAAAAAAGACGGAAGACAGTGATTCGTGCGTAAGAGAAAGAAGAAGTGCTCCCTCGAGGGAGTAAACGTTGCCAAGTTCAATAGCAGCGTTGCCACGTTTGTGTTCTGTACAAATTCTATACCACTGAACTCTAATAATACTGGAACGTGCGCTGGCTATACTGCACATAGAGAAGGAGCGTATCGAGAGAGATAGCTCGCAAACTATCTTTCTCTCTGTCTAATCGTGTGACGCACGCGCACTTGAAGGTGTTGTATAGGCGCTTCAAAAAGTTTACCCCACTGAATTCTATTACTCTATCGCGAGTGTACTGCAAACTGAGAGGCAATGCTCTTTTTTTTCTCTTAATATAATTATAATGACGCGCGAGGAATTCAAGACTTGACGATTAATAATTGGAAGTAGATATGTATACCTCGGTGACGCTCCGATATAAGCAAGATCTGAAATCGAGGAATAAACTTTTTGACTGTACTGTACAGACAGAGACCAGGATACCAACAAGCGTCGTTCGTGGCTATCTCTCTCGATACGGTCTACCAGCGTCAGCGCACGTTCCAGTATTAGTAGAGTTCAGTGTTCTATACCCTATGTGAAATAACTCGACGGAATCATATCCTCAGAATTACAGCCGTCGTATGAGCAATCGTGAATAATACATTTATTTCGTTACGATAAAATAATTGAAAAAAAAGTACAATGAAATATTGCTGGGCTCCTGGCTGCAAAGAATCGTTGAGCTTCAACTCAACGGAGAACTGGGATTTTTTAATTTCTTATTTTGCAAACTTTTATGTCCGTAGAGTCTTAAATTATTCAAAATAATTTTTAAAGAATCCCAGTTCTTCGTAGTCTAAAGACTACGTACGGAAAATTTTTTCAAAATAAAAAATTAAAAAATCCCAGTTGTCCGTTGAGCTTTAACTCAACGGAGCACTGGAATTTTTTTTATTTCTTATTTTGCTAACATTTATGTCCGTAGAGTATTAAATTATTCAAAATAATTTTTAAAGAATCCCAGTTCTTCGCAGTCTAAGTACTACATACAGAAAATTTTTTCAAAATAAAAAATTACAAAATCCCAGTTCTCCATTGAGCTTCAACTCAACAGAGAACTGGGATTTTTTTATTTCTTATTTTGCAAAATTTTATGTCCCTAGAGTCTTAAATTATTCAAATTAATTTTTTTTTAATCCCAGTTCTTCGCAGTCTAAAGACTACATAAGGAAAATTTTTTCAAAATAAAAAATGACGAAATTCCAGTTCTCCGTTGAGCTTCAACTCAACGGAGAACTGGGATTTTTTTTATTTCTTATTTTGCTAACTTTTATGTCCGTAGGTCGTAAATTATTCAAAATAATTTTTTAAAAATCCCAGTTCTTCGCAGTCTAAATACTACATACAGAAAATTTTTTCAAAAAAAAAAAATTACAAAATTCCAGTTCTCCGTTGAGCTTCGACTCAACGGAGAACTAGGATTTTTTTTATTTCTTATTTTGCAAACTTTCATGTCCGTAGAGTCTTAAATTATTCAAATTAATTTTTAAAGAATCCCAGTTCTTCGTAGTCTGAATACTACATACAGAAAATTTTTTCAAAATAAAAAATTACAAAATCCCAGTTCTCCGTTGAGCTTCAACTCAATGGAGAACTGGGATTTTTTTTATTTCTCATTTTGCTAACTTTTATGTCCGTAGAGTCTTAAATTATTCAAAATAATTTTTAAAAAATCCCAGTTCTTCGCAGTCTAAATAATACATACAGAAAATTTTTTCAAAAAAAAAAAATTACAAAATTCCAGTTCTCCGTTGAGCTTCAACTCAACGGAGAACTGGGATTTTTTTTATTTCTTATTTTGCAAACTTTCATGTCCGTAGAGTCTTAAATTATTCAAATTAATTTTTAAAGAATCCCAGTTCTTCGCAGTCTAAATACTACATACAGAAAATTTTTTCAAAATAAAAAATTACAAAATCCCAGTTCTCCGTGGCGCTTCAACTCAACGGAAAACTGGGATTTTTTTTATTTCTTATTTTGCAAACTTTTATATCCGTAGAGTCTTAAATTATTCAAAATAATTTTTAAAAAATCCCAGTTCTTCGCAGTCTAAATACAACATACAGAAAATTTTTTCAAAATAAAAAATTACAAAATCCCAGTTCTCCGTGGAGCTTCAACTCAACGGAAAACTGGGATTTTTTTTATTTCTTATTTTGCAAAACATTTCTGTCCGTCAAGTCTAAAAAAGAATCTTTTTTGTCCATAGAGTCCGTACAGAGAAAAATTTATGTTCTCTGTTGAGTTCAAGCTCAACGGAGAATTCAATTTTAAAAAAATTATTTTGAACAATTGAAGACTCTACGGACAGAAAAGTTTTGCAAAATAAGAAATAAAAGAATTCCAGTTCTCCGTTAAGCTTGAACTTATTCGTTTTTTATCACTACACTTACAGGCGGTCCTACATGTAATCGTGGCAAATTAACAAGACCCATAGCTGATATTGTTAACCTTTGCCAACTAGCAGAGCAAGTCTTCCGAGGTACATCGGGTCCAAGTGAGAATGCGAATTATAATCTTCAACCACGACTGATAATTGCGACGTTGCGTAGATTGCCGAGTGATATTTTTGCATTTCTTGACGATCATATAAAAGAGCAGGAGCCATTAAACGATCATAAATATCAACTGATTAAGTTGATATTGTCCATTTATTTTAAGATAAGAATTCACCACCATTCTACGGCTACCCAAAAAAATGTAACGCGTATTCGCAAGCAACGGGGGAAAGAGATTTTATTCAGGCATTAGTAACTAAAATTAAAAAAAACTGCCTTTGTATCGTTCAAACAAGGATATTTCTATTACTCACATTTATATGATGTTACATTTGTAAATTATTGTAAGTAATCCCCGTGAAATATTTTTTTATAAGTTTTTTTTCGTATCGTGATAATCATTTTAATTTTTGTATTAAATATTTGAATAAATATATCATTTATGATCATGTTCCTTAAGAGTAAGTCAGTCAAGTTTCTTTTGCTCCTCAGGACAATATTGCTTGGGTTTCGGTTTGGGTTTGGGTTTTGTTTTATCGCTCTAGTGCTGTGCTAGAGTAAGGACAGGAGCGCGCGCAAAATAAAATGGAAGAACTGATTTTATTTATTTGTCCCATTTTTCTCGAAAAAAAATGCTTTTAGACAAAAAATGTATAGAACCTAAAAGATCGATCTTTTCATAAGTTACAACTTTTGTGGCAAACATTTTTATCTAAGATCAACACTTTTCAAAATAAAATGGAAAAACTGATTTTATTTATTTATTTATTTATTCAACTTTTTCATGCTCCCCCGCCCGATTATCATTGTTAGCGCCTAAATGAAGGGTTTTGTCGAAAAAAAAACAATAAAATTCGGAAAAGTCCTCAATCTAGACAATTACCCGCGATATTTATAGGTGTGAAGCTCACACCCAGGCTTGAGAGTTGTGGAGAATTGATTTTAGTAATAGTACATTGTGTACCAAGGAGGGTAAGTTGGACTTTTAACGCCGAGCGCGATGTTTTCAGTACGAGTCGTAGCCGAGCGCGCGAGGCGAAGACGAGTACTGAAAACATCGCGCGAGGCGGGAAAAGGCCAACCCTCCACGGTGCACACGATACTTTATATAACAAAACCATGTTTTCCGAGCTTCTCACTGACAACTTGTGTCACACGCAAACATCGTTTGACCGCAAAATGTATTAAATGGAAACGTGAGACCCACGTGGCCGGCGGGGGGTCCTGGGGGGCGGCAGCCCCCCGGCCGGGGCTAGGGGCGGAGCCCCAGTGGGGGTAGGGGGGCGAAGCCCCCCGTACGCTCAAGCGAATTTTTAAAAGTAAAAAAAAAATCAATTTACACCGCTTGAAAAAGAATATACATTTATTTTCTTCCTTCATCTTCTATCTTTTTTTTTCTCCCACTCGTCACTGCTGCGTTGCCCAGTATCACTCATTTCGTTTTTTTTTTATTTTTTTAATTATAATTGCACACAATCTATAATACAAGTTCGCTGCTTGTTACACGACCACTACACGACACACGACGCAATGAGAATATCATGTATGTAATGGAGGTTATGTTTCTTTCCGCGCATATATATATATATACTAGGGGGGCTTCGCCCCCCTGCGCGCTTCGCGCGCCAACCCCCCATCTTGTGTTTGTGTCAGTTGTTAAAGAAAAACATTCTGGAAAGATGTTTTGAAAAAAAATTGTTTATATTTGTGTTAATTAGTTTTCGGATATGAGTTTGGGTTGAGTTTGGGTTTGATTGAAATATCGATATACCGATATATCGATTACTGAAACGGTTCAATATATAGATATATCGATTTCTGACTCCGTTCATTATATGGATATATCACTTCTTGACACGGTTCGATATATCGAAATATGGATTTTTGACACATTTCATTATATTTATACTCTATTCGATACATCGATATATCAATTCATCAATTCTAGACACAATTCGGTATATCGATATATCAACTTATCGATTCGTGACATGATTCGACGTATCGATATATCAATTCATCGATTCTTGACACGATTCTGTTTCAGGTTCAGTGAAGATTCGCCGCATTTGAATAAATTTTTTTTTTTCCTTTTATCGAATTTATGATGAATAATTTCTGGTAAAATTACTATTTCATTACAAATTCGATAAAAAGAAAAAAAAAATTTTTAATTCAAATGCGGCGAATCTTCCACTCAACCTGAAATTCTCATCTTTTGACATACATTTTTTTTCTACCTAAACTAATTATTTCAGGTGTGGCCCGTTGGTAAATCAAAAAATTTTCATTATAAATTCGATGAAAAAAAAAAAAAAATGTTCAACTCAAATGCGGCAAATCTTGCGCTGAACCTAAAATTCTCATGTGTTTGCATAAAATTTTTTTCGACCTAAACCAACTATTTCAGGTGTGCCCCAAAAAATTTTCATTATAAATTCGATGAAAAGGGAAAAAAAAAAATTTCAATTTAAATGCGGCGAATCTTCCACTCAACCTAAAATTCTCATCTTTTGACATCAATTTTTTTTTCTACCCAAACTAATTATTTCAGGTGTGGCCCGTTGGAAAATCAAAAAATTTTAATTATAAATTCGATGAAAACGAAAAAAAAAATTTTGAACTCAAATGCGGCGAATCTTCCACTCAACCTAAAATTTTCATCTTTTGACATAAATTTTTTTTTCTACCCAAACTAATTATTTCAGGTGTGGGCCGTTGGAAAATCGAAAAATTTTAATTATAAATTCGATGAAAACGAAAAAAAAAATTTCAACTCAAATGCGAGGCGAATCTTCCACTCAACCTAAAATTCTCATCTTTTGACATACATTTTTTTTTCTACCCAAACTAATTATTTCAGGTGTGGCCTGTTGGAAAATCGAAAAATTTCAATTATAAATTCGATGAAAAGGAAAAAAAAAAATTTTAACTCAAATGCGGCGAATCTTCCACTCAACCTAAAATTCTCATCTTTTGACATAAATTTTTTTTCTACCTAAACTAACTATTTTAGGTGTGGCCCGTTGGAAAATCGATTTTTTTTTTAAACACCCTAATATATACATAACATATGTATATACATGAAAGGAGATGGAATTCCTATTATACCAGACTTTCAGATAGGCCGAGTTGAAACGGAATTCCCCATATATCCGGTTTTTAAATCGGTCAAGTTGAGACGGAATTCCCCATATATTAGGTATTTAGATAAGTCGAATTGAGACGAAATTATCCATATATCACGGTCGATTTGAGATGGAATTCCCCATATATCAGGCTTTTAGAGAGGTTGAGTTAAGACGGAATTCCCTATATATCAGATTTTTAGATAAGTCGAGTTGAGACGGAATTCCCCATATATCAAGATTTCAGATAGGTCGATTTTAGACGGAATTCCCGATATATCAAGCTTTTAGATAGGCTGATTGCAGACGGAATTCCCCATATATCACGTTTTTAGGTAGGTTGATGTTAGACGGATTGATGTATCGATTTATAGATTTATCAAAAAACAAAATTCGATATAAATCAATATTCGATATATCAATATTTGATAAATCGATATTCGATATATCGATATTCGATATATCGATTCATATCGATATATCAATACACATCGATATATCGATACGTATCGATATATCGATTCATATCGATATATCGATTCATATGGATATATCGATTCATATCTATATATCGATTCATATCGATATATCGATTTATATCGATATATCGATTCATATCGATATATGAAGTTGAGACAGAATCACCAGGCAGAATTATCAGGCTTTTAGATAGGTCGATTTAGACGGAATTCCCTTTATATCAGGCTCTTAGAAAGGTCGATTTTAGACGGAATTCCCTATATATCAAGCTTTTATAAAGGTTGATTTTAGACGGAATGCCCTATACATCAGGCTTTTATAAAGGTCGATATTAGATGGAATGTCCCATATCAGGCTTTTAGATGGTCGATTTTAGACGGAATTCCCCATATATCGGGGTTTCAGATAGGTCGATTTTAGACGGAATGCCCTATATATGAGGCTTTTAGATAGGTCGATTTTAGACGGAATGCCCCATACATTCTTGACATGGCGGCGGCGGCGGCGGCGATATCTTTATATAATATAGAACGATATATAGAATATGAGGGTCAATGGGTATAAATACATAGTTCCTCGACGTGACGACTGATGGCAGCAGCTTTGCTCTACTACGTACGATTTTATTATCTTATATTACGGCGTACGATAACGTTCACGGTGTGTAACAAATGCACATGCGCGGAGTACAATTCGGGATACTTTTTTGTCCTAGGACTAAAAAGTGCGCTTTTTCGTACTCCTACCCACGACAGTTCCCAAAACGCCTACTTTGTCGCCCGTAAACGCACGTCAAAAAGCGAGGAAAACATGGTTGCGTTATATAATAGTACATTTCGACACGAGTACGCAAAGGCTTTTTTGACGAAACGAGAGGATTACGGCACGAGCCGAAGGCGAGTGCTGTAACGAGTTTCGTCAAAAAGCCTTTTCGTACGAGTATCGAACATAATTTTTCCTCATGAGAGCCGAGAAAGCGCAACGAAGTTGCGATTTCGAGGTTAGAATGAGGAAAATAATTTTGTTCGAAAAATGATGATTTTTTTCCCTTAAATTAATTTTATGGCAACATTTTAAAGAGAAATCTTAAATCCAGAATGTTTCGGCGTTTATGGGTTAAGACATGCCGTGAGTGAATTTCATGCTTACATCATTTAAAAATACCGCGCTTCCCAGACCCTACTCGAGAACGTGGCTTATTCGTGCGCATATATCTATCACGAAGGCTATCCTTGTCATACTACTCGGCACGCTCCCACCACTCCAATGCTCTGTCCATCCTGTGTGGTCCGAGGCTTCAGCTTTCATAAGTTTTAGGCTATCGTGTAAAAACTTTTAACCCTTTGAAGCATACATTTTTCCTGACATAAGATCTACTTCAAATTTGGGGTCCAGGGGTTTTTTGGGTCGCCGATTACGAATCCGAGCTAAGAATCCAGAAATTCAAAATGACGGATCCAATATGGCGGACCAAAATGTTCAAAGTAGCTTGACGAAGATGAAACCCCGTATGCAGGGGTTTTTTGAGTCGTTGAATACGAATCTCAGTTCAAAATTGAACAATAAAAATGGCAGTTCCAATATAGGATAATGAAACACAAAAACTGGCTTGGTCACTGATACTAATCTGAGCTTATAATTTGAAAATAACGAATGCCAGATTCAATATGGTGGACTGAAACATAAAATTATCTTGATGTAGAGGAAACTCGGTGCTTCAGGGTTATTGAAGTCGCTAATTTAAAAGCGCACTTTTATTAGAAATTCAGTGTTAGCAGAATCAACATATTGAGCAACTCCGATGTTCTAGTAATTCCAGTAAAATCTCCGCGGTTTTCGTTGCCATATTATTATTATATTGGCATTATATAATATGCCATTTTATTATATAATATGCCATTTATTATATAATATGCATTATATAATATGCCATTTATTATATAATATGCCATATATTGGATTCGCCATTTTGAATTTCTGGATTTTGAGCTCAAATTCGCAATCAGTGACCCAAAAAACATCTCTGAGTTCATTTTTTATTTATTGTTTACCTGCCGGATTAGCTACAATTACATTTATTATCTAAAAAAACGTGTTTTTTTTTGTACTGTAGTTATTATTAACATTCACGAAAAGAAATATAAACTCTTCATAGTCATATTGTAGTAACAATTGATCTGGTAACATCCTAAATATACATTTATATTCGTCGTTATGCGCTAAAAATATTTTTTATTGGAGAAAAACAGAGGGGAAGTAGGTGACATACCAGTATGTCACTATGCTTGAAAGGGTCTAGAATCAATACTCTACATATATCAATAGTCTAGAAGACGAGAATGTTTGGTATTGAATTTGACGAGAATCCCTTGAGAGGATCAAATCACGAAAATATAGTAACAATTGAAAAGTTTATAATCATTGAAAAATTATATTTAGATAGATGACTGACAAAATATGTTGATTGGAGTACAAAAAAATGTCTGGTAGCCCCTATATTTCACTTGTACCAACGGCTTAGTGGAACTTTTTGAATTTCAATATACTCTGCACATGATTGGGAGTAAAATGACGCATGGATTGGTCTTTGTGAAGTTGCATTCGCTTTGTAACGGAGTAATCCATCGAATGAGTGCGGCTGATTCATATTTTTTTCAATGACAGAGGTATAAACCATTTTTCTGCAACTGACAAAAAAAAAATCTCAAGTTCATATTTGAAACAATGAAGTTCTCGCATCTGTGTCTTTATTTGAAATCTGACGCGCTCCTTCCGTAGATTACTCCGTTAAAAAAAAATGAGACGTTGCAAAAAGCCGATGATGCGTCCAGTAGTTTTTGGATCACGCGCAGAATAATCAGAAAAACTGAGCTTCGAAAAATGACTGTTAAAGTTCACACTCTAAAATTTTTTTTCTCATGCTCTACACTGTTAAAAATGATTGCGAATTTACTACACATTTACGACACCAAAGTCTTGCAAAATTACAAATTTACTACTGTAATGTGAATTACTATGCATTTTTATTGAAATCGCAATGAATATTTTTGATTTTACTAAAATTTGTTCGAGAAAGATGAAACTGCTTCTTAAATTTGCTAAACATGTGTAGCAAAGTTTTTTCATTTGTAAATTTACTATACATTATTAGAAATTGGCTCAACAGTTTGCGAAATTTACCACACACAGGATGGAGGAAATTCATTTGAAGTATTCTAAAATTATAAATTTAGTAATGCAAATAAATTTGCTGTGCGTTTGTTTCTATTTTGCAATCAAATTTTTTAAATTCAAGAAATTGTATAGCAAAATAACTGAAGTGATTATTGAAATTACTAAACAGTGTATTGAATTTGATGCACTCGAATTTTGTGACACTTCTGCATAGTATTGCAAACTCAGTACAGCAAAATGAATTGTATTACATTTGTATTAAAATTGCAATAAAGATTTCTGATTCCATTAAACTCCACTAAATGTATCTTAAATTTACCAAACATACGCAGCAAATTTATTTCATTTGTAAATATACTACACATTATTAGAAATTGGCTCAACAGTTTGCTAAATTTACCACACACAAGATGGAGGAAATTCATTTGAAGTATTCTAAAATTATAAATTTAGCAATGCAAACAAACTTGCTGTGCGTTTGTTTCTATTTTACAATCAAATTTTTTAAATTCACAAAATTGTATAGCAAAATAACTGAAGTGATTATTGAAATTACTAAATAGTGTCTTGAATTTGATGCACTCGAATTTTGTGAAATTTCTGCAATAGTATTGCAAACTCAGTACAGCAAAATGAAATGCTATACATTTGTATTAAAATTGCAATAAAGATTTCTGATTTCATTAAACTCCACCAAATGTATCTTAAATTTACCGAACATGCGCAGCAAATTTATTTCATTTGTAAATTTACTGCACATTATTAGAAATTGGCTCAACAGTTTGCTAAATTTACCAAAAACACACTGTAAAAAATTATTGTGAATTTACAATACATTTACTATACGAAAACCTTGCGAAAAAACAAATTTGGAGTAGCAAAGTCAATTACTATGCATATTTATTATATTCACAATACAAAAAATTAATTTTACTATACGTAGTACGAGAAATACGTAACATTATCTTAAATACACTAAACATGCATATATAGTAACCTCATTTGTTTTGTAAATTTACTACACATTACTAGAAATTTGTTGACCAGTTTGCTAAATTCACTAACGTTAAAGAAAATTAAGCTCAAGTATATTAAAATTACAAACGCTTGTCAGCACATTATTCAATACTAATAATAATAATAATAACAACAACAACAATAATAATAATAGTGTGGCTTATTTTTGTTATTGTTGTTATTGTTATTATTATTATTATTATTTGTTGGTTATTATTATTGTAAATGTTATTGCTATTATTGTTATGACGCGGTTTTTCGGGACGAGAAACTTCACCGTCTGAAAATCAAATTTGCCGGCCACGATTTTTATTATGATTCACTATCTTTTCTTTTCTGCACGGTGGTATATAGCTCCCAACATGCAACTGATCAAGTGTTCTCTGGCATGTCAAATAATACATGAAATGAATTATCAAAGTTCCATAACAGTCGATAGCGTAGTGGGTAGCGTGTCAGGAAGATAGGTAGGATAGGTAGGTAGGTCGCAGGTTCGAGTCCCCGTCCAGGAGAATAAAATCGTATCGAGTAATCCGTGCCGTATTTTTTTTTTTTTTTTTTTTTCAGTAACGACAAAATATGTATGCGGAACCTTTCTGCAAGTGATATATTTCATGTTCGTTTATAATTTGCAATAAAAAATAAAAATAACAATCATGAGTCGATTTATAATACCAAGGTTTGCTAAAATTACTACATTAATGCTCAGTAACTTCACTGTAAAAGTACAGTAAATTTAATGTGTACATGCTTGGTAAAATTGCGTGATCATTGTGACATGTTTAAAATACATGCACATCAAAATTAATAGACAAATACACTCTAAATTTGCAAATCATGAGTTGATTTATAATACTCAAGTTTGCTAAAATTACTACACCAATGTTTAGTAACTTCGCTGTAAATGTACAATAAATTTACAATGCAAGTATTTTAAAATTACTTCATAAATGTGTAGTAAATTTTACAATACCATGCCCGAATATTGCTTCCTGTACATTTGTTGTAAATTTCCAACAGAAATTTTTAACAGTGTATGCTCATCGGTATGTTTGCATCTTCAATAAACAATGTTTGAAGAGATATATTTTAAAGGAACTCCAATTAAATGTATCAAAACTTAATTTATTTACTATCTCACTATGAATAAATATAAATGCCAGTATCCGGAAGTTTGAAAATGTTTTAGAAATGAAATCGATAAAATAATTACCTTAAAATTAGTAGCATAACAAATTTTCGACAATCGTTCATATTTTACCAAGCGCTCTATGAAAAACCCACTATTTAAGAGGCACGGTAGTGCCTCGAGACAAGTACATTTCCTCTCCTTTACCGACATGTCGAGAGGTACTACAGCCTCTTATACGCCACACATCTGGCTTATACACGGGAGTATATCTATATAACGAAACTTATTTTCCGAATTATTAATGAATTATACGGACTTAGGCAATGATATCAACACGAATATTTTTTATTTTTTTTTCTCTTTCGATCGGTACCCAAATGAATGCTGTAGCTATTGACATATGGGAGATATTGCATTTTATTATTTTCATTCGACGTACATCATCATCATCATTTTCTTTTTTTTTTTGTCTCCGCCACAAATTTTCGCACCGCCCGTGAATCTAACCGCAAATTCATCGCTCACCTGTCACACCATATACTAGGTCACGGTCTTACATACAGGTCTGGACACTCATCACAAAATCAAGTGGTGGGGGTAGAACGCTTATTGAAGCCCTGGAGTAGTTCGTAATCCCGTCACTACTCGTCTCTGCGATCTATCCTCCTACTGCCTACTGCGTTTTCTCAAACATAACCTCATAATCCCCGTGTCAGATAGGATATTGTCAACGAAACTCTCATAAGAAAAGAAAAGATTTTTAAAAATTGGCTAAAATGCCAAGACGGTGCGCTGTTCCTTATTGTAATAGCGGCCGCAAAGCCGGTAATGCAAAGGTGTCGTTTTTCCGGGTGCCTAATGACAATGTTTTGCGCAAGAAGTGGGAACACGCAATTCCAGGTGTTATCAAGTTGGAACGGTCGCAAGTGATATGTGAAAAACATTTCAACGAAAGTGACATAGCTACATCATCGAATCGTCGACCGTTTCTCGTACTTACCTTCTTACAAACCTTGAACACGTGCAAGACAACAAAATCAAAAAATATTAAGAAGAAAAAAGCGTGCAAATTTTATTCCTTATTTCGACTTACGTTCATTTAAAAAAACCTCGAACCTGGCTAAAAGAAAAATTACGAATATACTTACATATTTACTTTCATTATTTAAAATTACCAATGCACCATTTTTATTAAAAAATTACCATGTTTATTTTCACTAGCAGGTGTTTCAACAACTGACATACTTAACGACATTTATATATGTAAAAAATAAAAAAAATAAAAAAATACCACAAGTGGACTTGAACCCAAAATGCTATGATAGCGCGCCAAGAAGTTTGCCACTGAACCAAATTTACTATGTCGTTGACATAACTCAAAATCGGTCATGCTTTTCGCACTTGCTTGGGGTCAGAGAGTTGGAATCAGAGGTTTTGTAAAATAAGCATTTTCGTTTTACTGCGTGTTATAATTAGTCTACAATAATATTAAAAACGAGTAGTATACATTAAGGTGAGATAGAGATTGAAAAGCTAGCGCTGTCTCTATCTTACTTCCCCCACCCATCGTCATCGCGCCGGAGTTTAGATCGCAGCGATCACAGTGGGCAATATATGAACTACACGTCTGGCATCCATAAGCGAACTACCCACACGACGGGAGTTTCCAGACCTGTATGTAAGACCGTGTACTAGGTCCATGGTCACACCAGGCTAAAAGACTGAAATCACGTATGTCATGTTACGTATGATCTTTGGTTAACGAAGCTGCCTTCGTTGCTTCGGCATTTCCGAAAGTCGTTAACGCGATTTTTTTATCGTTACTTTGAGATGAAAGTTCAGAGGTTTTATTACGAAAGTGAAGTATAAAAATAAATTGAAAAAAAAAAAAAAAAACGAACAGTGTTAGAGTATTATTTTATCATTTTCGGACAGAACCGGTGAAAAAAAAATTATATACTTATATGTGAGTTCTCGTAGTGATATGACTCCCCATTTAGAGGTTATTATATTGGTGTATTTCAAGAAATAAATATTGATTATTAATTAAATAAAGTTTAAAGTATATTAATGAAACAAAATTGTGTTTTTTTCCACAAACATCAAAGTACATTCAGCATTTTTATTTTTAACATTGTTTATTACACTTTAATTATCATTTAAATGATATTTAAATTCCAAGTGAACTTCATAAGTTCTTTGCATCGTGTAATTTCGATTGAATATTTTCTTTTTGTATCTCTTCCCTCTCTCAGGATCATCAGGACTTCAAAAGTTTCCGTGAGCATTGCTTGTTATCGATAAGCCGGAGCTCTTCTAACGATTTTTAATCCGCACATGATCTACGCCATCAACTCCGAGTATTCTATTTGACATCATACAAAGTCCCAGCTGCACTGCCTTATTATCACAGATTTCATCTGAATGCAAACCACAGAAGCTCACACAATTCTAGACAGAAAAATAGTATGCGTCATCAACTAAACACAGAAAAATTAGTTACATCGCTAAGCCGTCACAAAAACATTTCCCCATACAGGAATTTGACCCAATTAATTTGGCCCGTATCTAACTTGATAAAAAGAAACTCGTTGCGCCATCAACTTGCTACAATAAAACACAATGCACCACCAATTTGGAATAGAAAAATTCGACGCATCACCAACTCGACGCACAAAAAATCACCTACGGGCTATCTCGATGGAGATATACTCTCCCATGGTACAGTTTCACACAGTGAAAACTCTCATGCGGCGTAACTTGGTCCGCTTCAATTCTCAACCGACGCAACCATAGTCCGTTAGACTGTGTAGAGTTGGAGCGGGCCGAGCTGTGCCATGAAAGTTTCGCTGTGGCGAGTTACGCCAAGGGAGAATTTTCTGTGTTGGCATGCCCTGGCAGTTTTTGCATGTCGAATTGGTGATGCATCGAGTTTTTCCATGTTGAATTGGCAATATGTCCAGTTTAATTGAAGCAAGCCGATGGCGCATTGGGTTTTTCTGCACCAATTTAATTATAGGCTGAGTCTGTCTGGGTCATGTCGCTTCATGGGATTTTTTTGTTTTACAGTGCAATGTGTCGAATTTTTCTGTGTTCAGTTAATTATGCGTGTGACTTTTATGAGCAGAATTACGTGGGTCGGGTTGAGTCTGAATTCAGTTGGTATCTGTACAAACAAAGCTTTACCATTCCATCGCTTAGAAAAAAAACATAAAGCTCAATATTATAAACAGACTATCGAAAAGCGATGCCTATGATTTTATATCTTGGTGCATTGTATCAAGAATCAAATACTCAAAGTTGTTCGGATAGGTCATGCGAGCATTCTCATAAATCGGGATACCTCATTGATAACATGTTGTACGCATGGAACATTCTGAAGTTTGCTAAGCTTATTAAGGGGGTCAGGTACCGAAAATTTCACATCCTGAACCTCTAACGGTAGAGACTGGCTGATTTTTGTCTTGATATCATTTCTCATATCAAAATACCTCATGAAATTTAGAAAAATTAATTTTTTCCCTATTTTCAAAATAATTTTTTTTTCGAAACCGTTGATATATCGAAAATCCCATGTGCTAGATTATTCATTGTGATAAGTGTTGTTATATAATTTCGTCCAGGTAAAGTTTTATTACTTGATCGTATCATAGAATTTTTTTTATCCAGGCCATGGAATCCATTTTCTTCTCATTATATTCTACCAATGAATTTATCACACATTTGGACAATTGTTCTGCCTTTAAATGGTATCTCCTCCTACAATTTTAAACTTTGAGGGTTGTAGATTTTTTTGCACATTCTTTGGGTCACAATGAACAATCTAGCAGATGGGATTTCCGATACCTATCTTAACGGATTCGAAAAAAATTATTTTAAACACGTGGAAAAAATTAATTTTTCGAAATTTTATCAATGTGAGGTATTTTGATACGAGAAATGATATCAAGACCAAAATCAGCGAGTCTCTACCGTTAGCGGTTCTGGATGTGAAATTTTCGGTACCTGACCCCCTTAAGGATCTAATAAACGAAATGCAAATGATATTTAATGTCTTAGTTGCTAGATTGGGGCCTCTGAATTTGTAAAATAATGAAACCATCGCATGACGAAATGTTTTGGAAAGACAAAATTCATCCCCTCAAAAATTGTTTAATTCTAGCTTGAGTAGAGCAGTCACCATTCGAAGCTTTCACATAGAAGTTACATGGTAAAAATATATATAATCCTTTGCAAAAAGAAGCCAAATCCCCCCAAAAAACACCATAAATGGTGTACAAAAAGTTCAGACAAGTACATTTCCTTGCATCGTTTTATTTTTCCTTACAAAAATATGTCAAACATAAATAGTTGTAAAATAAATCCTCACAAAAAGTTCTCAAATAAATTCAAATCATCCAACTCACAGTTGCCAAGTACATCCAGCATTTTTATTGTTTACATTGTTTATTAACCATTTATAAGTAGGTCACAACGTCCGAAAACATCTTGAAACGGGACTTAGGGACTTAATCCAAAAATGTATTGTTTGAAAAATTTTAATTGAAAAAAATTCGGATTGAAAAAAAAATTCGAACGAAGTACTTGGCGAGTTACGTAAAATGACTGTACGGACTACCTGTTACGAACTCGCCAAGTACTTCGTTCGAATTTTTTTTTCAATCCGAATTTTTTTCAATTAAAATTTTTCAAACAATACATTTTTAGATTAAGTCCCTAAGTCCCGTTTCAAGATGTTTTCGGGCGTTGTGACCTACTTATAAATGGTTAATAAACAATGTAAACAATAAAAATGCTGGATGTACTTGGCAACTGTGAGTTGGATGATTTGAATTTATTTGAGAACTTTTTGTGAGGATTTATTTTACAACTATTTATGTTTGACATATTTTTGTAAGGAAAAATAAAACGATGCAAGGAAATGTACTTGTCTGAACTTTTTGTACACCATTTATGGTGTTTTTTTGGGGGATTGTATGCACATGAAAACATAAGAATCAAACGCTAACAAAAATATTTTTTTTTTGGTCGGCACAAATTATTTTTCAAAATACAAATAAATAATTAAAAACGAAATGAAAAAAAAAGATATACGGGGCATTCCGCGTGAAATCGACCTGAACAAAACCCTGACGTTTTCAGCATCGGTCCCAACTTTATAAAATACTTTCGTTAGTTTATAATTGAGTATGTGATTTCAGTATAACTGGAAAACTATTGATTGTAGAAAAAAAGTTTTGGTTTGAATTGAACTTTAAAGCTATAGCTTTATACAAAAGAATGTAGGCTTTGGAAAGTTGAAAAAAAAAAAACATTTGTTTTGTCAATTTTCTCGACAACGTTACTGTTTTTCGTTCAAAATTTTAAAGGACACTTCTCTGTTAATGTAGCAAAATGCGTGTAAATTTCATTATGGGCTCGAATTTCGTGTAGAAGTTATGAATTTTTTCCTGAATTTAGTTTAAAAAAAAAACAACTTTTCCAGCACATGAAGAATACTCTGCAGAATAAAATGAGGTCCATTCAATGGTTTTTGAACATTTTATGAGTCAATACAAAGTCTATATCAGTGTCGATATCAGTGTCTATAATCAGTGCTGTTGTTGTTGTGCCTTCGCGTGTGTCGCAACACGTTCCAATTTTTTTTTTCAGCATGATCTTCGAATAAAATGAAGCCACAAAAAAGTGCGACCCTCCGAAAAATAGCGAATTCCAATTAATCAAATAATTTGTATGCTTTTTTGACTGAATTGTTAAAAAAAAAAAAAAAACATTGTGAGCGAGATAAAATAGTGAGGAAGCCGGAGGAAGCTATGAACAAGTTTCTCATTTGCACGTTTTTCAAAGAGAGAATAAACGGAGTGTGTATTCAAAGAATTTTTTCTTTTCTTGAAATGCGTCGTTCGTTCTTTTTTCAATACTTTGATTACAAAAAGACAAAACAGTGTATTTTGAAATAATAGATAAATGCAATAAATATTGTTAAAAAATCTTAATTTTATCAAATCTAAAGTCTTGTACCGATTATTTTCAAGCTCGATAGCGAATATGGTTGTCTCGTATTAATCTAAGAGCTAGCCACGGAAATAGGGCAGCAATTTATAGAACGATTAAAACCACATAATCAGTCTGCCTTAACACCATTATTAATTGATTCGGGCGCCTGGCAGCTTTTCATTGGTGGGGGTGGGCGTGGTACGGCCGTAAAGGGGTTGAAAAATCAATTGAAGGTGTTCAATTTATAGAGCGCTGGTTTTTGGTGTGATTGTAGCTAATTATGTTCAAAATTCGAAAATAATATTGCCAGGCGATTTGCTTGGGGGAAAAGTAGTGCCAGGTGACGTTAAAGGTGCGTAGAAAAGTGCCGAAGTCGTCTCATTTATAGAGGGCTGGGACTAAATTTTTTCATTACATTTAACCCTCAGGATAGTGAGTGTAAAATGACAGGCGAAAATATTGAGCCGAACACCTTGCCAGGCGCCAACAAAGAGCGAGAAGTGCGCGCGTGATAGTTAATCAGAGGCTACAGTTATTTTTTATTATGAACGTTGTATGTCATTCTATTGTTATGGATTAAGGATGTATGTTAGCTAAGTCAATTACTAGTTTTCTAATTGAAAATTTTAGATGTTAGAAAAGACGGTATATAGCATTTTTTAAGATTTTTTGCCAAATTTTGGCCCATGTGAATTCTGAGATATACGAGCTCAAAGTGAGACATTTAACATGGGATTCATACAGCAGCCCATGGAAAATAGCATTTATTCTAGAAAATTAAGTATTTCCCGACTACTTTTTGAGTTACAAAAATGTTCCAACGTAATCCTGTAGTTTTTGAGAGACGTGAAAGAAAAAAAATTGTTAAGTGCGCACATACTTTCCGAAATATTATGAGTTAAACTTCGCGTTATGAAAAGAAAGCATTTATGTCGCGCGCGCAGTTCTCCTGCGCAGCTTGCCTCTCACGTCGCCACAGCGCCGCGCTTTCCCCCTCTTTGCCTAACTAACATACATCCTTAAAGGGAGAACATTTTTTATTCATTATTATTCATTATTTTTAAGCAGTATTAACATTCACTATGTTAATTGTTTATTTTTTACCAATCAATCAAAAACACAGTAAGAGAAACGGCTAGATATCTTGATAATTATTCTAAATATTAATGTATGAAAATTACTGTTATAACTCGTTATGAAAAAAACATATCAATTCTACATAATAAAAATTTTAAAAACTATTTGAAGTATGAAATATTGACATCAATGTTTCTCGGACTGTTGGCTTCTCTATCCGATAATTCCCCGGGGTTTGACTCAATATATAGCGAAAACTTTTACTTCATCGTACAGATCACGAGAATTATCGGATAGAGGAGCAAACAGTCCGAGAAACCTTAATATTAATATTTCATACTTAAAATATTTTTTTAAATAAATTTTAATTTTTATAAATTTTATAAATTTATAAATTTTAAAATTTTATACAATTTAATAAATTTTTATAGAGTATTGATAGTTTTTTTTCATGAACAGTTATAACGGTAATTTTCATACTTAAATATTCAGAATAATTATCAAGATATCTAGCCGTTTCTGTTACCGTATTTTCATGTACAATTACATGCATGGAATTAAAAAAAAAAAAAAAATTGCATGATATTAATTGATAAAAGATAAACAATTAACATTGTGAATGTTAAGACTGGTTAAAAATAATAAACAATAATGAATAAAAAATGTTCTCCCTTCTATCCATAACAATAGAATGACGTACAACGTTCATAATAAAAAATAACTGTAGCATCTGATTGACTATCGTGCGCGCATTTCTCGCTCTTTATCGGCGCCTGGCAAGGTGTTCGGCTCAATATTTCCGCCTGTCATTCCACACTCACTATCCTGAGGGTTAAATGTAACGAAAAAATTTAGTCCCAGCCTTCTATAAATGAGACGACTTCGGCACTTTTCTACGCACCTTTAACGTCACCTGGCACTACTTTTCCCCCAAGCAAATCGCCTGGCAATATTATTTTCGAATTTTGAACATAATTAGCTACAATCACACCAAAAACCAGCGCTCTATGAATTGAACACATAATAATTGATAATAATTGATAATAATAATTGATTTTTCAACCTCTTTACGGCCGTACCACGCCCACCCCCCACCAATGAAAGGCTGCCAGGCGCCCGAATCAATTAATAATTATGTTAAGGCAGACTGATTAGGTGGTTTTAATCGTTCTATAAATTGCTGCCCTATTTCCGTGGCTAGCTCTCCGTCTATATAGCCTATCTGTGTGGAAAGTGTCGACTTGATAGTTGTAAATCTACAAAAATTCCAGCAAAAACGTCATTTATAATAGAAATAAACAGTTAAAAAATTTTTAATTTAATAAAATCTCAATTTTTTTTACTGATTTCTGCAAAATTTAATACCAATCACCCGTAAGGGGAATTCCTTTTTTTGAGTAAAAGAATCGATTTTTTACGGTATTTTAGACGCACACGCCTTAAGAATATATGTAACGAATTTGAAATCGAAATTCGTAAAATTGCCGAAGTTATAAACCATCAACCCACTCGGCACGCGGGGAGACAATGCGGAGCGGGCGGCAGCTGCTCGAGACCCGGCCAACAAGTTTACAAAAGGTTTTGAATTCAACGAGGGACAAATTTCAACGGTCATGTCTGATGTAGCGTAATGTTAGAAAAACAGGTAGTCCGCAGTATCCTGATGATCTCCGAGTAGATCAGATGTTTATTCGGAAGAGGCATGGATATAAAATATTCCAGAGAAACTCATAAGCGTGCTGACAGAGCCAAAAAAAAAAAAAAAAATTTCTAAGAATATACATACTCCGGAGACCGAATCTACGTTTGCGAGTACGTCTGCTGAACAATTATGAATATCGAGAAACGAGGAAATTACAACAAAACCGGGCCATGGTATTGAATCATTGCTTTCTTGGGTGTCTTTGATAAAAAAAATTTCAACTCGTCATTTGTAGAGAGTGTAAAGGACAGATGCAGTTCGGTGAATTCAGATTTCGTGGATTGGGATTCAAAATATCATTACAGTGCAAGTACTCTCAACGATTCATAAATTCCTGCCCTATGATTGATAACAAATCGTATGAAATAAACAGGAGAATGTTGTTTTAGTCAGAGACTATTGAGATTAGGCAGAGAGGGTATACATTCATTTTGTGGCGTCATGGATTTATCCCAAAGAATTAGTGCAAGTCTGTGCCATACTGCTCTACAAAAAATTCACCATGGAATAAAAACTGTATTCGATACGCTTACTAAAAGGGCAGTAGAAGAAGAAAACGTGAAAAACAGTGAGCACGGAAATCAATTTCCAGATATATCTGTGTCTGGTGATGAAACTTGGAAGAAGAGAGGTTTTAGTTCATTGTTTGGGATCACGAACCTTGTTGAGAAATGTACAAGCAAAGTAATCGACCTCGTGGTCAAATCTTCGTATTTTTATGCTTGTAAACATTGAGAATCAAAATCCGATACTGAGGAATATAATATTTGGAAGGAACAACATGTGAACGATAGTAATGCAAATCATCAAGGGTCCGCTGAGAAGATATGGAGATTGATTCTACAAAAGAAATGTTGCGACGGCTTTTAAGAATGGTTTTAAGTGAAGTATGCTAAATACATTAGTGACGGTGATACAAAAAGGTTCAAAGCCTTGTTGGATAAGAATTTTTATGGTTACGACATGAAAGTGATGAAAAAAGAGTGCGTAGAGCTTGTTGAGAAGGTATGGGGTCACGGCTGAGGAATATTTAAAAAAACCAAGAAACTTGGAAAAAAGGAAAATTGACAGATGAATTGATAAAAGAATTGACGATTTTCTACGGCTTAGCTATCAGGAGACATCCATACTCTATTAATGACATTTTCAGTGCTGTGTAGGCCATGTTTTATCACAAGACCTCAACGAATGAAAACTCTCAGTATACGTACTGTTCAGTTGGGTCACAGAGTTGGTGCAAATGGCGTAAAGCCGAAACTGAGGAAACCATCGATGAATTCAATCACGAGAGCCGCCACTTCATAAAACCTATTTACGAAATACTATAAAGCCAATTTACGAAGATTTGTCATCGAGAGGCTTGTTATAAAAGTGTTTGGGTGGTTAAACTCAAAACAACAACGAGAGTCGCAATTCTACTATCTGGCGATTCACCGCCAAGCATCATTACCGTGGCGTAAAACCCATAGAAATCGCGACTTATTTAGCAGCGGCTACTTTTAATGAAGGATTTTATGCCGTCCTTATAAACAATGACAAAGATCGAAATCTCGTTTTTGGCGAGTAAACGAGGATATTCACTAATGAATGCGCGGGAGGAACAACGGCTACAGAGATCAGCGGGACAGAGTGTTGAGGCCACAACAGAAGCTCGAACACAAGGCACCGAAGTGGGCAAATGGCTTCAAACGAGATTTTCGAAGAAGAGGAAGGACCCTATTTGGCCCTGGTATAGCCGATTGTTAAAGTCATCAGTCTGAGTCGTATTGTCGCGCGCAAAGTTGTAGATGGCGCGGGAGATTGGTCGTGCGAGAGGTGCGTGTGAGAAGCGGCGCAGTCGCATCACCAGGCGGCCATTAGCCGCGTGTTCAAGTATTACGAGAGTCGGTTGGGAGTTGGGAGAAGGCGTTGTGTTCCAGGCGGATTAAAATAGTTCGGCCGTCGTATGACTGTAGTCAAGTTGGCAACTCATTTATATCGATTAAATTTACGTCTAAATTATTAATAAAATTAATGAACACTTACATTGATAATATTTTTATCACATAAATGTCATGAAATGCTTTAAAAATATCGTAAAAGATAAAGTTTATACTTTAACTTGACTAGTAAGTGATTGAGTCCGCCATGATTGTCCAATGTTCGGGTAAAGTCGGCTCGCTGCCCCTCTCACCCCTCCGCCCCCCGTGCCAGTGCCGGTGACATATTACACATAACCTAGCTGCGACATTTGTATAACGCGAAAGAAAAGTTATGAAGTAATGGCACCGAGAAAAAGAAATGGTCAGTTCGTTTAAAAAAGCGAAGCTATTCGACGAATTAAAGCGCGTGAGTTAATCTCAAAAATAAATTTAAAAAAATCTATAAAACTCGACCAAAAAGTGAAAATAAACGTAAACAACACTGGTCGAAGAATTGTGGATACAGCTTTTTATGGTTAAAAAATTGATAATTCAAAAGATTATACATGAAAATTCATTAGTAAAATTTAGTTTATTCGTGATAAAAAAAAAATAAATGTTATTCACTTTTAAAGTTTCTCGAGAATTTAAAATTCCCGCGATTACCGACTCTGCCCGAAGCTTCAATCAGCTGTTCCAGCAGTGCAACGTAAATGTCTGCCATCCGCTTCCGACACGTCGAAAACAAAAGTTCTTTTATGTTTTCTTTTTGAAAAGCACCGTAAGGTCATGTTTTTTTGAAATAAACAGAATCTGCGATAAATTTCCTTTACGGTGGAAACTTTTCTGAGGCTCAACCACCGATTACTTTTTTTACAATTAACATTATTGTGAGTTCTTCCATAAGGTACTGTGTTAAAAATCAAAATTAAAAAATGAAATAATTCAAAATTTTGCCCCGCAAGAGCCCCCCAAAATGTGCTTATTGTAATCAGGGGACTTTTAACTGTTATTCACCGCAAAAATTGATGGACATTTACCGTACTTGCTCAAACAGCCGAACTACTTTAAACATGAGTTCTATTCAACTAGCGCACCCAATCGCCGATTTTTTTGTAAGTAGTTTGGACCCCAAAGAATGTACCGTGAAAAATGTCACATCGTAAGTGTTGTTTTTTGGCCGCAAAAATTATTTAAAAAACAAAATGTCACTATTTTGATGTTATTATTTTTGGAATGAGATTTATCGAAAAATGTGCGCCGTAATGAAATCTACAAAATAAGTCCTATACAAAAATCACGTAGAATTATTAGTTTGGCGGTAAATCACTGTTAAAAAAAAACTTTATTTATTTTTTATTTATTGTATTTACGTGGATTATTTATGAAGTACTGTTCTGAAACTCATCCATCACCTAAAAGAAACTATCCTGAAGAGATATCGGTAAGTTTATCCAGCCATGTTATATATTTTAGCAATAATAACCGATTTTCGTAAATCCGGCGTTTCGATATAGAAACTGTTCCACAAGACCCACAAGGTGCAAAAAAATTAGGGTGGTTATTTTCAACATGTACATTCAGGATTTAACTCAAAAGAATGGTTTTTTTAACCATGTTTTTCGAGGATATAAAATTTTAGCTTATAAACAAATAGAAGTTACTCCTTAAGTATTTGAGTTACGTAAAATATTCTTCAAGATTCCCATAGGTCTTAGCGAGACGCGTAATTAAAAAAAAAGTCTCAATATCTTTATTACAAGCCGAGATACAATCATTTTTACGTTTGTTTAATTTATTACTGTTAAAATCAACATTTTCACGAAATTCAAGCTCGTGAGCATTCGTAATAGTGTTAGGCATAATATTCGATATCATACAAATCGTTTTGAGCATTAATCTCATGGCAGATCATGATTGCATTCGGTCGCTCGCGCACGGAATAGCGGATGGCAGCGTCGGTGCAGCTGGGCGGCGTGGTGGGGGCCTGCGTCTCGCCCCGCGGCTCCTTTCGCGCGGCTTAGTTAACTATTTCCATATCTCCCTTATAAATTGTCGTAAAAAGTTTTTTTTTTTAATTTCACGTAGTTTTTTCTTACGAATTCAAAAATGCCCATATAAATCAATATTCTCCAAGCCTCGCGCGGCTTCATAAACTATTTCCATATCATCTTTATAAATTGTCGTAAATTTTTTTTTTTTTTCATTTCATGTAGTTTTTTCCCACGATTTCAAAAATGCCCATAAAAATCAATATTCTCCAAGCCCGCGTGGCTTAATTAACTGTTTCCATATCTTCCATATAAATTGTCGTAAAAATTTTAAACTATCTCAAATGGTCGGCTGGGGCCTTGAGTCATAGTATAGGAGTTGGGATTTCCAAGTACATTATGGCCCAATGACCTTGTAACGACCGATTGTCCTCTTAACAGGAGCATATTAATTCTTCATAATGATATACAGACTACTATAAATGATTTTGAAAATTGTACACGAACCGCACCTCAAGAGTATGAATAAGCAACCCTAATTTGCCGAAATTATTAATATAAAGTCGTACAGCCAAATTACTTATTATATTAAGCCACCTTCAATAAAAAGTTGGAGTAAAAAATAGTTACTGGGGTTAATATTCATTTTCACGAAGATTTCTGATTCGTGGAAAAAAACTAAGTGAAATTAAAAAAAAAAAAATTTACGACAATTTATAAGGAAGAT
Source organism: Rhorus exstirpatorius (assembly GCA_963564615.1). Lineage (NCBI taxonomy): Eukaryota > Metazoa > Arthropoda > Insecta > Hymenoptera > Ichneumonidae > Rhorus > Rhorus exstirpatorius. Next base: position 32,250,142 of record OY751313.1, read on the forward strand.
ATGGAAATAGTCAACGATTTCCATATCTTCCTTATAAATTGTCGTAAATTTTTTTAATTAAGCCGCGCGAGGGTTGGAGAATATTTATTTTTATGGGCATTTTTGATTTCGTGACAAAAAAAAACGTGAAAGAAAAAAAAAAAATTTACGACAATTTGTAAGGAAGATATGGAATTAGTTAATTAAGCCGCGTGGGCTTGAAAAATATTGATTTTTATGGGCATTTTTGAAATCGTGGGAAAAAACTACATGAAATGAAAAAAAAAAAAAAAAATTTACGACAATTTATAAAGATGATATGGAAATAGTTTATGAAGCCGCGCGAGGCTTGGAGAATATTGATTTATATGGGCATTTTTGAATTCGTGAGAAAAAACTACGTGAAATTAAAAAAAAAACTTTTTACGTTAATTTATAAGGGAGATATGGAAATAGTTAACTAAGCCGCGCGAAAGGAGCCGCGGGGCGAGACGCAGGCCCCCACCACGCCGCCCAGCTGCACCGACGCTGCCATCCGCTATTCCGTGCGCGAGCGACCGAATGCAATCATGATCTGCCATGAGATTAATGCTCAAAACGATTTGTATGATATCGAATATTATGCCTAACACTATTACGAATGCTCACGAGCTTGAATTTCGTGAAAATGTTGATTTTAACAGTAATAAATTAAACAAACGTAAAAATGATTGTATCTCGGCTTGTAATAAAGATATTGAGACTTTTTTTTTAATTACGCGTCTCGCTAAGACCTATGGGAATCTTGAAGAATATTTTACGTAACTCAAATACTTAAGGAGTAACTTCTATTTGTTTATAAGCTAAAATTTTATATCCTCGAAAAACATGGTTAAAAAAACCATTCTTTTGAGTTAAATCCTGAATGTACATGTTGAAAATAACCACCCTAATTTTTTTGCACCTTGTGGGTCTTGTGGAACAGTTTCTATATCGAAACGCCGGATTTACGAAAATCGGTTATTATTGCTAAAATATATAACATGGCTGGATAAACTTACCGATATCTCTTCAGGATAGTTTCTTTTAGGTGATGGATGAGTTTCAGAACAGTACTTCATAAATAATCCACGTAAATACAATAAATAAAAAATAAATAAAGTTTTTTTTTAACAGTGATTTACCGCCAAACTAATAATTCTACGTGATTTTTGTATAGGACTTATTTTGTAGATTTCATTACGGCGCACATTTTTCGATAAATCTCATTCCAAAAATAATAACATCAAAATAGTGACATTTTGTTTTTTAAATAATTTTTGCGGCCAAAAAACAACACTTACGATGTGACATTTTTCACAGTACATTCTTTGGGGTCCAAACTACTTACAAAAAAATCAGCGTACCAGAAGAGCGATAGTTTTTTAAATTTTTTTATTGCATCAAAATAGGCTGATTTTTTTTAGAAAAATTGATGATTTTTATTTGATAAGTCACCATTTCCTCATTTTTTATTTGGTTTGTCATACTATAGCTACATGTATATGAAGTAAAACGCCATTCGACTTTTTTGTTTCAGATGACCTGGAGAAGAATAAACATGTCAACCAGCGACGGAGGGACTCCGCGCGGTGTCATGATCTAGGACGGGTAGCAGGCGTATTTCTGCATAAAAATTATTGTAAAAAATTGTGTAATTACGTAAATGTATAATAAGAGGGAGTAGTGGTACAGTGGTAGCGTACCCGGTGCACACGCAGCGGGCCTAGATTCGATTCCCACCACCAAGACCAATAGAAAAAATTTCTGTGCCTTTTCTGCGACCTCGGTGGTTCGGAATCCACCTAAAAATGTAGGTTCAAAAGAATGGTGCAGCGCCTTGGTGTGGCGGCCAAAAAACTTCAGATATTTCTTCATTCATACTTCAAGATATTTCGGGTTCGTTTTCCGTTGCCGTAGCATAGCTGCTGGAAGAACAAACGGGTTGAGACGTACCTCCAGAAGCAAGTCGTACGAATTACGACTGCTTCTGTCCGAAGTACCGACACCTAGCGGGTGCGTTACGAGCTCCGGCAGTGAGAACCGGACCAGATAGCCTAGTCGAATTAGGATTTGACCCGGAAAAAATTGTAAGTAGCAATTTTCCTTCGGAAATCGTTGAGGGGGGGGGGGGGGGGTTACTGACAGTCTAAATTTCGATTTTCGAATGTCCCACCTCATTGCTTCAGCCGCCATATTGAATTTAAGGGTGAATTTTTGTTTACTGAATAACTCGTTTATTTTCAATTTTACACGAAAAATAGTTATTACCAAAGTTGCTTGTAATAAAATTTCCTACAGTTTCGGTCCTTATCAATTTTTCTCTAGGATCGATATTTTTCGTTTTAGACCCAAAAAATATGGTAAATTTTTGTTTATTGAATAACTCGTCCATTTTTAATTTTATACGAAAAATAGTAATTACCGAAGTTGTTTGTAATAAAATTTTCTACAATTTTAGTCGTCATCAATTTTTCCCTAGGATCGATATTTTTCGATTAAGGCCCGAAAAGAGTTTCGGGGTGAACCTAAATATTGTATTATCTCCTTTATTTTTTAATTTACACTCAAAATGGTAACCACCAAAGTTGTTTGGAATTAAATTTTCAACATTTTGATCCTCCTCAATTTTTCCCTAGGATCGATATTTTTCGATTAAGACCCGAAAAGAATTTGGGGGTGAACCTAAATATTGTATTATCTCCTTTATTTTTCAATTTACACTAAAAATGGTAACTACTAAAGTTGTTTGGAATGAAATTTCCAACAATTTTGATCCTCATCAATTTTTTCTCTAGGATCCATATTTTTCGATTAAGGCCCGAAAAGAGTTTGGGGGTGAACCTAAATATTGTATTATCTCCTTTTATTTTCAATTGACACTAAAAATGGTAACCACCTTGTTTGGAATTAAATTTCCAAAAATTTTGATCCTTATCAATTTTTCCCTAGGATCGATATTTTTTTATTAAGACCCGAAAAGAGGGGGTTACTTTTTTGTTTATTGAATAACTCGTTACTTTAAATTTTACACGAAAAATGGTTGTTACCGAAGTTGTTTAGAATTAAAAATGAACGAGTTAGTTAATAAACAAAAATTCACCCCCTTTTTTCGGGTCTCAATCGAAAAATATCGATTCTGGGAAAAAATTGTTAATAACTAAAATTGTAGGAAATTCAATTCAAAACAACTTCGGTAATTACCATTTTTTGTGTAAAATTGAAAATAAACGAGTTATTTAATAAACAAAAAAGTAACCCCTTCTTTTCGGCTCTTAATCGAAAAATATCGATCCTAGGAAAAAATTGTTAATAATCAAAATTGTAGGAAATTTAATTCCAAACAACTTCGGTCGTTACCGCTTTTCGTGTAAAATTAAAAATAAACGAGTTATTCAATAAACAAAAAAGTAACCCCCTCTTTTCGGGTCTTAATCGAAAAATATCGATCCTAGGAAAAAATCGAACAGGATCAAAATATTGAAAATGTAATTCCAAACAACTTTGGTGGTTACCATTTTTAGTGTAAATTGAAAAATAAAGGAGATAAAACAATATTTAGGTTCACCCCCAAACTCTTTTCGGGCCTTAATCGAAAAATATCGATCCTAGGGAAAAATTGATAGAAACCAAAACTGTAGAAAATTTTATTACAAACAACTTTAGTAATTACTATTTTTCGTGTAAAATTGAAAATGAACGAGTTATTCAATAAACAAAAATTCACCATCTTTTTTTGGGTCTAAAACGAAAAATATCGCTCTAGGGAAAAATTGATAAGGACCGAAATTGTAGGAAATTTTATTACAAACAACTTTGATAATAACTATTTTTCGTGTAAAATTGAAAACATACGAGTTATTCAATAAACAAAAATTCACCCTTCAATTCAATATGGCGGCTGAAGCAATGGGGTGGGGCATTCGAAAATCGAAATTTAGAATGTCAGTGACCCTCCCTAACGATTTCTGAAGGAAAATTGCTACTTACAATTTTTTCTGGGTCAGCCCCTTTTTTTATCTAATTCGACTGGGCTAAGAGACAAAAACGGATAAGAGAGAAGGAGACCACCGGTCAAGGAGAGGGAGCCCGTAACCCTTAGGGGACCGGGGTAACGAACCAATAGCTGAATGTATAATAAAATAAGTACTATTCTCTTCGCCGAAAATATATGCCTGATATCTCTAAATTTGCGCTAAATAAGGTGATGACAGTTTCATTACGGAGGTACGATCACTTCTGTGGGCGGGGAATAAGCGGAAACGTAGACGCGCGTGAGCGCGGCGAGCGAGGGGCACGCATGAAACAAGAGAGAGTCGGAGTTCTGACAATTTTCAATCGGAAAATTGAAAATTTTTTGTGATGTAGTGCTTGAATAACACGGCGAAGAGTAATTTTTCAATTTTTTACAATATCTATTATATCTGGTCTATCAAATTTCAGTTTTCCAACGGGTGTAGTTGGATGCGTGAGCAGCAAAACCGTGATCACCGCACTTCTGGTTGACCGTCTCCATAAGACGACGTGCTTTAGTAACTCAAACTGCTCGACTTTGCAATTTTATCACGAAAAAACTAAACGGTCAATATAGCTCAAATTTTGGCAATGGGCGCATAAAGTATTCGTCAAAAACATATAAAAATTTCAAGTTCGAAAGTTGGATTCGTAGCAATGATCGTACTTCCTTAAGGATGTATGAGCACTAGCTTCACGATCATATAAAAATCTGAATTTTTTATATGGTGTAGCAGAAGTGTGTAGGATATACCTGCAAAATTTCAAAGTGAGTCAACGACTCTTTACGCGAGTAATTAATTCGTGAAATCAAGATATTTATCCCATGCCATATACGAATTCTGGGCTGACGCAACTTTTAAACAGAAATTCGTATCTTTCACGATCAGATACGATCAATATTAAAACTGTTAAATGTTCAGAAAACTATCACGATTACATACGTTCCATAAAAAATGGGGGTTGACGAACCTTTTGACATACAATTATCGATTTTAAGGAAATTTTTCGCGTGTGTCGGATAATGAGCGGTCCGACTCTCTCTTGTTTTATGCGTGCCCCTCGCTCACCACGCTCACCCGCGCCCACGTTTCCACTTATTCCCCCGCCACCTTGTGCTCATACATCCTTAATTCAATTTTTTTTTTCAATTTTAACCTTTTAAGCAATTTTTGTCAAATCCATTTCCGTGCATTATTGTCCCATAACCTATTAATTTAAGAACTTTTAACCCGATAGCCAAATACTTGCGCAAGTTAGAGCTATGAGAAATTTATTTGAAAGATTTAAATAAATTTGGAATCTGAATTCCTCAAGCGATTCTTACCAAATTCAATACCAAAAATCCTTGTCCCCTGATTTATTTGTGTTAAAATATTTAAGCCGATAAATTAAAATTTTCGAAGGTTAGAGCGATCACAGACATTTTGGGAAAAAATTTGAACAAACAAAAGCGGCCTCATGCTCAATTTTTGCGTGCAAAGTTTGCCCACGGTTGCTTCAGTAGTTTTCGAGATATAGACGTTCGAATTTTGCAGAGTTTGTACACACACAGACATGTGCACGGGGACACTTTTTTTAACTATGATTTCTCAACGTTTTGGGACATTGTAAACACATTAGCATTAATATCTCGGATTTTTTTGGTTTCTCGATGTGATGGTAAACATTTTTTTCCCGTTTGCAATGTTCATGTGTTGAAAATGTGCCAAAACGTCGAGAAATCACATTTCCAAAAAATGTCCGAACGTGTTCCGGCCCTGAAAAAGTCTGACCGAACTCACTGAAACTTCGCAGACCCTTCGGGCATCAAACCTCCCTCGTTTGCTGCAGCTTTTCTTTAAATCACTTAAGGGAATTTTTGAAAGATGTCTGTGCCCGTTCTCACTTTCGTAAATTTTGAGGTATCCGGCTAAATTTTTTACATGAATATAATATCATCAAGAGACGGTTGATACTAATCTTGGCGATAATCAACTGCAGAGTTAATATTTTATGAAATTTTAAATTTAAAAAAATTTCTCTGACAGCTCTAATGTCCCTAAATTTAAAGATATCGGGCTAATTTTTTATCCATGAAAGAGTATCATTGAAGAAAAGTTCACATAAAATTTCGCAACATTCGGTGAAAGGATTCAGATTTTATGAAATTTTGACTTTTCCAAAAAAATTTTTTTGACGATCTAATTTCCCCAACTTGTAAGATATATAGCTACTACATAAAAATGTGTTTATCTTATAAAATAATGAAAATTTTTAAAAAAATTTTAGTATCTTGAAGTTCAAAAAATGAAACTACCTATCACAGGAAGAAGGCAAGAATCTGCAAGTTTCAATTTGCAAATTGCTTGCTCCAAATTTTGCACAACGCTTAATGCTTCCTCTATGTGGAAGCCAAAATTGGCAAAGGTAGTTCCTCGTATAGGAAGCGTCGAGAATCGTGCGAAATTTTGTGGAAGCAATTTGCAAGTTTCAAGTGTTTTTCACCATCACAAAGCTTCCTCAACGAGAAAACAAATAATGTTGTGTAAGCTTCCAACGGAACTGCCATTGTATACTTCATCTTTGTCTTTTACTCAAAGGTGCGATTTTTTTCGGATTGAATTTGAACTAAATGTAGTGAGAATTAACTGAATGACTCAGGACTTCGTAACTTTCCAGGACGGAGAAAATGTCAGGGAAAAACTGCGTTTTAGATCCTGGAAAATCTGGTAATGCCGTAGATTGGTTTTCCCCCAAAATTTTTGGCTGCCCTTTTAAGGTTGTTGTGGGGCCAGGTCAAAATGCTACAATCGAGCTGAATTTTTTTCTAGATCTTTATAACCCTTCTCTTTATCATCCTGTGCAGTTTAAGAGTGATCCACAGTACAGTTTTTTTGAAAAAAATTCAGAAACAACGTCTTTCTTGTCCTTATCACATTACACTTATGGAAACGGTCCGATCGTTTTGCAGTATATTAGATATAACTGCTAAACAAATGCTACCAAGAAGTTTAAAAAATAGGTACAATTCGACTAACTATCGAACTAACTTATCGTAGCTTAAAAATGAGAATTTACAGCACCGTTATAAAATTATTCATATTTTCAATCGCGAATTTGCTCGAAAATAAAGCACACAAATATAAAGGCTTTGAAAACATAGCAACGCGTAGACGGCACGAGTGCTATCTACCTTACCCACATTCGGTAGGCATGCACAGACATCTCAAATGACTTCTTCAAGATAATTAACAAAGTATATTATTTATTCTTGTTCTCCTTATCAATAAGGATTATTCCATAAGTAGCTTCACTACACACTTTTCTTTCCCAACGAAAGCATTTTTTATCCGGACCTACATTCATTGTTGACACTGTTGAACAATCGTTTTTGAGGTTATGAATGGAGCGCCTATGTCTCAAGCTTCGTGACACTGCTACCAATCCGAGAATTATCATATGTTTCGATATACAACGTTTCCATATCGTCTCGCGTTACTTGAGCGATAACAAATTATAGAAAATACTTTCATAGAGTAATTAAAACATTTTCTATAATCATCAATTTGTCAAAAATGAATATTTTTATAGAGACGTATAAAAAAATCGTTCCAAAAAGTATGTTTAATATTACGATTATTTTATAGCGAAAAGTTGGTAACAACCAATCGGCCCCATGTATAAGCATAGGTCGCTCCCCTCGTACTTCACCCCCGACGGCTAGACCCTACAACAACCTTAAGAGCATGTGAAAACTCTGTTTTACTGTCAAAGTCGGTAAAACAGAGTGCATATTAATTTTTTGATCAATGTCATTTCTAAACTATGTGGCAGAATGATTAGAATCTGAACAGGTAATTCTAGAGACTCATATCTAGAACCTGATGGCCATAAAATGTAAAAGTTCAATATGGAAATGTACGTTTTCAACTAAAATTCCTTAATTCTTGGACGTGGAAAATTAGAAAAAAGCGCATTATCCCAAAAATTTACATGTTATCGTGGATAATTTTCTGTGCAGATAGTTCACGATGTTCCCTATTTTCTCCGCACCAACTGACATGTCGTAAAAAAAGAAGAGTGTCATCTTCTGCTCTGTTAAAAGACGAAGACGATGACGTTCTTCCTTTGACCGAAATGTAAATCATTTCCGAGAAAATAGGGAAACGGAATTTTTACCGACCGAGATCAGCTGTTCCGTGTATTACTTAACCGTAAGGCGATATCTCATACGCTCCGACCACCTGGAAAATGCGAATTATATTTTTTCTGAAATGACACAACGGATCGGGATGAAAAGATTAGCCACTGCATCAATATGTTGGAAAAAAGTGGCTAAGCTTTTTTTTATCCCGATCATTTGTATAGTTTGGAAGAAAGTACCGATAAGGATTTTCAGCTATCTCACTCGGACTCACGTGTCACGTGTCACGTGATACGTGTGTGCCTTCGCCTTAACGCGACGTGATAGGTTTAGCACGTGATATGTAAGTACAAGAGAGATAGCTGTTTTAGATTTTACTTTTTTTCTCTGAGACAAGTTAAATTTTTTAAGAAAGAAAAGTGTCATTTTCCGCTCTGTTAAAAGAGGAACAAAATTATGCTCTTTTTTTCTAAATACGAACTGTCTATGAGAAAATATAGCAACAGTATTTTAACAGACAGGTCATTAAAAGACTATCTAGACACTCTTATTTCTGATCGGACTTAAAAAAAGAAATGAAATCCCCCATTGAAAACTTCAAAAAAGTAAAAAATGCACGCCAAGAATTTGAAAAATCCATCTTCGGAAAATAACATTAAAAATATCCTATTACCTCAAAACCTGCAACTTTTTATCTGAAAAAAAAAAAAACTTTTCAAACAATGTGTCATCTATTAATGAATATTGAAAAAAATGTATTCACTAATATCTATAGATATTAGTGAATAATATATATTATATATATTAGGGTGTGCCGAAGATAATGTTTTTTTTGTGTGCCCCGTAAAGTACAATGGGAAATGGTGTCCCGTTACTTCTCGCGATGAGAGGGTGCTGGCAAAAAATGCTAAAAGGTAGCTCGATGGCAAAAAACACCAAAATCATGAGACCCTTTAGACTCAAATGTCAGTGTCCTGCTATTTCGAGCACTGTCAAATTATATTTAAAAAATTGTCAAGGGTGGGAGTTACATTATTTAAAAAAAAAAAAAATAAGAACATTGCAACACAAATTGGACATATTATAAAATCTGTAGTTACGGCAAGAAGTGATGTGCCCGTAATGGAAATATGTATAGCTGTCAAATGATAAAGTTTGAGGAGGACCCTCTGTTTGTTTGTGGAACGCTAGAATATGATCAATGAGCTATTTTACTATATTGAGTATAGTTTGAACAGAGTTTCGAATTGAAGCACAAAAAGTGGAAAATTTACATTGTTTTAATTTTTCCCTTGCCAAAACGTAGAGAGGGATAATAATGCATAGTTTATGAGTTATGATTAATGTCATTTGCTATGAAAAAGCGCAAAAAAACCCCAAGATTTTACTCTGACAAAAGAACCATAATTCTTGAGTTCGGCAAAATTGTCCGTCACGTCTGAAATCGACAGTGTACGCCTCTTTTTCACAGGATTTTAAAATGTGTTAGATTTAATGATTCGACAAAGATGCCACTAATTAAGATGCACTTTCACGGTTCCCAATTGCGGTGCTCCTAATTAAGGTGCGCACACGGTTTCATTACATCGAGAACTAGGTCATACAATTTTTTAAGGTGCCGGCATTTCAAGTTCGCGAACTACAGAACGATTAGAACCATTTTTTTCATATGTAGCCATAAGAACGTATATTCAATAATGTTTTTTTAAACATATAATATCTCGACAACGAGACTCCCAATCTCATTGAATCTTTGCGCACACATTTTGGGAATAAACACGAATAAGCTGTGAAAATTTCAAGTCGATTGAACTATATCGATTTAACAGCGGAACTTCCTTAATGACGTCTCCTCTACCATTAGGAAGTTCTCGGCCGATGAGCACACCAAGAAGCAATTGAGAACTGCACACCTCTTTGGCGCATATGAAGGTAGCCGACGAAAAGAACGTGAGCGATGCAGAGGAAGAGTTATAAGGAGTGGTGACCTCGTCATTTCTTGAAATAAGTGGATTTGCTCGGTCTCGACTACTTGAACTAAGTTGCACTCGACTGTAATATGCCCAATATTTGAAAAAATGGTTTAATTTGTTTTTACAAAAAAAATTACCAAATTTTGATATAATTTGACAATGCTTCTCAAAAAATAAGAGTACTGATTTTTTCAGCTGCACTAATTTCAGCTGCACACAGCTCACATGCATTCCGGTGCCTCGTCGTGGTGCAGGCCAATGTATGAAAATTTTTAAAAACTTCCTAATAGTAGAGGAGACCTCCTCGAACTTTGACAGCTACACATATTTCTTCGAACTTTGACAGCTACACATATTTCTATTACGGGCACATCACTTTTTGTCGTAACTACAGATTTTATAATATGCCCAATTTGTGATAAAATAGTTTTATTTTTCTTATTTCTCATTGAAAAGTGAGTAAGTTTTACCCCCAGTAATTTTTTAGTTTTCGTCTTCGAGCAGGCCCAAAACGTTATTCGAAGTTTTCTCGTGAAAAGAGTGGCAATACATCAATCTTTGAGAAGAATTTTAAAATGACAACGAGTTCAACGATGAACATAATTGTTCAACATTGAAAAGTGTTTGGGCACTTGTTTGGGTTGTTTTTAAGCATTTCTAATCGTTTAAGAATTAGCGTTACTCGATGTGTACCGTGGGGAGGTTGCTCGGTTGAATTTCGAAGATCATGTAGCCCTGTAAAACGGCTGATTTCATCTGAATTTGTCAGTCAAGTCCAATTATTGATTGAGGAGGTCACCCGATGCCAACGTAAACAAATTTTCGAACTCAATTCGAAACACCTCCTCACGGTGTACATCGGGTAACGCTAATGCCGGCAGTTCTTAAGGTAGTACGAGCACGAACTTAACGATGAGATAAAAATCTGAATTTTTCATAGCAGAAGTGTATAGGATAACGCCTGTAAAATTTCAAAGTGGGTCAACGACTCTTTACGCGAGTAATTAATTCGTGAAATCCAGATATTTATCCCACGCCATATCCGAATTCTGGGCTAACGCGACTTTGAAACAGAAATTCGTATATTTCACGATTAGATACGATCAATATTAAAACTGTTAAATGTTCAGAAAACTATCACGATTACATGCGTTCGATAAAAAAATGGGGGTTGACGAACCTTTTGACATAAAATTATCAATTTGAAGGAAATTTTTCGCGTGCGTCGGATTATCAGCGGTCCGACTCTCTTTTTTCATGTGTGCCCCTCGCTCACTGCGCTCACCCACGCTCACATTTCCGCTTATTCCCCGCCCACAGTTGTGCTCGTACTACCTTAAACGATTAGCAATGCTTAAAAACAATGCAAAGAAGCACCTAAACACTTATTAATGTTCAGAAATTTTCGTAAAAACCAATTTCAAAATAGATTTTTCGGTACTAAAAAAAACCGCACGCATCTCAGATTTGACAAAAACTTTTGTTTTGTCGTATAAAACATAGCCACAGAAGGATTTAAGGATATCTCAATTATGAAAATCCCGAAAATAACCTTTTTCAAAATCTCAACGTCATTGAGGCAGTAGTAAAAATTTTTGTTCAGCCTAGCCCTTTCACGTGAGCTATTTTTTTAGTAAAAAAGTACAAGAATCTCGGAAAATAGCGAAATCTAAAAAAAAAAAGCCCTTTTTTGAACCGCCCTAATATACACCCTTATTTATATGAGGACTACAGAAAGGCCCCTGTGTGGACCCGACGACTTTTCAGGGCATCAACGCATCAACGGGGTCTAGATAACACTCTTCGACAACAGAGCTGTTCCGCGCTCTAATCGATCATTGAACTTAATTAGCGAATGTATACTTTTTACATTATATAACGGGTCGTATGTTCATCAAAATACATTGTTAATACAAACTTGATAAGGATAGTTTTTTGCGAGTAAGCCAAAAGTTTTCTCTACACAAGTAGACTTTTAGTCACAATCACGGTTGGTATTGAATTTGGCAAGAATCGATTGAAGGATTAAGATTGTAGAAAATTTTGAAATTTTCAAAAAATTACCGTTATTGTATTGTTATTGAAAACGAATGCAGAAAAAAGCGTGTAAATTAGAAATTTGCACATTGCTTCCTCATTATTTTATCTCGCTCACAAACCTTCACTCTATGAGGAAGCCAAAATTGAAGAACTCACTTGTTCATAGAGGAAGCTTCGTGAGCGAGATAAAATGATGAAAAAGCAACGGGAAAATTTCTAATTATGGTGCAACGCACATATTTCAAGATTATACTAAAATCGTGCAAACGAGAAATTTGACCGATCTTAGTATAATCTTGTTTCTAATTCAAAGAGGTTTGAGAATTTTTTCAGATTTTTCCAATCCCCTCCCAATACCGACCCTCAAATTGGGTCATATTCTAATCATTTGGATACACTAAAAATAAAAGAGTATACACATATTTTATGGATACAATTTTTTGCCGGAATATATATCACATAAACGAAATATTTTCGTTTATATTTTTTTTCCATGGACAAAGACTAATTATGAAGCATCATTTGTTTGTCTCAAAATTTCATAGATAAATTTTTGAGTGCCTCATCTTTTTGTTAGATGAACAAAGGATCCAACACCTATTGGTTTACATATAATATTTTTATTCATTACTGGGAAAATGTTCCAACAAGAAAACACTTCAACATTTTTTCCAATACAAAGATTGTTTCACAATTTATTAAAAGCTGTTTACTCACCACTTTCGTACTTATAGTTTGTGTGAGTGGCCAGTGAAAAAACTACGACTGGGTGTTTATCAGAGCCTCGCTTCTGAGGATCTCCCCCGGCTCTTCCGAGAAGAGTTACTTGATTAAGAGCTAAAATGAAATAAAAATTCAACAATGACGCTAATTAGGGAGGTTCTGCTCGAGCTTAAAAAAAAAGCGCCAATGACTTGAAATTTCACTGGCACGTTTGTGAAAGTATATTGCATATTCCTGTAAAATCTTAACAAGATTGACTGCCTATGTTCGATAGCAGGAATTTTCCAAAAAATAAAAACTCCATTAAAATGCATATAGCTGCACTAATTATGACAAAAAGCACCTCAAGCATATAGGGATCACTGTTCTACTGTGAAAAATTTTAATCCGACAGCCCAAGTCCTCGAGTTATAGAGGTGTGAATTTTTGCCCGAAACTAATATACGCACACACAGAAGCCCATCCGGAATTGAAAACCCAATGTATGTTTTTAAGGTAATTAATTTATGGGTTTATTATGGTTCTTAGAAATAATAGACATTTTTTGTAAATGTAACTTAGAGTATTTTACTTTATGCTGGCAGAATTACGAAATTGGTTATCAATTATCAGAAATAAACATTAAATAATGAAAATCCAGTTCTTGTGAGTGGCGCTTTTGGAAGAAGTAGGCCAATTCCATTCTCGCCTCGATTGAAAAATCGAGGAAATAAGAATTTGCTTTTTTCTGCAATGTCCAAACACCCATGAGTTACAGTTTCTGTTCCCAACCAAGACTTTTCACATGGTCAACTTTGAATAGGAAAGTTGCAGTTGAAAATTTATTTTACAGAATTCACTGATGTGATATTATTCTGACGTTCTAACAAGTTTATTCTACATTAAGGTAGCTTTTTTACAGCCGATGGTGAGGGTAGGCGCGAACGTAGAATTAGAGCGCTCACAGGCTCGGCATGGCTAGTGGGTAACTTTGACTCATGATAACCGAAAAAATAAGTCGTTGATTCTATACTTTATTATTGTATTCGTAATCCTCATGGTCTAATCAACATTTCTCTAATTTTTTTTCTACATCTGTAGCGTAGATGTAGGAGATCTTACTTGATCTAAGGAGGGATCCCATGGGAGGCTAATCCTCCCGTGAGACCTGTGTTAAAAATCCAAATTTCAACCGTTTTTATCTCTCTTATTTAGTCGTTGACCAGAGGCGCTTTCCATTTAGCTTGTTTCATGACTACAGTTGCCTTTGTACTTTGTCTAGCAGTGAGCCGATTAGTGTGCTGGACAGAGTACAGAGACAATTATAGTAACGAAGCGGACTTAAATGGAAAGCACAGCAGCTCTAAAATTGTGCACACATGAAGATAGATACTTTACTTATGATATATTTGAAAAATTTTTTTTTTTTGTAAGCAACAAATTCGTGAAAGAGCCGCCGTAATGTTACACAAAATTGATTGTTTTCCCTCTTCTATACTTTCATACTCTGCTAAAGTACAAGGGTGTACTAAAAACAATGGGAAATTACAAAATATTTAGCTTTTTACTATATAATGGCAAAAGGATTTATCCCAAACATAAATAAATAAATAAATAAATAAATAAACACATAAAAATTGAACGATATGTGTAAAATAATTTAAGGGCGGGCAGTGCTGTACAACTAGCTGTATCACAACTGTAGACATGAAAAGTTTTGACAAAAACAACGGCAATCTGACTATCAACAATTTTTATAAAAAACCTGAAAAACAGTACAACTTACTCTTTTCCATTTTACTTGTCTCATTGGCGTCACTCGACATCAATCTACCACCGGCAATTCGTTCTACGTGCCTACACGTGTGTGACATAACCTGAAAAAAAAACCCGAAAATATTATTCGATGCTGATGAATTGAAGTAACGGATGATCTAGCACTTACCGCTGCTCTTATCCTTTGCAGGAACATCTTGATGAGTTTAACAATTCGTGATGACAAAAACAAAGAAACAAGCGACTGTAGTTTCCTCAGTTTCAAGGAGTCGTTCGAATTCGCTTTTTTCCGAATCATATAAACTTGTTTTTTTTTTTTGTGTTGAATTTGTACGTAATTTTAACAGAGCAACAGCGCTCGGGTTTTCTTGATACCTGTGACGATCGGACGCATATTACGACAACGCGCCGTGAATATAGAATACCTCGTATCGCGTGTCTACCATTCGCGCGCGACCGCGCTTTTAAACACTGCTCTTATACCACGGATTCGCGGGGTAAATTCAAACTTAAATTCGATCGTTCTCAAAATGCATCTGCTCCATAGGATATAAGATAGATATTCGATTCGTTTAATACTTTAATATAAGAATAGCATAAGAAATGTTTTAAGAATATACATATAAATATATATAAATTGTAAGGGTCTGCTGCTCGCTTCCTTTTTCTTTTCTCTTCTTTCCTCTACCACTTTAAAAACTTTCTCTCGAGATCCCTTTTTTTTGTCAAACATTTGAAGTAACAAGGCACTACCCTTAACTTGAGTTTTACGGCAAACGAGTGCTGGCCACATGTGCGATTGTAAAAAGACGGGCTTTGTTCTCAACATCATGTAAGGCCTACGTGACTTTTCTTCAATTTCTCGGACTCCAGTTTAGTTTTTCACCCACCTAATAAACACTCAAATATCGGGTTTTACGAGTTAGAGGTCCAGGCATTCTTGGACCCCTTTTTGTCGAGCCCGCTTTGCGAATAGCCGTGGAGAAGGGCCTTCTGTCTTTCGTCACCAAATCCTTGAACAGGGCAAAGTATATAAGCGTTGCACATAGCTTGTAATAAAAAGGAGAGAGAGAGGGGGAGAGAGGAGAGCGAGGGCAGCTAGGCCCAGAGTGAAAGAGTGTGAGTGTAGAAGAGAGAGAGAGAGAGAGAGTCTTGGTGGTCTCATCGAGTGCGTGGCCCGCTTCATCCCCTGCGAGGGAGGGGCTGTATGTATGTGAGTGCATGTGCCGTGTGCGTGAGCAGAGAGAGAAAGCGCGAGTGCAAGGGAGAAAATAGATACTCCCACCGTCGGGCTCATCGAGTCCAAGTCCTACGATTTTTAGAAAATAAGTTTTACTCAGTAGTCATCGGCAGAGAGAGAATAATCTTGACTTCCAACGGGTTCGCATGGTTGCACAAAACCGTCCGCGGAATTCGAGATCCATCTTTGCACTTTGCATTTTTTGTTCGCGTATATTCCTATTATTAATCTAATAATAAGTCTAACTTCTTGTAATATCAATTTCAAATTCCTTTATTCTATTAAAATAGTTTGTGTGTCTCTAACTTTTATTTGATTCATTTGAACATTCCCGCGCCAAAGAGCTATTTCAATAGCTTTCCACAACAACGATCCCCTACAACTCTCGGTCTCGAAAAGACCGACCAACGAGCAAACCTTGGTGGCAGCAAGCCCCTGGGTCGTAACAAAACTGGTGACAGCGGTGGGATTCGAACCCACGCCCTTTCGGACTGGTGCAAAAACAATAATAATAATAATAATAATAATGGTAATAATAATAAAAACAATAATAAACTGATATAGTGATTATATAATAAACTGTGCGACCGTGCAAAGTGACTTGAGTGTAACTGGAACTACTACGAACATCGAGTGCTTCGACAGCACTTATTATACACCGAGAAAGGTGTACTGTGTGACAGAACGCGGAGACCAAGGACACTGTCAAGCCACTGTCAAACAAATGTCAACAAGGGGCCGAATTCACTCTCTTGAGTGGTGATTCTTCTTCCGCCGGAGCTCAGCTGGGTGGATAACGTAGCTCAGTTGAACCGCGCGGGGTGGTTGTTTTTCTCGATCGGAAAACTGAGGTATCGTGAACGATCGCTACCATCATCGATCGAGAGGTCCAAAGACATCACGGTGTTGACGACGTGGGATCCGAAGACATCATACGGTGTTGACGACGTGGGATCCGAGGACATCATACGGTGTTGACGACGTGGGATCCGAGGACATCATACGGTGTTGACGACGTGGGATCCGAGGACATCATACGGTGTTGACGACGTGGGATCCGAGGACATCATACGGTGTTGACGACGTGGGATCCGAGGACATCACGGTGTTGACGACGAGGGAACGCAAGAGCTGAAGGGACAAGAGAGCGGCCAACGTCACCCTTGGGAGGGTAACGACGGATCCTTGGATCATCTTGGAAACTCGTAGTTCAAGTTTTGTGACTTTTAGTGACTTGTTAAACAAGGCGTGCGTATAAAAGAACGCCGTTAATATCTTCATTTTCAGGTAGCGCCGACAGTAGCCACAAAAGGTCGTGAGTACGAATATATATATATATATATACGCTGCATAATTTAGATTGTACACTGTCCCTCCACAGTTTTTCGAGTCTTGGTTTTTCCTGTGGGCCTTGGGTAAATGCCGGGACAGTTCTAGGGTTGAGAGAGGTCCAAGATAAAAAAAAAAATCCTTCCTCAACGCGCGAGTAAATTTCTCATCTTATCGTCTTTTCTCGAAAATACCTATATTCATTGCTAAATATAAAATAAGAATATGATACATAATGCCACGCGGGAGGGCTACGGCTACTGTCGGACCACGGGGTCGTTCTCCCCGGGGACTGAGGGTGCCTTATGCCGACGCGGGCCTTCAGCCAGATTTAAATAACACCGTCGTAAACTCTTCCGTCTCGGGAAATAGTACACTAGCAGTGGTGTAAGTAGCGATCTCACAAATCGAAACGACCACACCGGGACGCGTTCAATAACCGGCAGCGAGCCCTCCGTCCTCAGCAATGGAACGAGCCCGGGTTTTAAATTAGCGTCCTCAATTATACCCGAGTATGACGGCCAGAATATGCCGGTCTCAATGTTTATTGAGCATTGTAAGGCCGCTGCGGAGGCCGTAGAAACGCACGAGATAAAATATCTAATCCTTCTTATTCGGACAAAAGTAACAAAGAACGCCCGTAAATATGTATGGGGAAAAAGTTTCGAGACACTTGATGCATTATTAAATCAATTACAGAGATCAACTCAAACAAATGATTCGAGCCAATTACTCCAAAATTTAACGAATATCAAACGCAAAAAGGATGAAAAAATCCCAGATTACGGTTCGCGAATTTGTGATATTTTGTCCGATATAGAAATCTGTTTGCAGCGCGAGCACCCTGGAGAGGTAGGGAAAAGCATGGTCGCGGGTATGAAACAAACTGCAGTAAAACATTTCATAAGGGGGCTTGATATGCAGACATTATCTTTTCTTGCGGGTAAAGAACCACGAGACCTTGACCACGCAATTGATTTAGCATCTCGGGCTGACGTTGAATCAAAATGGTGGCAAAATGTTCACTTAACAGGCGATGCGAATTCCGCTTCTTCTGGGCCCTCGTCTGCGAACAAAATTAAGATAATTGGAACGGGACAGGTGGCTCACCTGAGAAGCGACTCGGTGATGCCAGGCGCATCACGTGAGAGGTCCTATACCGCTAAGCAATGTTATAACTGTAACGGCTATGGCCACATAAAACGCGACTGCCCTGAATTCCGTAAGGGGAAATCAATTTTGAAAGGGGACGGAGCAATGCATTGTAAATATTGTAGTCGCAAGAATCATTCAGAACGGGAATGCTATTTAAAGAGAAAACACGATAAAGAACGGGAATTCGTTTAAATAAAGCCGAAACAAACTACTCGACTACAGAAAAGGAATTATTAGCCATTGTGTTCGCGGTCAAACACTTTCGACCCTACCTGTACGGTCATAAATTCACGCTCGTTACTGACCATAGACCCTTGATCTGGTTGAATAGCTTAAAGGATCCCGTATCTCGCCTCGCTCGCTGGAGAATAAAACTGAGTGAATATGATTACGAGATAATATATAAAAGGGGGACTGCCAATTCCAATGCGGATGCTTTGTCTCGAAATCCTCCGAATCTAAATGACGAACAGACGACAGAAATGATGCAGACTGAGCAGATTCTGGGCATGCATGCCCTACAATCGGCTCAACCGGCATCAGACTTGAACAGAGACTTTACTAAAGACACTCTAGAGGAGGAGGAGGATGAGAGCGAGAACAATGAAATAGATCGGAATGATATCATAGAAGAAATGATTGCAAACGTATTTCTGACATCCTTGGAGTTGCAAAATGAAAATGAAAGCCTCGGGAAAGACTCGGAAGATGAGGCATGGGAAACGGCCTCGGAGTCAGAAGGCAATAACGAAACTCCTGCTGGTTATCAGCGGCCTCGAGTATTACACAAGACGCTTAGCTGCCGGAGGAATACATTAGGGACCCCGTTATCGCCCTTGCTCGAGAGAAAGCTCGCAGTATCGGCCGAGGGGATGAGGCACCGAAACCCCGGAGTAAATAGGGAAATGAAAGCGACGGTGGCACAGAGAGGTGAGGCCAGAAGCCCGCGTGGAGGGGGAATCCTCGAAGCGTGTAAACCTGGTGACGATAGGAATATCGGGTCACCAGGCGCACCCAGTGACCGTGAGCTACAAAATCAGGGACCCCAAGAACAGCGTGCCATGGCTTTAAACCCATCGCATACCCTGAGTGGGGAGAGGGGGGAAAGTGCCGGCGAGGGTACCTTGAAAGACGGGACCGGCAATGGTCAGTCGGAGGATACCTTAAACTTAAATGGAAAACTCGGACTGGGATGTCAGATCGCAAACGTAATAAATGAAAAGTTCGATAGCGAAAAAGTAGTTGAAATTGGCAATCCTTCATCAATTGGTAGCGTCTACATTATCGAAGACTCATGTATAATAACAGTAAAAGACACTCTAACTTTGGGCACGGGCCATAAAATTAATTTCATCTCCGCAGATTGTTTGTTGACAACATCGAGTAATAAAGAGTTGGAAAAGGCGGGTTACATTCAAGCAGGAAAATTAAGGCAGGCCAACCATCAGATAGAACAAAAATCGTGCACCTGAACAAGTTGAAACTCTTTACTCTTCCAGTCAACCGAAATACATCGGAAGAAACTGATAACGAATAGATTCACAGATATAACGAAATTGACCATGATAAGCTTCGAAAAAGCCGTTTCTTTTAGGTTATAAACGTCTTTTTTTATAAGGGAGGAGGTGTGACGATCGGACGCATATTACGACAACGCGCCGTGAATATAGAATACCTCGTATCGCGTGTCTACCATTCGCGCGCGACCGCGCTTTTAAACACTGCTCTTATACCACGGATTCGCGGGGTAAATTCAAACTTAAATTCGATCGTTCTCAAAATGCATCTGCTCCATAGGATATAAGATAGATATTCGATTCGTTTAATACTTTAATATAAGAATAGCATAAGAAATGTTTTAAGAATATACATATAAATATATATAAATTGTAAGGGTCTGCTGCTCGCTTCCTTTTTCTTTTCTCTTCTTTCCTCTACCACTTTAAAAACTTTCTCTCGAGATCCCTTTTTTTTGTCAAACATTTGAAGTAACAAGGCACTACCCTTAACTTGAGTTTTACGGCAAACGAGTGCTGGCCACATGTGCGATTGTAAAAAGACGGGCTTTGTTCTCAACATCATGTAAGGCCTACGTGACTTTTCTTCAATTTCTCGGACTCCAGTTTAGTTTTTCACCCACCTAATAAACACTCAAATATCGGGTTTTACGAGTTAGAGGTCCAGGCATTCTTGGACCCCTTTTTGTCGAGCCCGCTTTGCGAATAGCCGTGGAGAAGGGCCTTCTGTCTTTCGTCACCAAATCCTTGAACAGGGCAAAGTATATAAGCGTTGCACATAGCTTGTAATAAAAAGGAGAGAGAGAGGGGGAGAGAGGAGAGCGAGGGCAGCTAGGCCCAGAGTGAAAGAGTGTGAGTGTAGAAGAGAGAGAGAGAGAGAGAGTCTTGGTGGTCTCATCGAGTGCGTGGCCCGCTTCATCCCCTGCGAGGGAGGGGCTGTATGTATGTGAGTGCATGTGCCGTGTGCGTGAGCAGAGAGAGAAAGCGCGAGTGCAAGGGAGAAAATAGATACTCCCACCGTCGGGCTCATCGAGTCCAAGTCCTACGATTTTTAGAAAATAAGTTTTACTCAGTAGTCATCGGCAGAGAGAGAATAATCTTGACTTCCAACGGGTTCGCATGGTTGCACAAAACCGTCCGCGGAATTCGAGATCCATCTTTGCACTTTGCATTTTTTGTTCGCGTATATTCCTATTATTAATCTAATAATAAGTCTAACTTCTTGTAATATCAATTTCAAATTCCTTTATTCTATTAAAATAGTTTGTGTGTCTCTAACTTTTATTTGATTCATTTGAACATTCCCGCGCCAAAGAGCTATTTCAATAGCTTTCCACAACAACGATCCCCTACAACTCTCGGTCTCGAAAAGACCGACCAACGAGCAAACCTTGGTGGCAGCAAGCCCCTGGGTCGTAACATACCTGGCGTCGACGTGACACCTAGGCGGTCAAACGCCGAACTTGTCTCATCGCGTGAGATCGGCTTGAAGTTATGCGCGCTGAATTGAGCGGTTGTCAACCGCACGGTTTCGCCAGAGATAATCTCGCGTTTCGCTCTCGCGAATCCGATCCCCGCTGTCCTGACGAAATTTTGTCTTGAGTCGATTTTTTTTTCAGCTCATATGCATTAATTAATCAAAATATGTAAATTTCAACGTGTTGTTTTCTAAATTAATCGAATTTGGACCCAAATTGTCAAATGATGTTCTGCTGGCATTTTTGAAAAAATTTAAAAATATAGGAATTCAATGAAATTTTTTTCTAAGGTTCTTCAATGTGTTAGAAAACCCTATGCAAAATTTCAAAATTTTTTGCCACCGCATAAAAAAGTTATAATTTTTTCAAAACCGACGTTTAACCCGTGTTCTTACGGGGAAATCACAAAATCGTGGGGATCTTTTTTAAAAATTGTTCGAATTTAATGAAACTCCGGATATAGGTAGAAAATTACTCAACGGACAAACGGTATATTTTTATACAACGGTTAAGTCAATAATTAGGACTAAAATTAATAAAAATTGCCTTCGAGTGCAATTTCTGCGCGCCCAGTCGGCCCGGTCACCAACGTCGCAACTGCTCTAGGGAGATACGAGCGCGCCAAATACGAACCATCGCGATACAAATCGATGTCGCGTTCCGTGTGAACGTTAATCGGGTTTAAATGATTAAAAAAAATTTATTTTATATTTTTTTGCCCTTTTCGAAAAAAATATGCCGTCATCGGAGAAAAGCTCATTAGGCAAATTTCAGGGTAATTTTTTTATTTATTTTTTTTTTCTACAAAAATGCCACCTGGAATTCGACTATTTTTTCCTGATAGAGGAAAGGACGCAACTCCACAGGATTTTTTTAAGATAGAGAGGGCATCAGTAACAAGGGAAAAAATGTTTTTTGTCAATTTTCTGTTTTTTCTTTTCATCTTTATCAATGGTCCGATGACAGCATATTTTTTTTCAAAAAGGGCAAACAAAAATAAAGAATTCGATTCGATCATCGATGACATCGTGACTAGTAAAATGAGGTTATGTGTGCACAAAATTCTTCGCTCGTACATAACCCATACAAACAGCATATATTCGTCATGTATACGTCCATGATATGCACGGATACAGTATCGTTGGTGAGTCAGTGTTGCCAACTTGTATCACCAAAATTTTCTAGCAAGCAACGCTGCCGCTGTTCCTAAGCGAATTTATTTTTTCAAAATAATTGCCAAACCAATTTCTAAAAAAAATTAAATAATTTTTATGGGAAGTAATGACAATAATATATTATTTAAAAAATTATAACATCCCATAAGTCACCGAATATAATTTTAATAAGGAATTAAAAAACTTATTTTTTCGTGTTCAGGGATTGGAACACTGACAAAATCTCTGCCCCTCTCATGCCGCACAACCCTCGCTTACAATACCAGCAGTACATCCTTAATTTTCGAAGTCATCATTTGGCCCAGTGGCTATCGTACACGACTGGAACTCTGAAGATTCGGGGTTCGAGCCCGGAAATTATTTTTTTTCTAAATGTTAAAAAATATTCTCTTTATATTAGATTATATGTGCCTCCGTTCTTTTTCGCATGAGTTTGAACACTCGTACGAAAAAAAAAAAAAATACACGGTACTGCACGAAAGAATAATCGAAAGGGTAAAAAAACACAGCTGAAAATGCTGGAGGGCGAATATCAAAGGCTGGAAAGGTTGAAGGATATCCGCGCGACTGCATACAATGTAATGTATTCGAACAATGTCGGATTTTTCTCGCTTATTCGATTTTTTTGTGGGCT
Source organism: Rhorus exstirpatorius (assembly GCA_963564615.1). NCBI lineage: Eukaryota > Metazoa > Arthropoda > Insecta > Hymenoptera > Ichneumonidae > Rhorus > Rhorus exstirpatorius. Next base: position 32,273,298 of record OY751313.1, read on the forward strand.
AGCGAATAAGTATGTTCATGAGGTCGTTCAAAACCTGTTGGGATTCACGGAATGGAATCATTTAAAAAAATATTCTTCCTGCTCTTGCCATATCACAAAAAAACCAAAAAATCATATAAATTTTGAAAAAAAAACTTTTTAGCAGATTTTTTCACGTTATTAAAATTTTTCATGATCGTTCATCCGATTGTCATTGTTGGCGCTGAAAGAAACGGAAAATAAAATAAAAATGAAAAGATATGAAAAAAAATGAATTATCTCTTGTCGCCGATTTTCGAGCTCTTTCGCCTTCGCCTTCTTTCGCTTCCGTTTAAATAAAATTTAATAAATATTCGCGAAAAAAACTTGGCCAAACTCTAGACATATATATATATTAGGGTGGCCGTTAAATACCATCTTGAGGAGTGTGAAACCCCACAGTTTAGAGACAAAAAAAGAAAAAAATGTTGGCGCCAGAGCGAGGTTTTTAAAATAAAATTAACCCGTGCCTAAAAGACCTCAAAGTTTCCCATGTAAAACAGATGCGTTTCCACGGATCTCAATTCAAAAATTTACTGTGAAGCTAATTTTAATTCAAAAAATTCTAAACTAGGTGAAAGTATCAGGTAAGTGTACTACTACATGGAGAAAAATCGAGGATACCATACCGTTGAATTTGCTTATTATCCCACTCCAAACTAAAATTCTCTTTATCGATTTTACGGGTAAAATTCTAATTTTCGGTAAGTATCCTTCGGATTAAAATTCTATGATAATTTAAATCATTTCCGGAGTAAAATTTCTCGATAAATTCAGGGAAACTAATTTTTAAAAAAACTCTACACGTAATATTTTCTAAGATATATCGATTTTTATGAAAAAAAACTGGTGAAAATTGCATTTTTCGATGTATTCCTCATGCATAAAGATTGAACTTATTCTCAACTTATTCAATCTTATGCATAAAGATTGAACTTATCCTTATTATAATGAAAGATTGAAGACTTAAACATTTTTATCGATAAATTTTACTCCGGAAATGATTTAAATTATCATAGAATTTTAATCCGAAGGATACTTACCGAAAATTAGAATTTTACCCGTAAAATCGATAAAGAGAATTTTAGTTTGGGGTGGGATAATAAGCAAATTCAACGGTATGGTATCCTCGATTTTTCTCCATGTAGTAGTACACTTACCTGATACTTTCACCTAGTTTCAAATTTTTTAAATTAAAATTAGCTTTACAGTGAATTTTCGAATTGAGATCCGTGGAAACGCATCTGTTTTACATGGGAAACTTTGAGGTCTTTTAGGCACGGGTTAATTTTATTTTAAAAACCTCGCTCTGGCGCCAAAATTTTTTTCTTTTTTTTGTCTATAAACTGTGGGGTTTCACTCCTCAAGATGGTATTTTATTTAATGGCCACCCTAATATATTATATACGATATATATAGAGCCTCGAACCCCGGTCTCACACAGTTCCAATCGTTGCCAGGCGGCGAAGCTCGGGAAAAATGTAGGATAAAATTCTATTTTTTTTAGACATTATTTTCACGGTATTATAACTATTTCGTGCTCCATCAGCCGATTATAATTGTTGATTTTTGGCGTTGAAAGAAACGGGAAAGAAAATAAAAAAGAAAAGAAATTAATAAAAATGAATTATTTTTTGTCGCGGGCTTTTGAGCTAAATTATCACTGTTGACGCTTAAAATAAAGGCTTTCTATAGCGTCGGAAAATAAATTCCGGATAATAAATTCTTGTCAATATTCCGAAAAGTAGCAACACTTACAGAATTATGACAAAAACATTAAAAAAAAAAAGAGAGAGCCTTGAACCCCGTTTCTGCAGAGTTCCAGCTGTGAACGATAGCGACTGGACCAAACGAGGACTTCGAAAATTAATGAACATTGTCCCACAGGGTTCCAATCGTAACCCTGCTAACACAGAACGTTATAAAAACGTTGTTAAGACGTTTACAAAAACACGCAAAAACGTTTCTTTTCAATGGTCGAAAAAACGTCTTGAAAACGTCTTTTAAAATTATTTTGCCACAAACGTCTTGAAAACGTCTTCAAACCGTCTTTTAAACGTTATTTTGGCCGCAACTTTTTCCCCAAAAAGTTTACAGCGTGCTTAACACGTTTCTGACAGCTTCTGTAAACTTTTTGGGGAAAAAAATGCGGCCAAAATAACGTTTAAAATACGTTTTCAAGACGTTTTTTCGACCATTCAAAAGAGACGTTTTTGCGTGTTTTTTTTAAACGTCTTAACAACGTTTTTATAACGTTCTGTGTTAGCAGGGACCGGCGAAGCTCAGGGAAAAATGTATGATAAATAATAAAAATGTATGATAAAATGAGAGGTTCAAACAAAATCATTTTTTTTTTCCAGAAATCAAGAGGCTCGGTAGAGCCTCGAGACAAGTACATTTCCTCCTTTACCGACATGTCGAGAGGTACTAACAGCCTCTATACGCCACACATCGCGCTTATACACGGGAGTATATCTATATAACGAAACTTATTTTCCTAATTATTAATTAACTATGCGGACTTCGGTAATGATACTGACACGAATATTTTTTATTTTTTTTTCTCTTTCGATTGTGAAAAACATCAATGCCGTGGCTATAAGCAAATCGGTGATATCCCATTTTCTTTGTTTTCACGGAGCTACAAACATTTCGTCGTTTTTTCGTCGTCATCCGCTTTCTTCGCACAGAGACTAGTAGAGAGATCGCCAACGGTCGCCCTGCGGGTGTAAAGCTGGTCAGGGGGGATTAGTCGTGGAGGGGGTAGTTCGCGTGGACATTGACTCGGGCGGTGTGGCAGATTTTCAGTCAGCTGTGTGCACATTGGCCTCCCGGGTAATGCAGGTTGACTGAGCGTGGCGTGCACATGGTATCGAGCGAAAACGCAGATATATGGACACGGACCACGGACTGTGAACCGTTTTGGCCGTTTCGAACCGCGATTCACGCGTTTGTTGTAGAAGACAAAAAATGTGAGAGCTGCCTTTTATTTATACACTAGATTATGTCTTGATGACAAAAAACGAGTCTTTATCTCAAAATTTAGTTATATAATAAGCATTCATTTAAGTATATATCACAAAAATTGTCGTGCCTGTATTGCGGAAAAATATGCTTATCAATACGTTACTGCGTCAGAGACGACTTTTTCATTCTAGCATGCACGTTTTGGCAATATTGTTGTTTATATCATATCTAACTCGACCAAAGTGACATAAAATTAAATTAATTGGCGGTTTAGCCTCCTGCAGATCAAGATAATCCGGTTACCAACATCATATACGTACATAGGTCGTGGCAGTGGTCATTGCGTGCGTGGCTGCTACCCTGTCGGTCTTAGGATCGAAACCACGGTGCGCATTTTTTTTCGGAATTGACATATATATTTTTTTTTTGTATATTTAGTACGATGTTTTTTTTTTTAGTAAATAAATAGTATATACTGTTATTATGACGAATCTTTGCTACAGGAAATATTTTTATTTGATTACTCTGTATTCTTCAAATATTCCTGTCAAATATTTCTCAAGGAGGCATCCCAAAAAATAGGCCTATTTATTTTATATCCTAAGCATAAGGAATCTTTTACCAAATCTTTAACCCCGCAGATGAACGGAGTAAAATATACGACATAAATGGTAATCTCAAGAAAATTACCGTGATTAAATTTTTTAGACCAATAATAATTGGATCCGCTAAGTATAAAGTCTATTTATTAATCTATTTATTTATATTATTTATTCATTTATTTATTTATTTCTCGGATAGAAACCCTTTTACGAGCGTTTTACAAATTACAATATTTATATGATAAAAAAGAAGTACACATCGAAACGAGCGTCAAATCGTATATCAGGGGCATGCCAGGGAAATAAATATGCACTCATCATTCGACAGTTACTATAGGAGCCTATTATCGAACACGTTCCACCGTGATTTTCCCTGTCGAACTTACACGCACGCACGCACGCACGCACGCACGCACGCACGCACGCACGCACACACACACACACACACACACACACACACACACACACACACACACACACACACACACACACACACACACACACACACATAATATATATGTCCATATGGCACATTCCATGATTCCTCAGCAAGCTCTAGAATTTTCCAAAAAAGATCAAAATTTTTTATTTATTTGCCATTCTCGCATCTTATTGTTGTATGTGATAAAGTCAAACGTGCATGCACACACGCACAGGCACACATACATCCCAGGTAACAATTTAATCTTTTGACATAAATGTGACGTCTATACTGTGATGATCCTAATACGTTCATCTGTGAACGTAATCGTTACGTAATAAAGATGGAACTAACGTCTCTGAAACGTAACCTCCATGTAACGATAACTTGTCACAGCCATGTAAGCTTGTTACGTAAAGTATATGCTATGGTGTCACTGTGATAATGCTGTCCATAGAAATGATGTAAGCGATACGGAACCATTTGTACGTAACGTGTATGGAGCAGTGCAACATATACTTAACGTAACGTGTATGGAGCAGTGTAACATATACGTAACGTGTATGGAGCAGTGTAACATATATGTAACGTGTATGGAGCAGTGTAACATATACGTAACGTGTATGGAGCAGTGTAACATATACGTAACGTGTATGGAGCAGTGTAACATAACGTGTATGGAGCAGTGTAATATAACGTGTATGGAGCAGTGCAACATAACGTGTATGGAGCAGTGTAATATAACGTGTATGGAGCAGTGGAACATAACGTGTATGGAGCAGTGTAACATAACGTGTATGGAGCAGTGTGATATATACTTTACATAATATTTGCGGATTGAAGTGTGACGTGTAACTAACATAACGTATGCATGCTGTAACCGTAATCCATCGTATCCATGTTGCAGCGTAACTATTCTTGTGCCTTCCTCAAATATGACAGCACGGAAGCATAATTATCGAAATTATCACTTACAATAAAACTTATTCTTGTCGAGATTTTCGGTTTCTTAAATTTTTCGTTATTTTCGTTAACAAATTCACTCCTTTGACCGAGTCATAATAGTTAAGCTGACGACTCTGGGCTTGAATAAAAAAGATATCAACTTACCTAATATACGTATAATTTGAAATTGGTATTGAAATCATAAATAAAACACACGACACGTGAGCATAATGCTGTATGCTTCACTTATAGGAACTTGCGGGCAGCAGGATTATGTTCGAGGTTATGTTTACATGCTGTCACTTTTAACCCTTTGTGGTCACATCTCTGTAGAATAACTTATTGGTCACACACGGGTAAAATTTACCCTGCCAAGTTTCAAATGTGAAAACTATCAGTCCGATCGGGATCGAAAAAATACTAAAAAATGAATAATCTAAAACATGTGCCAAAAGTTGGTATGTCAAAATTCAAATCACAAGGTGTTGAAAAAAAGTCGTAAATAGGTATTTTGATTTAAAAAAATGCTGAATCGTGGAAAAAACAATACTACAGAATTTCACAATTTATTTTGTTTTAACGAAAAAATGATGAATCGTATAAAAAAAAAAAACAATTCTCTTCTATTGATATACTCTCAACACTATTTGATAGCTGTTTAATCAGTATTTCGTATTAATTAGACGATTTTTATTTTTCGACAAAAAATAATGAATTGTGAAAAAAAACATAATATTGATTTGACAAATTTTCGTTTTTGATAAAAAAAAATGCTACATCGTGGGAAAAAACACAATTCTCTTTCATTCATATACTCTAAACACTATTTAATAGCTGTTCAATCAGTATTTCTTTCGAAATACACTAACATAACCTCTTGATCGGGGAGCGATACGGGGAAAAAAACACAATATTAATTTGACGACTTTTCGTTTTTGATAAAAAAAAATTTTATATCGTGGAAAAAAACACAATTTTCTTTTATTCATACTCTAAACACTATTTAATAGCTGTTTAATCAGTATTTATTTCGAAATACACTAACGTAACCTCTTGATCGGGGAACGATACCACTATATATATATGAAGGCGCACATATAAGTATATAATTCTTTTTTTTTCACCATTTCTGCCCCAAAAAGAGAAAACGGAACGAAATTATTCTAATAACACATTGAACGATAAAAATATTTATATAAGGATATAAATTTTTTCAAGATACACCGGTATTCACGTCACTTCAGCCTTTCAGACTGGTGTCAGAATTTGATGAAACCAACTTCAATAGTAGTCGATAGCGCAATAGGTAGCGTCCCGGGTTAGTAAGCAAACATTAGGTAGGAAACTTGTAGGTAGGCGGTTCGAATCCCGACTCAAGCAGAAATTGTGTAACATCGAAATATAAGTTTTTTTTTCTTGTTATATTTTTTTTCTCTTTTGACCCTCCATACTCCCAAAATTTGATCAACTCTCGGAGAAAATTGGAGGCTTAAAAAAGGTTTTAAGGAGGGCTGAAATTTCGACTCGGGGTACCTGAAACATCCTAGCGACATGGAGGCCATGTAATTCCGATTTCGGAGTGATGCATGATTGCTACGTATCCTCAATGTAACATTGTGACTTCTCTGTTCTGTAAAATTTATGCATCAGCAACGTAACTGGCATGCAGCCATTCAACGCGATTGTTACGTAACTGAAGCTTCATATGTGGCGGACATTTTAGAGTGTCTGGACTGCCACATTCACGTTACATACGACATACCTGTTACATTTAAGGAACCGAGTGTAACATAATTGAAATGTATTTGTTACGAAACTGTGTTGCCTGGGATATGTCGCGTTCCACGTCGACTCAACCATCCCGATTTTTTCGCCTCGAAAAAATTATTCAGTATAGGCATTTCGAAGGACAATATATACACGACATTTCACCAAAATTTCATTTCCCTACTATTGTTGGTTCTCGAGATAATGACTAATAAATTATTCTCAATTTTGTAAAAATCATAGCTTCGTAACGGCTGATCGGATTTAAACGATTAAAGGAAAAATCTTTATTTTTTTGTCCTTTTCGAAAAAAAAAAGTATGCCGTCATCGGGTAAAAGCTCATTAGAGAGTTTTCGGGGTAAATTGACAAAAAACAATTTTCCCCTCTCCACTGATGCCCTTTTCCATCTTAAAAAAATCCCGTGGAGTTGCGTCTTGCCCCTTCTACCAGAAAAAAAAAATAGTGAGTGGAATTCCGGGTAGCCCTTTCGTAGAAAGAACAAAAAAATCAAAAAATTACCCCGAAAACTGTCTAATACGTTTTTCTCCGACGACGGCGTATTTTTTTTTTAAGAGCAACAAAGATAAAAAATATCCTTTTTTAATCATTTAAATCCGATCAGCAGTTACAAACTTATAATTTTTGTAAAATTTAAAATTCATTAATCATTATTTCGAGGAGCAACAATAGTGGGGGGATGAAATTTTGGTGCAATGTCATATTGTCCTTCGAAAGTATAGAAACAGCTGGTTGTTTTAGACCTTTGCCTGGTTGTTTAGACTCAATTGTTTTAGACTTGTATGAATTTCTTTTTTTATTGACCAAATAATCAAGGTTTCAGTATACAAGATCGATTTATACTTATGAATGAATTATGAAAATAGGCTTATTTTGTGGCATTCCAATGTGTACAACTTCCTTATGAAATATTTGACATGAATATCTAAACAATGCAGAGTAATTAAATGAAAATATTTCCTGTAGCAAACAGATTCATCAAAATAACAGTAGGTGCTGTTTATTTACTAAAAGTGAAATATTGTTACTACAAAATACAAAAAAAAATAAATATTGAAAAACATATTAATTAAGAAAAAATTGCGCGTGGTGCTTGCATAAATGTAAATAAATAAAGAAATAGACTTTTTATACTTCGAGGACCCAATTATTATTGGTCTAAAAAATTTAATGGTGGTAATTTTCTCGAGATTACCATTGAATTACTATATTATATTTAATTACTATGTATTATATAATTACTATATATTATATTTAATTACTATATTACTATATATTATTTAATTACTATATATTTAATACCGTATATTTTACTCCGTACATCTGCGGGGTGTGGGGTTAAAGATTTGGTAAAAGATTCCTTATGTTTGGATATAAAATAAATAGGCCTATTTATTGGGATGCCAATGTGTGCAAAGTCCTTGAGGAATATTCGACAGGAATATTGGAAGAATACAGAGTAATAAAAATATTTCCTGTAACAAAGATTCGATATAATAACATCATATACCATTTATTTACTAAAATTAAAACATCGTTATTACTAAATATAAAAAAAAATATTCGAAACATTAATTCCGAAAAAAATGCGAGTATGTAGTGTAGTTTCGATCCCAAGACCGACAGGGTAGCAGACTGTGCTAGCGGTTCACAGTCCGTGGTCCGTGTAACATATATCTGCGTTTTCGCTCGATACCATGTGCACGCACGCATAGTCAACCTGCATTACCCGGGAGGCCAATGTGCACACAGCTGACTCAAAATCTGCCACACCGCCCGAGTCAATGTCCACGCGAACTACCCCCACTACCTCGGCCAGTCGAAACCCCCTCGAGCACCTGCGTTGGCGATCTCTCTACTAGTCTCTGCTTCGCACACTCGATCAGCTGTTTTCTTCGCACACTTGACTACGTCATTCAAACCGATAATTTCATGGAGTATATGTTAAAAGAATTGACAACTTCATATGGCTACCATATGGCTAAAATAAATTATGACGGATAACTGGCATATTAGATAATTTATGACATGAGAAAAGAGATATTAATTTTTGTTAAGTGAAAGTGCGAATATGTTTTATATTTTGGTGATAAAAATATATAGTTTTTTAATCCTCACTTATAAACAGCCGCGTATCTGATCTTGTAACTCTACTCAATGTGAATCTTGTGATCGTGACACGAATGTGTATATATACGCAGTTTATTTACATACTTTACAATAAAAATATATTGAAAAAAAAACGAACAGTGTCAGAGTATATGATTTTATCATTTTGGGACAGAAACGGTGAAAAAAACAATTATATACTTATATGTGCGCTCTCGTAGTGATATGACTCGCCAATTAAGAGGTTATGTTGGTGTATTTCGAAATACATACTGATTAAATAGCTATTGAATAAAGTTTAGAGTATATTAATGAAAAAGATTTGTGTTTTTTTTCCCACGATTCAGCTTTTTTCGTCAAAAACGAAAAATCATCAAATGAATATTGTTTTTTTCCACGATTCAGCATTTTTTTCTCAATAAAGAAAAATCGTCAAATTAATCGCCGATCAAGAGATTATGTTATTAGTGTATTTCGAATTAAATACTGATTGGATAGTTATTAAACAATGTTTAGGGTATATGACTCGGCTTTTTTTTTTGTAATTGTATGTGAGATCAAGCAACCTGTACCTCGGAGGAGAGATGTCTTACTAGGCTAATACTTGACAAGACTCATTAGGATAGGTGTAAGATGATTCGACCTTCGACAGGATCATCAGGGCTTCAAGAGGTTCCGTGAGCATTGCTTGTTATCGATAAGCCGGAGCTCTTCTAACGTTTTTTAATCCGCACATGATCTACGCCATCAACTCCGAGTATTATATTTGACATCATACAAAGTCCCAGCTACACTGCCTTCTTATCACAGATTTCATCTGAATGCAAACCAGAGAAGCTCACGCAATTCGAGACAGTAAAATAGTATGCGTCATCAACTAAACACAGAAAAATTTGTTACATCGCTAAGCCGTCACAGAAACATTTCCCCATATAGGGATTTGACCCAGTAAATTTGGCCCATAACCAACTTGATAAAAAGAAACTCGTTGCGCCATCAACTTGCTACAATAAAACACGACGCACCACCAATTTAGAATAGAAAAATTCAATGCATCACCAACTCGACGCACAAAAAATCTCCTACGGGCTATCTCGATGGAGATATACTCTCCCATGGTACAGTTTCACACAGCGAAAACTCTCATGCGGCGTAACTTGGTCCGCTTCAACTCTCAACAGACACAACCATAGTCCGTTAAACTGTGTAGAGTTGGAGCGAGCCGAGCTGTGCCACGAAAGTTTCGCTGTGGCGAGTTACGCCAAGGGAGAATTTTTCTGTGTTGGCAAGCCCTGGCAGTTATTGCATGTCGAATTGGTGATGCGTCGAGTTTTTCCATGTTGAATTGGCAATATGTCCAGTTCAATCAGAGCAAGCCGATGGCGCATTGGGTTTTTCTGCACCAATTTAGTAATGGGCTGAGTTTGTCTGGGTCATGTCGCTTCATGGGATTTTTTTTTGTTTTACAGTGCAATGTGTCGAATTTTTCTGTGTTTAGTTGATTATGTGTGTGACTTTTGTGAGCAGAATTACGTGGGTCGGGTTGAGTCTGCATTCAGTTGGTATCTGTACAAACAAAGCTTTACCATTCCATCGCTAAGAAAAAAAACATAAAGCTCAATATTATAAACAGACTATCAAAAGCGTTGCTTATGATTTTATATCTTAGCGATGGTGCATTGTATCAAGGACAAAATACTCAAAGTTGTTCGGATAGGTCATGCGAGCATTCTCAAAAAGCGGGATATTTCATTAATAACATGTTGTATGCATGTAACATTTTGAAGTTTGCTAAGCTTGTTAAGGGGGTCAGGTACCGAAAATTCCACATCCAGAACCTCTAACGGTAAAGACTCGCTGATTTTTGTCTTGATATCATTTCTCATATCAAAATACCTCACATTGATGAAATTTTGAAAAATTAATTTTTTCCCTGTTTTCAAAATAATTTTTTTCGAAACCGTTGAGATATCGAAAATCCCATCTGCTAGATTATTAATTGTGATAAGTGTTATATAATTTCGTCCAGGAAAAGTTTTATTACTTGATCATATCATAGAATTTTTTATATTCAGGCCATGGAATCCATTTTCTTCTTATTTATTTTATTCTACCAATTAATTTATCATAGATATGGACAATTTTTGTGCCTTTAAATGGTATCTCCTCCTACAATTTTGAACTTTGAAGGTTATAGATTTTTCACACATTCTTTGGGTCACAATGAACAATCTAGCAGATGGAATTTTCGATACATATCTCAACGGATTCGAAAAAAATTATTTTGAACACGGGGAAAAAATTAATTTTTCGAAATTTTATCAATGTGAGGTATTTTGATACGAGAAATGATATCAAGACCAAAATTAGCGAGTCTCTACCCTTAGCGGTTCTGGATGTGAAATTTTTGGTACCTGACCCCCTTAAGGATCTAATAAAAGAAATGCAAATGATATTTCATGTCTTACTTGCTAGATTGGGGCCCCTGAATTTGTAAAATAATAAAACCATCGCGTAATTGTACAAAATGTTTTGGCAAGACGAAATTCATCCCGTCAAAAGTTGTTTAATTCTAGCCTGAGCATAGCAGTGACCATGCATTCTAAGCTTTGACATAGAAGTTACATGGTAAAAATTTATGTACATATGTATAATGCTTTGCAAAAAGAAGCCAAATCCCCCTAAAAAACACCATAAATGGTGTACAAAAAGTTGAGACAAGTACATTTCCTTGCATCGTTTTGTCTATCCTTACAAAAATATGTCAAACATAAATAGTTGTAAAATAAATCCTCACAAAAAGTTCTCAAATAAATTCAAATCATCCAACTCACAGTTGCCAAGTACATCCAGCATTTTTATTGTTTACATTGTTTATTAACCGTTTATAAGTAAGTCACAACGCCCAAAAACGTCTTGAAACGGGACAAAGGGACTTAATCTAAAAATGGATTGTTTGAAAAATTTTTATTGAAAAAAAAATTCGCATTGAAAAAAAAAAATCGAACGAAGTACTTGGCGAGTTCGTAACAGGTAGTCTGTACAGTAATTTTACATAACTCGCCAAGTACTTCGTTCGATTTTTTTTTTCAATGCGAATTTTTTTTTCAATAAAAATTTTTCAAACAATCCATTTTTAGATTAAGTCCCTTTGTCCCGTTTCAAGACGTTTTTGGGCGTTGTGACTTACTTATAAACGGTTAATAAACAATGTAAACAATAAAAATGCTGGATGTACTTGGCAACTGTGAGTTGGATGATTTGAATTTATTTGAGAACTTTTTGTGAGGATTTATTTTACAACTATTTATGTTTGACATATTTTTGTAAGGATAGACAAAACGATGCAAGGAAATGTACTTGTCTCAACTTTTTGTACACCATTTATGGTGTTTTTTAGGGGGTAAAATTAGACCCGACCAAGTCGCATGAAATTCCACGTAACCAGGATCCGTCCGACCAGGATTCTTCCTTAAAAAAACCCTTGTTGAATTCCTACTATTACTTTAAAATTTTTCTAATTTGTTATGTCCTTATTACAATGTGCCGCATCAATTATTTTCAGGATTTTTGACGGCACGGTTTTCGAGAAAAAAATTAGGCATAGATATACGCTTTTAAACACAGGCTCTTTTAGCAAGATCAGCTTTAGAACCGATATTTTTCGATTGTTTATGTCAGATAGAAATAGACGAAATCAATGAAAAAATATCTGCTGGATTCAGTGCATATTTAAGGCGGCCCATCAGTGACAACACTAGTCAAAAATCGTGACGTGAAAAAAAATCATAAACCTATCATAATATTTTCGAAATACTCTGTCTAAATAAAATTTATGAATTTCGATGACGTTTCCCGTGATATTTTATTCATAATTTATTATAAATAATATTATAAATAAAGTCTCAACTGACAAAAGTATTTAACGCTGTCAGAGCGATCGAGTCAAAAACGATAGCTGATATTCATATGTTTCCTCGCGTGCAGAATAACAGACATATATTGTATCCGAGATTTGCACACACGATGACTTTCGCGATTAAATTTCTTGGAAAAATCCCTGGCAAGACACAATTTTTTAAATACCATTGGAAAGTTCACGATTTCATCTTTCAATACTCAAAATTTGTATAAGAACTCTCGTCTTTATCAAAAGGTATCATGTCACTTCCGGTGAAAATGGAATCAACTGCCATAAGACCCATGCTAAAATAGGTAATTTTAAATTACTCGTTCGCAATAATTTGCCTGGCAACATACCCTGAAATTTTGAGAGAGCGTTCATTGCATCTTCTTCATTCATCTCCCGAAGTTTCATTCGTATCGCCGGTTTTTTAATTCACTGATGAGCCACCTTAAGATTATTATGTGATCGCCAGGAACAAGGCTCCATAATATTTAAGGAAAATAACTAGTGTTCTCGCGCTGTATAATAAATCTACGGGGCCTCGTAACACGGACCTCTCTCTTGCACGCTGCCTGCCCGGCAGCCCGCGCACCTCCGCGCCCACAAACAATCTTTCCCCACTCTTCCTCAAGCCGAGAGCTCGAGAAAATAGAAAACTTTGGCAACAAACAGTATCAAATCTCCAAGAGTCGCCAAACCGATCGATATATGGAAGTGCGTGTGTGTGCGTATGTATATATATACGTATAGCGAACACGTAGTGCCGTAGTGTGCGAGAGCGGCTAGCGGGCCAGCGAAGATCCGAACAAAACGGAACGCGCGACAACCCGTATATATAGATATAATAAGAAGATAGTCGACTGATATAGATATATAGGAGCATATAAAAAAAAACAGACTTTATAATTCGATATCTCGAAAACGACTGCGAATTGCGAAAAATCCTTTTATGGGTAGTCTCGTTTTGTCAAAAAGAACGTATGTGTAAAATTTCAGTAGGATCGGATGTTTCGGGTTTTCAAAATTATTGCACCCGCTGTGTTTTTTGACCCTTTCGATTATTCTTTCGTAGTACCGTTTATTTTTTTTTTGTACGAGAGAGTGTTCAACATATTAACTCATATAAAGAATATATTTTAACATTTAGAAAAAAAAAAAAAAGTAAGTTCCGGACTCGAACCCCGATTCTTCAGAGTTCCAGTCGTGTACGGTAGCAACTGGGCTAAATGATGACTACGAAGAGTAAAAAACATTAAAAGAATATGTTCATCGAGCGCGCTTAATAATGTTTGACAATTTGAGTTCAAATTCGATTAATTTAGAAAACAACACGTTGAAATTTACATATTTTGATTAATTAATGCATATGAGCTGAAAAAAAATCGACTCAAGACAAAATTTCATCAGGACAGCGGGGATCGGATTCGCAAGAGCGAAACGCGAGATTATCTCTGGCGAAACCGTGCGGTTGACAATAACCGCTCAATTCAGCGCGCATAACTTCAAGCCGATCTCACGCGATGATACAAGTTCGGCGTTTGACCGCCTAGGTGTCACGTCGACGCCAGGTATCAAGAAAACCCGAGCGCTGTTGATCATTCGCGAGAGCGAAACGCGAGATTATCTCTGGCGAAACCGTGAGGTTGACAACCGCTCAAATCAGCGCGCATAACTTCAAGCCGATCTCACGCGATGAGACAAGTTCGGCGTTTGACCGCCTAGGTGTCACGTCGACGCCAGGTATCAAGAAAACCCGAGCGCTGTTGATCTTCCTACCATGGACACAAGAAGACTAGAGACAGGAGACCGAACTCGTGGGGTGGGGGTAGGCCCGTATACGTCCGGCACCAGTCACCGCCACTAGTCGGTAGTGTCCGTGCGCAATCCATTACTGCGCAGTCATGCGCAGTGAAATAATTCGAGTCCCCCACCCCCCACACGCTACATGACGCTCACGGCGCTCAAGAAGACTTGAAGACGCTACTAACATAACATCAGAAAATTTTCATGACGCACGAGTCGCACGACACGCAGTCGCGTCACTTTTCGAACTTGTTGCATTTCTAATTGCCACAATAGTGACTGTGATAAGCGGAATTTGTTCGTGGTCCCAAAGGTAAGTGCATTTGCCGATGAAGGTAGAACCAAAATTGTATGTAATGAATTTAATTCAAAAGTCATAGCCCATTTGCTGCCATTAAATAGTCTAATTTTTAATAATTATTTTCTTGTTTAAATGTTGGGCAACCCCCCCTGAATTTTGTTTAGTCATTTTTGAATATTTATGCCGTGTAAAAAAAATCGATTTTTCAGCAGATTTTTACTTACTGTGCATGATCTCATGAACATGGTTTATTATTTTTCAGGAGGAAGAGCGACGACGAGAATGGTTGAATGCGATTTCCCCATACGTACGAGAATGGTTGAATGCGATTCCCCCATACGTACGAGAAGGGAAAAAAGGTCGTATTTTGAATTTGCAGCATGTAAGTTATATCTGCTAAGAAAATGTTACCGCCGAGCTCCAAAATGGCTTGAATGTTGTGAGTAAAATTTAAAATGTTAACGATATTGGAGAGAGAGGGGTTCGTTTGTTTCCTGAGTAGGATTAAATTGTAACCAAGGATGAAGATCTAAAACAATATATCTTGCAAATTGTCTCCGAGTACCACAAAGAGTTCCCAAATGCAAAAAACGCAACTATAATGAAATCGTTTTGAATAAATTTCCCAAAAATTGGCTTATTCAAAATTCAAATTTAACTAAAAATTAATAAAACATTGAGAAAAATGATGTGCTTTACAAGATAATGAAGGGAAACAAGCATTACAAATTTAACCTTGTACAAACTTTATTTTCTGTAATGCTTAAAATTACAATGTATAAATAAATGCATAAATACCTTTTAAAACGTATTTATTTTTTGAGCTCAGCGGTAACATTTTCTTAGCAGATATAACTTACATACTGCAAAAAGGTCGGAAGTTCTTCATAACAGTAATGGAATAGTCTACGAAATACGTCAACGTTCCGATTTTTGTTCTCAAAAAACGGTACTGTGAATCGTAGCCAAGTTTTACAGGAAAGTAGATAAAGGGGCCATGTACATTGTGGAAAAATTTGGTCTGAATGGAAAGACTTTTAACGATCTTTTAGCCTTGCGGAGTCATACAAATACGTTTATGCCATCTAGTATTTCAATAATTCCACTGACATCGCTCATCGACGTTGGCTCGCATTGTATACAGGCAACTGTTGCATAACTCTTCGAAGTCACTGTGTATTTTGCAACCAGCAGGTTTCATTGATACATCTTCTGTTGGATTCAATTTTTTTTTAGTTATCCGCCATGGTTGAAGCGATGTAGCCCCTTCAAATTTCAGCAATCTACGCATCGTTAAAATGTTATTAGTTAAAATATAAAATATGAATACCTTCAATTATTTCGTTTTATGAGTAAGAATAAAAAAATTGCACAATGTCATTCCAATATTGTGTTTTCTTCATTGTCCAATAACCGAATATTTTATTGATCAGAACTTACTTTTCCTAACAATTTGCGTAGAAATTGACAGTATGAGTATGCCTTGCATCAAGATACAATCACCGTACACAGTGTCCAACTGTGTGCTCTTTGTGCCTTGTTGGAAAACCCACAAAAAGAATATGAACAATTTATCAGGAAAAGAACTCTCATAAATGCATTAAATTTTAAAACGGTGCAAAACGTGACGTAACGCGGCCTTGAGATGTTTTTCGAAGTTTCGATTAAAAGAAAATTCGTTTCTCGTACGCGAGAAAATTCCGCTTATCACAGTCACTATTGTGGCAATTAGAAATGCAACAATGAAAAGTGACGCGACTGCGTGTCGTGCGACTCGTGCTTCATGGAAATTTTCTGAGGTTATGTTAGTAGCGTCTAGCGTCTTCAAGACTTCGTGAGCGCCGCGAGCGTCATGTAGCGTGTGGGGGGTGGGGGATTCGAGTCATTTCACTGCGCATGGCTGCGCAGTAATGCATTGCGCACGGACACTACCGACTAGTGGCGGTGACTGGTGCCGAACGTATATGGGCCCATCTGAAACTCAAGGCTTGGATAGGAGTTCGGTCTCCTGTCTCTAGTCTTCTTGCATTGGACATAGGAATACTAGGGATGGAGTGTTCAGGCGAGGGGTGTGTCCACGTTCGCGGCGGGGGGGTTCGCCATATTGGTATGGTCAACTAGTGCTGCACTCTATCAGTCGCAAGTGAAAATAGCCATGATACCGAGGTTATGGTTATGGTCGTAGTTTTGAGCTGTACTGTGTTGTGTTTCGCTATTGAGCATGTTTTGCATATAAAACTCTTGAAAGAGCTGTTCGAATTATTATTTTTTTGCCACAATGCCAAGTTGTGTGGCTCCAAATTGTTCTAATCGCTCTTCTGTGAAAAGCCAACGTCAAGAGGAAATAGAAAAACATACGAGCATCACATTTCACCGGTAAGCAATTACTCATTTATAATCAGGGTACTCAAGACCACAAGTCTACCAACATTTATAGTAGCTGTATATTGTTACATCCCCACCGGCATATTTTTTCGATCAGAGTCTCCCTCTTTATTACACCCTTTCAAATACCGACCTGAAATTAACGACATTAGAATATACGGTAACCGATAAAATAGATCTCATCGAATAATCATTTCTTGTACAATCAATCTCGGGAGGACCGGAAGAACCACGTAAATAACACATATTTATATTCAAAACTAGACGAGAACAGAATCTCAAGACCACCCAATATCTAAACTAAATAATCCAACTCAGTTAATACATTTGGTCCCCAAATGCACCAAAACTAATATCTTCGTAAACATTTGATCAGCACACGGTCCTTTCCCGAGGAAAGCGGACACATCCTGTCATAAAATTATATCTCCAACATATAAGCGAAAACCCCGCATTTCTCGAGATTATTTGCTTTCCCACGTGCACGCGTCTCTCGCCAGAAGAAAACGGCGACACTCATATTATAATCGAATATTCTTTATCTTGCAACTGAAAAAACGTTTCCCTCTTCCGAGGAAAACGCCGGCATGTTTATCTATAAGAAAATATATGTAAAACAGACACAGGAAACTCGCAACGATCACCAAACTTTTTAGGGATAAAAAACCCGCCCTTAAGTACGCCCACGCGGCATCAGCTTGACTCCTCCTTTGCTCCACTTGGACCAACGAGAACAAACCTCTCCTACCAAACTCAAATTTTCCATCTCCCTAAACTCCATTTGCCAAGGTTATAAAAAACCGAACTCTCCAAAAAATATGCACTTAATTTTTACCCATCGACCTACACTAAATTTTTACCATTCGACTTCAATTCATCGACACTTAATTTTTACCACTTGACTGCAATTCTATCTTTGCATCATACGAACAGTCTAAATTCGAAATCCAGAGTAAAACACGAAACTCATAAGTTCGTTCGAATCGCGCTCAATTTAATTAAACTTCGTGCGCGCGATTCCAGTGTCTGTTATCCGAAAATATCAAGTGTATCAAACATTTCTGTATTCACATTCAAATATCTTGGTCTTACCAACCAAGATCATCGACAATTATAAACTGAATAAAAAACGTTCATCTGTTTAATCAACAAATCTTCGCAATCATCCACATCTTTTTTCCGGCAAATCAGCCACGCGTAGTGGTCGCTGAAATACCCAAAAACATTTATATACTATTGGTTCCGGTATCGAGTAGGGAAAAAGCAGAAACCGCTCCTATCAGACTCGTCGAACTCGCGTATTGCGGGTTACAAGAGTTTCTGCTCTACCGACTCTCTCGGGACGTAACAATATTATGAATTCATAAAAAAAATTTCCTTCGCCAGTTAATGTAACAAAAAACTACGTATTTGCTTTTCATTTTCAATAATATTTAGGTTCCCTAAAGGAGAGGACCGAAGATTACAATGGGCCAATGCTTGGGGATTAGAGTTAACAACTCTATGTAAAAATGCATATATTTGTTCATTGCACTTTCCAGAAGAAAGTTTCGACCGAACCTCACTAGCTTGTGTAAGGCTAAGAGATCATGCTGTTCCTTGTGTAAGTATAATAATTTTCCTCATCTTCTATTCAAAACATCGCGCCCTTTGTAAGTACGTTAGAAAAAAAACAACACATGTTTTGAGTAAGTATTTTACATTACAGGTACATAAGGCAGATGTCTCAGAATCGGGAGAAGATTATTCTTTATCACGTAGTTCGTCAATTAAAATCAGCAATCAAAAAATTATTAATACATTCAGAAGTATGTGACGCCGGAACTGGCAACTGCATACCATTGGAGAATATTACAATTTCTTCATGTCACCTCGAGTCGAAATTCAGAAGATATTATTAATATGTCATCACGTTTAAATAGACTTTCCAATGACGATGAGATCGAACCACAATGTGATCTAGATACCCTTTTCAACACTATCGACGATCACTCGTACCTGCCAGTTATGACATCACTTAGTTTTTTCTCTTCAAGAATAATCACATATATTGCAGGTTTTGTTATAAGGCATTAAAACAAAAAAAAATTACATTTCGATGAATGTGTAAATGCACTGATAGGCAGTACAGATCACAAAAATGCTACATGGATCAAAATAAAGAACCGCGGTGGACTACAATTTCCATCGGAAGATGTCATAAAAATTTGTAGGGGATGTGAAAAAGTGATACGCGTTGCCCTCAAAGAGATCGGAGGAATTTTTCTCAATAACAAGTACAGCGAAGCGTACTTTGTAAATTCTGTGCTTTCGAAATTTACCGAAACAGATGTTATATTCTCCAATCTGTGCCAACATCAACATGACCAAATGGTTTTGGAGAACCATGTTGTACACCTTATGAGGGCAGTTGTCAGCAAATATATTAAAATTCGACTATTCCATATTGGCAAAAGTGCCATAGATCACTCCGATAGCGACAGACACAAATTCAATAAATTAACTTTATTTAAGGGACAATAATCTTCTTATCTATGTATTATTTTTGTATTTTGCTACAATTCATTTTGTAAACTATATTTCATTTTGGTGAATTAAAATGCTTTATTTATTTATATTATACCGTAACCTCCAAATCTTCCACGTCTTAAATTACGCCTGTGTATTTTCTATCCATGACACAATGCGAGGAAATAGGAAATATGAAATAAGAAACAGCGATTTGATTGACGTATCTCGTCTGAGGTGTGATATGATTGACTATTTTTTATTCCTATTTATTATTTCCTCGCATTGTGCCACGGGCCATGGGCTTTATTGCTACTCTTCAGTACATTTGGCAGATCTGCCATCCTGAAAAAGATCTGTGTTTTAAGGGTGCATTCCGAATTGAGCTCGCAGCGCTAATAGCTTCCTCCGCGGCGTTCCGAAACTGTAGGTAGCGCGATGCGAGTGCGACGTCAGAGCCCGTCGCAAGGCTAGGGCTGCGCTCAATGCCCCTAGATGAAACGCTGTGGCTGCACTACCTCCCGACGTAGTGCAGCCACAGCGTCTTATCTTCCCGCCAAATATTGCCAAATATCACGGCGAGACCGTTCCGCGAGTGATTTGCTGAGGAATGGGGGGTATAAAACTATAATGTGCTACATCGTCGATTCGGAACGCCTAAAGTTGGGAAAGCGTAGCATATCACGCTGTAGCGCTGCCAGCTCAATTCGGAATGCACCCTAAAATAGCCTCCAAATTAACCATACCAATATGGCGACCATTCCCCCCGCACCAATGCCAATCCCCTCGCCTATAATGATACTTTACACTCCGTCCCTAGCTTAGACCATACAGGATGGACAGAGCATTCGAGTGGTGGGAGCGTGCCGAGTAGTAAGACAAGGATAGCCTTCGTGATAGATATATGCGCACGAATAAGCCACGTTCATGCTAACTCGTGATCTCGAGTAGGGTCTGGGAAGCGCGGTATTTTTAAATGATGTAAGCATGAAATTCACTCACGGTATCGAAACATTCTGGATTTAAGGTTTCTCTTTAAAACGGTGCCACAAAATTAATTGAAGGGAAAAAAAATCGTAATTTTTCCAACAAAATTATTTTCTAAAATCAATTCTCCACAACTCTCAAGCCTGGGTGTGAGCTTCACACCTATAAATATCGCGGGTATGTAGATTGAGGACTTTTCCGAATTTTATTGTTTTTTTTTTTTTTTTTTTTTTCGACAAAACCCTTCATTTAGGCACTAACAATGATAATCGGGCGGGGGAGCATGAAAAAGTTGAACAAATAAATAAATAAATAAATAAATAAAATAAATTTTTCCATTTTATTTTGAAAAGTGTTGATCTTAGAGAAAAATGTTTGCCACAAAAGTTGTAGCTTATGAAAAGATCGAGATTCTTTTTTAGACTCGACGGACGGAAAAGTTTTGCAAGATGAGAAATAATAAAATCCTAGTTCTCCGTTGAGTTGTAGCTCAATGGAAAACTGTGATTTTGAAATTTTTTATTTTGCTAAAATTTTCTATATGTTGTATTTAGACTGCGAAGAGCTGGGATTTTTTAAAAATTATTTTGAATAATTTAAGACTCTACGGACGTAAAGTTTGCAAAATAAGAAATAAAACAAATCCCAGTTCTCCGTTGAGTTGAAGCTCAACGGAGACTGGGATTTTGTAATTTTTTATTTTACTAAAATTTTCTGTATGCAGTATTTAGACTGCGAAGAACTGGGATTTTTTAAAAATTATTTTGAATAATTTAAGACTCTACGGACGTAAAGTTTGCAAAATAAGAAATAAAACAAATCCCAGTTCTCCGTTGAGTTGAAGCTCAACGGAGACTGGGATTTTGTAATTTTTTATTTTGCTAAAATTTTCTGTATGTAGTATATAGACTGCGAAGAACTGGGATTTTTTAAAAATTAATTTGAATAATTTGAGACTCTACGGACATAAAAGTTTGCAAAATAAGAAATAAAAAAAATCTCAGTTCTCCGTTGAGTTGAAGCTCAACGGAGACTGGGATTTTGTAATTTTTTATTTTGCTAAAATTTTCTGTATGTAGTATTGAGACTGCGAAGAATTGGGATTTTTTAAAAATTAATTTTAATAATTTAAGACTCTACGGACATAAAATTTTGCAAAATAAGAAAAAAAAAATCCCAGTTCTCCGATGAGTTGAAGCTCAACGGAGAACTAGAATTTTGTAATTTTTTATTTTGAAAATGTTTTCTGTACGTAGTATTTAGACTGCGAAGAACTGGGATTTTTTAAAAATTAATTTGAATAAGTTAAGACTCTACGGACATAAAAGTTTGCAAAATAAGAAATAAAAAAAATCCCAGTTCTCCGTTGAGTTGAAGCTCAACGATTCTTTGCAGCCAGGAGCCCAGCAATATTTCATTGTCCTTTTTTTCAATTATTTTATCGTAACGAAATTAATGTATTAATCACGACTGCTCATACGACGGCTATAATTCTGAGGATATGATTCCGTCGAGTTATTTCACATAGGGTATAGAATTTGTATAGAACACAAACGTGGCAACGCTGCTATTGAACTTGGCAACGTTTACTCCCTCGAGGGAGCACTTCTTCTTTCTCTTACGCACGAATCACTGTCTTCCGTCTTTTTTGCTCTACTCGGCACGCACTCCCCAATGCTCCAGCATAGGGAATGCTCCGTCCATCCTGTATGGTCTAAGGTCCCTAGTATTCTTATGTCCATGCTCCCTACTCATCTCTCCTCGAGGGGTTTCGACTGGCCGAGGTAGTGGGGGTAGTTCGCGTGGACATTGACTCGGGCGGTGTGGCAGATTTTGAGTCAGCTGTGTGCACATTGGCCTCCCGGGTAATGCAGGTTGACTATGCGTGGCGTGAACATCCCAGGTAGCAATATGTTATCTATAAGATGCCCGAAAGACACCCAGATAAAGTTCAGGATAACTTTTTTATTGGCGAAAAGATACCTTTTTGTATCACGAATTGTATCACTTATGTCGGTCCGGATGGGAACTTATTACTGTCTTAATGATAACTATAAGAGAACCATAACAATTGACAAAATGCCAACAAATGGCGATCGCTTATCGGTTGCCAATACGGAGGCATAACGTTGTCGAATTGCCA
The DNA here is from genome assembly GCA_963564615.1 of Rhorus exstirpatorius. Classification (NCBI taxonomy): domain Eukaryota; kingdom Metazoa; phylum Arthropoda; class Insecta; order Hymenoptera; family Ichneumonidae; genus Rhorus; species Rhorus exstirpatorius. Next base: position 32,296,181 of record OY751313.1, read on the forward strand.
CAGCTAAAAGATATCGTTTAGAGGCATGAATTAGACGAATTCATAGCATCCGGGTTCAAATCGAAATGATGTCTTAAATGTATCTTATAGACATCTAAAAATAGTTGACAAAATGACACCTTAATGGCACCATAATGAGACATCCAAAAGATATCTTAGTTGCAAGATTTTTAATTTTTAATTTTTGTACAATTTACTTTCATTACATTTTGTTAGGTTAACTTGATAGAATATTCTATCAAGTTAACCTAACAAAATGTAATGAAAGTAAATTATACAAAAATTAAAAATTCAATAATAAAACAACGAGGCATATACTTACGGGTATAATATAAAAACCCTTGACAATAGAAAGATAAAAACGTATTCTTCATTCACTGCATGTGTTAATTTTATCTCGACGCCGTAGGTGACAAAACGTTTTGTCACCTACGCCGAACGTGCGTTCGGCGTCATAACTTATAAGGGATTACTTGTAGACGGCATATTGCCAACATAAAAAAGACATAAAAAAGATAACTTTTTAATTCACTGCAAACGGGAGCAGAAATAGCCCCGCCGAAAGATATCTCTTGGACAACGTTTACGTGAACATACTGGTTAACATTAAATTGACAACCATACTAAAAACAGCCCTACAGAAAGATATCATCTGGACAACTTTTGTACAAATACATTAGATGGCAATTAATTGATACCTTTTGAATATCCTAAAATACCTATCAATCAGACTAAATAAATTGATGACGTTTCGACAACTATTTTACTAGTCGTATAGGAAACCTAATGAAGTCACCGTTTAGATAACGGTAAAATAGATGTCGATTAAACGATGTAAACTGGATACCTTTCAGTAAGATCCTAAAGGCAACCTAGAAACGATAACTTATCGTTACCGATTGGACATATGTGCTACCTGGGATTGTATCGAGCGAAAACGCAGATATATGTACACGGACCACGGACTGTGAACCGTTTTGGCGGTTCACATAGTCCGCTAGCACATAGCGTTTTCGAGTGAACACTCCCAGATCCGCTCTCAGAGCGCTCTATCGAGTATTATAGCAAATCAATTTACAACTAAAACAATTAACTAGTGATAAGAAATTAACGTTGAAAATTTACGTTAACAACATTTTTTATTATTAAAATGAAATCTGACCGAGCGATCTCCGAGCGATCGCGCTGTCAAGTCAACTTTGGAAATCTGACCGAGCGATCTCCGAGCGATCTCGCTGTCAAGTCAACTAATTGCCATTTTGTTTTCTCGATCCTCACATTTTTTTATTCCAACTTGATATTGACACTGCTGTACATCACAACACCATAAAAATTAATAGCGATAATATCGAAGGAAAATAAGCAAACATGAGCGAACAAAAAAAAAAAGAAACTTCCATTTTCCTTCAAGAGGGTAGTGCTAGATGACGAGGCCGTCGTCTGCCATATTTGTTTTTCTGGAAACGCTCTGACCCAGGCCCCTGGCACTCAGTGCTTTTCGGTGTCCCCCTTATTGATGCCGTTTACCCAGATGGCGCTGGCAGTAACCTGTCCGCGCGCATTATGAACATTACACAGCGTGAAATCCCAATTACGCACTCGTTATACGATTCATTACACCAATGTTTACCGAGAAGGTTGGCATGGAATTTTGCTTCGCCTAAAATTCTCATCTCGTATTTAATGTGATTACAGGGGATAATTTGTAAAATATAAGCGTCGTGATTCTGTAGGGCTTCAATAATAAAATTATTCTGAATAAAGAAACAATAAATAAGCTCAATAAAGAATAAATATCTTACTAAAGTGGTTTAATCCTAGAGATGACTCAAGAGCGTAATAAAAAGAAAAATAGAGAAAGTGATACTTTTATTTATCTAATATTTTTTTTCGTAAATTCCAGTCAATTAAATTTACTAGTAGATCTTGTGTTCGGAAATTTTTAATATGCGATTATTAACACAGCTCATGGACCAACAAAATTTATATCAAGGAAAGTATCCGTTTTAGCTCTCAATACCATAAATACATTTTGTACATTAATTTGGTTGGTTTCTGAAAAAAAAAAAACACCAGAGGTGAAGAAAAATGATCGTGCCAAAAAATTATTATTATAACAATGTGCTATTATGTTATAGTTTTTTTATTAATATAATAATTTATAATAATTTTACGAATCACCTCTTATCACATGGAATAAGAGATGAAAATCACACGATATGAGAAATCTATATTTGAAAATACAATTCCTTGTGAACTTACTGGACACAGCTATAAACAAAAATGAAGGAAAGGACACTCGGTGGTGTTCAATGATTAAGACGAGGGGTTAAAAAAATAACTTTATTCCAATTAAAATGCTTCGTATCATTATGTTGGACAATGCTTTGCCATTTTTTTTTTAATTGATTGTTTTTCTTGGTTTCTAAATTTAATCTCGTAGCATACTGTTGCATTCTTATTCTTACAAAATAATGCATAATATGAAACATGACCTCTGTTGCATGAAGTGTACAGGGAAAAGACAAGCGATCGGAATTCACAGTGATACCCTAGCGGGAAAAGTAACCGAACAGATAACGGTTGCTTTGTACAAAAAAGCATCTATCAAAGTATGCAGTCTTTTTTCTCTACGGGCTGTACGGACAAAAGTTTTGCCGAATAAAAATTAAAAAATCCCAATTTTTCATTGAGTTTAAGCTCAACGGAGAACTGGGATTTTTTTACTTCTTATTTGGAAAAACTTTTTTGTCCGTAGAGTCTAAAAAAAAATATTTTTTGTCCATTGAGCTTGAACTTAACGGAGAAGTGCGATTTTTTTCTCTACGGACTCTATGGACGAAAAAGATTATTTTTCCGACTCTATGGACGGAAAAGTTTTTCAAAATAAGAAATAAAATAATCCCACGAGAACCGGGATTTTTAAATTTTTTTTATTTCTTATTTGTCCGTAGAGTCTGAAAAAGAATCTTTTCTGTCCATTGAGCTTGAACTCAACGGAGAAGTGGGATTTTTTTCTCTACGGACTCTACGGTCAAAGAAGATTCTTTTTCAGACTGTACGGACAGAAAAGTTTTACAAAATAAAGAATTAAAAAAATCCCAGGAGAACGGGGATTTAAAAATTTTTTTACTTCTTATTTGGAAAAACTTTTTTGTTCATAGAGTCTAAAAAAAAATTTTTTTCGTCCGTTGAGCTTGAACTCAACGGAGAAGTGGCATTTTTTTCTGTACGGACTCTACGCACAAAAAAGATTCTTTTTCAGACTCTATGGACAGAAAAGTTTTGCAAAATAAGAAATAAAAAAAATCCCACGAGAACTGGGATTTTTTAATTTTTTAATTTATTATTTGGCAAAACTTTTTTGTCCGTAGAGTCTGAAAAATAATCTTTTCTGTCCGTTGAGCTTAAACTCAACGGAGAGGGGGGATTTTTTTTCTACGGACAAAAAGTTTTGTCAAATAAGAAATAAAAAAATTAAAAAATCCAAGTTATCTGTTGAGTTTAAGCTCAACGGAGAACTTGTACAAAGCAACCGGTATAAAAATGAAGGGAAGGTTTCATATAAGAATCTAGTCACATGCCCACAAAATTCGGCATTCCTTAATATTGTTTCTAAAAGCTATACTACGTTATAAACTAATCAAGTTCACTTTAAAATTTTTTTTTCACACTCATTGAAACAATATTTACACTTTAATTATATTAATATTTAAATAACGATTCACTTTTAAATTATACACTTGTCTAAGCGAAGATGCGCTTTGGTGAGGTTATGCTCGTTACGCATGCCTCAAAACAACCGGACTAGATGACTACCAGCGCCTCTGGCGGAAAACTATAAATAAGGGGGACACCAGAATATACGGGAAAGAGACCCAGTGCCAGGGGGCTGCTCTGACCATGGACCTAGTATAATAGCGCTTTCCACTGGGGAACTCAGTGCAGATTTTTACATGCGAGTGAGTGAGACAGAGATGCACTGAGTACATATGTGTCTCACTTACTCTCATACGAAAAACTTGAGTCGGTGCGCACTCGGTGCACCAGTGGAAAGCGCTATAAGGTCCATGGCTCTGACCCCTGGTTGTCGAGCAGATTTTTCTTCATAGACCAATCAGAATTTAGTATTTCAATCGTCACTCGACATGCAGTCGCTACACTCTGAACTTGCTCGGTTTTCACTCGAACACACAATTCGCTCCCGGAATGCTCTGAGAGCGTTCACTCGAAAACGCTAACAGTCTGCTACCCTGTCGGTCTTGGGATCGAAACTACCACTCGCATTTTTTTTCGGAATTAATATGTTTCTAATATTTTTTTTTGTATTTAGTAATAACGATGTTTTAATTTTAGTAAATAAATGGTATATACTGTTATTATAACGAATCTTTGCTACAGGAAATATTTTTATTTTATTATATACTCTGTATTCTTCAAATATTCCTGTCAAATATTCCTCAAGGAGTTTGGACACATTGGCATCCCAAAAAATAGGCCTATTTATTTTATATCCTAAACATAAGGAATCTTTTACCAAATCTTTAACCCCACACCCCGCAGATGTACGGAGTAAAATATACAGTATAAATGGTAATCTCGAGAAAATTACCGCCATTACATTTTTAGACCAATAATAATTGGGTCTTCGAAGTATAAAAAGTATATTTATTTATTTATTTACATTTATGCAAACACCACGCGCAATTTTTTTTTTTTTAATTAATATGTTTTTCAATATTCAATTTTTTTTTGTATTTTGTAGTAACAATATTTCAATTTTAGTAAATAAACGGCACCGCTACTGTTATTTTGATGAATCTTTTTGCTACAGGAAATATTTTTATTTAATTACTCTGTATTGTTTAGATATTCATGTCAAATATTTCATAAGGAAGTTGTACACATCGACATGCCACAAAATAAGCCTATTTTCATAATTCATTCATAAGTATAAATCGATCTTGTATACTGAAACCTTGATTATTTGGTCAATAAAAAAAAAAAAATTCATACAAGTCTAAAACAATTGAGTCTAAACAACCAGGCAAAGGTCTAAAACAACCAGCTGTTTCTACACTTTCGAAGGACAATATGGCATTGCACCAAAATTTCATCCCCCCACTATTGTTGCTCCTCGAAATAATGATTAATGAATTCTCAATTTTACAAAAATTATAAGTTTGTAACTGCTGATCGGATTTAAATGATTAAAAAAGGATATTTTTTATTTTTGTTGCCCTTAAAAAAAAAAAATACGCCGTCGTCGGAGAAAAACGTATTAGACAGTTTTAGGGGTAATTTTTTGATTTTTTTGTTCTTTCTACGAAAGGGCTACCCGGAATTCCACTAACTATTTTTTTTTCCTGGTAGAAGGGGCAATACGCAACTCCACGGGATTTTTTTAAGATGGAAAAGGGCATCAGTGGAGAGGGAAAAATTGTTTTTTGTCAATTTACCCCGAAAACTCTCTAATGAGCTTTTACCCGATGACGGCATACTTTTTTTTTTCGAAAAGGACAAAAAAATAAAGATTTTTCCTTTAATCGTTTAAATCCGATCAGCCGTTACGAAGCTATGATTTTTACAAAATTGAGAATTTATTAGTCATTATCTCGAGAACCAACAATAGTGGGGAAATGAAATTTTGGTGAAACGTCGTGTACATTGGGAACTCACAAATGTCACCCTGACCTCTGGCGGCCAAATTTCCAAGTACTTCTCTCCAGTTGCTGCCTGATGATTACCATTAATTACCATGCGAATTTGTCACTTTTTAACAATAATTCAAAATCTGCTGCTTTATTACAAGAAATAAATCATAAATAAAGATCGAGAAGACATAGTCGATATTTGATGCGAGGGCATGAGATTTTCATCGCACGCAGAATATGAATAATCGTTTTAGTTATGTCGTGTAAACACAAGCGACGTGACTTTCAATTTCATAACTTATGAAATATGGACAATAATTTATATATAAAACATTTTTCATGCGATAGCTTGATATTTTAACTAATAATTTATTGTTCGAACGCATTTATTTAGCCGAAAAGTGACGGGAATTTTTTTTTTTTATTTTGAGGTTAAACATGGGATGTCATGCAGGTTCATTGTAATCCTTATGGCGATAATCACTTGATCCGTATCCAATTTGCGCAGTGGATTCTATCCACGCATAATCCTCAACGGTAATAAACCCCATTGTAAAATCTTACTACAAAAATCGCATTTTGCCGAAAAATATGTGACAATTCAGTGTTTACAACTGTTCCCTATGCTGCCCCATGCTAACTAGAGCTGGCTACTGGCAACGAACTGAAGAGAAGAGGCCATATTGGATAGGCCCCGCCTCCGTGTTGATTCCCAATATTGTCCTTCGAAATGCCTCTGAATAATTTTTTCGAGGCAAAAAAAAACGGGGTGGATGAGTCGACGTGGAACGCGGCATATGTATGTGTGCGTGTGTGTGCGTGCGTGCACGTTTGACTTTATCACATACAACAATAAGATGCGAGAATGGCAAAGAAATACAAATTTTTTATCTTTTTTGGAAAATTCTAGAGCTTGCTGATGAGGAATCATGGAATGTGCCACATGGACATATATATATATGTGTGTGTGTGTGTGTGCGTGTAATTTTGACAGGGAAATAAATCACGGTGAAACATGTTCGATAATAGGCTCCTATAGTAACTTGTCGAATGATGAGTGCATATTATTTCCCTGGCACGCCTCTGATATACGATTTGACGCTCGTTTCGATGTGTACTTCTTTTTTATCATATAAATATTTTAATTTGTAAAAAAGTCCATTTACGCTCGTAAAAGGGTTTTTATCCGAGAAATGAATAAATAAATTAATAAATAATATAAATAAATAGATAAATAAATAGACTTTATACTTAGCGGATCCAATTATTATTGGTCTAAAAAATTTAATCACGGTAATTTTCTTGAGATTACCATTTATGCCGTATATTATACTACGTAAATCTGCGGGGTTAAAGATTTGGTAAAAGATTCCTTATGTTTAGGATATAAAATAAATAGGCCTATTTTTTGGGATGCCTCCATGAGAAATATTTGACAGGAATATTTGAAGAATACAGAGTAATCAAATCAAATATTTTTCCTGTAGCAAAGATTCGTCATAATAACAGTATATACCATTTATTTACTTAAAAAAAAAAAAAAACATCGTATTACTAAATATACAAAATAAAAAAATGTGTCAATTCCGAAAAAAAATGCGCCTCGTGGTTCCGATCCTAAGCCCGACAGGGTAGTAGCCACGGACGCATTGACCACTGCCACGACCTATGTACGTATATGATGTTGGTTACCGGATTATCTTGATCTACAGGAGGCTAAACCGCCAATTAATTTAATTTTATGTCACTTTGGTCGAGTTAGATATGATATAAACAACAATATTGCCAAAACGTGCATGCTAGAATGAAAAAGTCGTCTCTGACGCAGTAACGTATTGATAAGCATATTTTTCCGCAATACAGGCACGACAATTTTTGTGATATATACTTAAATGAATGCTTATTATAACTAAATTTTGAGATAAAGACTCGTTTTTTGTCATCAAGACATAATCTAGTGTATAAATAAAAGGCAGCTCTCACATTTTTTGTCTTCTACAACAAACGCGTGAATCGCGGTTCGAAACGGCCAAAACGGTTCACAGTCCGTGGTCCGTGTCCATATATATGCGTTTTCGCTCGATACCATGTGCACGCCACGCTCAGTCAACCTGCATTACCCGGGAGGCCAATGTGCACACAGCTGACTGAAAATCTGCCACACCGCCCGAGTCAATGTCCACGCGAACTACCCCCTCCACGACTAATCCCCCCTGACCAGCTTTACACCCGCAGGGCGACCGTTGGCGATCTCTCTACTAGCCTCTGCGGGGCCTATCCAAAATGGTCTCTCATTCCCAGTTCGTTGCCAGTAGCCAGCCCCAGCGTTGCCAACTCAGTGACTTTGTCACCAGATTTAGTACCTTTCGACACTCTTCCGGTGACTTTTTTTTTCATTTGTGACCAGTACCTAATCTGGTGACTTTGGACCCATTCCAGTGATTTTTTAGTGACATTCAATTAATTGACTCTAATTAAACCCAATACAACCCAACTGACTCCAAGTAAACCCAATATAACCGAACCAACTCCGAGCAAACCCAACCCAACCCAACCATCTCCAAGTAAAATCAATTTTTTAAATAAAATATTAAAATTTTAGCGGATAGTTGGCCGAATATTTTTTAATTAACGGCCAAATCGGTTTATTAGGGGCTTATTTGATGCAGAATCGTTTGGGGATCACAATTATTTTATTCACTATGTTCGGCCGTCCGTAGTTTACGTAAAAAAGTGAAAAAATAACTATTTCCGTCTAAGTAGTGAGGATTTCGTGGGGATAAGGTATTTGATTTTGCAATTAGTTTTAATTTAAGGAAGATCGCTTGGTGATGATTGGTGACCCAATTCAAACGTTTTTCAGTTCATTGTTAAAAAAAAAAAGTTATTCAAATTTTAGCGTAAAATTGGCCGAATGTTTCATCCATTAACGGCAAAATCGGCGGTTAATAAAAAAATGTTCAGCCAACTTTACATTAAAATCAAACGTCAAACATTTCAATTAGGCCACTAATGATCACCAAGCGGTTTTCTCTAAATTAAAACTAATTGAAAAATCCTCATATCCTCATATCCTTATCCCCACCAAATCTTCATTACGTATATACTTTTACGTATACTATTTAATTCAGACGTGGACGCTTCGTGTGATTAACAGCGTTTTCCACTGGGGAATTCAGTGCAGATTTTTACATGCGAGTGAGTGAGACAGAGATGCACTGAGTACATATGTGTCTCACTTACCCTCATCCGAAAAACTTTAGTCGGTGCGCACTCGGTGCACCAGTGGAAAGCGCTATAATTCTGAACCAGAAATGAAAGATGTATGAAAAAATGGCGGATACATTCATTCTATTTCAATTGAAAAATAGATTTAAATGAATCGAATTGGTTTAAAACCACATCCTTCATTATTAGCTTTTTTAAATTTTCTTGGTCTAATTCATGGTAAAAGATTATCCTGGGTCTCTATAATGATTTTAACTTTCCGTAGATATTTTGTAATGTTCTCACCTAACAATCTTATGGCCCAATACGACCTTACCGACTCCAAGCAAACCCAATACGACCTCACTGACTCCAAGCAAACCCAATATGACCCAACCAACTCCAAGTAAAGCCGATATAATCCTATATCAGCCTCAACTACACACAATATAACCCTATTGGTCTCAACGAAATCAAATGCAAGTCCGAACACCTGGTCTTGTGCAGTTTATTGACTTATTAGCATTATGTTTACCCTAAAAATGCCAAATAACATAATAAAAAAGCTCGTCATGGTTTTCTCCGAGTCCACTTTTAATCATTTTCAGTGAGAATTTTTTTTTAAATAAATAATTAAAATTTTAGCATTAAGTTGCCTGAAAATTTTTTCATTATCGTCTGAATTAGTTTATTAAGAACTCTTTCGATGCAGAATCATCTGGGGATCACGAATATTTTATTCATCGCGTTCGGCGGTCCGTAGTTAACGTAAAAAAGTGAGAAAACTATTTGCGTCTAGGTAGTGAGGATTTGGTGAGGTTGAGGTATTTGATAGTGTGAAGCTAGCCGGAAAAATACGCTATTTTGTTTCCAATTTTTTTCAAATAACTTTTGATTGCAGGAAAATCGTTTGGTAATCATTGATGGCCCAATTAAAATGTTGTTAAAATACGGACCGCCAAACACGTTGAATATAGAATATTCGTGATCCCCAAAAGATTTTGCATCGAACAAGCTCTTAATAAACTGATTCGGCTGCTAATGAAAAAATATTCGGGCAACTTTACGCTGAAATTTTAATTATTTATTCAAAAACGAACAAAGACATAATATGCACCGAGCATGATATACCTCTAGAAGATTACGAATAAGTTTCAAATAACGCTTGTGTTGCAAATGGTAAATGTATTGTGTAATTCGAAGTGTTGGATCTCACTGAAAATGATTAGAAAATGCATTCGGAGAAAACTATGACGAGTTTTTTTTACTATGTTATTGGACATTTTCAAGGTAAATCAAGATGCTCGAAAAAAGTCAATAAGCTGCCCAAGATCAGGTGTTCGGAGTTGTATTCGATTTAGTTGAGGCCGATAGGGTTATATTGGGTTAACTTGGAGTAGGTTTGGTCATATTGGGTTGGGTTTACTTGGAATAAATTGGGTTGTATTGGGTTTACTTGGAGCAAATTGGGTTGTATTGGGTTTACTTGGAGTCGGTTGGGTCATATTGGGTTTCGAGTTTAATGAATTGTATCTTATTATGTCGGATGAGTAAATGTAATAATACTACACAATGATCCAATGATGTTCTCACTGCTCACACATTTGACTTGACAATGCATTTTCAAATGCGGCTACTTAGGAATAACGTTCAAGAAAAATTGAGTCGAGTCAAAAAAATAATCGCGATGCAAAATTTCGATTATTACGAAAAACAATCGATGTAGTCGATTAATAATCGAGTAACGAAAATAATTTAAAATAGTAATTTTGTTCTGTGATGATAAATATAAATATAATAAAAATAAATATGTATTTAAGTGTGAAACGCACAAACGTTAAAAAAATTTATAAGAGCGTTAAAAAAAAAAAAAAAGCATAGAAAAATCTGGTGACTTTTGTTCCCAAATCATTACCTTTTCAGCGCGAGCTAGTGACACGCCGGGATTTTGAGTTGGCAACGCTGGCCAGCCCTAGTTAGCATGGGGCAGCATAGGGGAACAGTTGTAAACATATTGGATTATCGCATATTTTTCGGCAAAATACGAATTGTTGTGGTAAAAGATTTGACAATGGGGTTTATTACCGTTGAGGAGGATTATGCGTGGATATAATCCACTATACGCAAATTGGATACGGATCGAGTGATTATTGCCACAAGGATACAATGAGCCTACATGACATCCCATGACATCCCCACCTCAAAATAAAAAATAAAAATTGCCGTCACCTTTCGGATAAATAAATGCTTTTCAACAATAAATTATTACTTATTTTATCAAGCTATCACATGAAAAACGTTTTATTTATAAATTATTATTTATATTTCAGAAGTTATGAAATTGAAAGTCATACGTCGCTTTTGTTTGCACGACTTAAATGCAACGATTATTCATATTCTGCGTGTACTGAAAATCTGATGCTGTCGCACCAAAATCGACTATGTCTTCTCGATCTTTATTTATGATTTATTTCTTGTTATAAAGCACCAGATTTTGAATTATTATTAAAAAGTGACAAATTTGCATGGTAATCATTGGCCAGCGACTAGCGTCTGCGAGAGAGCAGTTAGGCATTTGGCCGCCAGAGGTCAGGGTGACATTTGTGAGTTTCTAATCTCTCGAATCTCTCGATTCCTTCTTTTGGCGGTAATCCATACACCACATGTTGCTTACAGACTCGCTTATGCGGTCTGTTTTTTTTTCTCCATTATTATGATTCCAGGCTCGCTCTGGTCGCTGGTCGTCGCTCTCTTTGTTCCCAACTAACCGGCGAGTCGAGCTGTGTAGTAGATTTTTTTTTATTATTCTCTCGCTGCACATGTTAGTAGTTGTTTCGTATCTTTGACGAAAATGTGCTAATTACCGAGAAAACACGATTTACACTCTAAGCGCAATTTTTTTAAAATCCTTTTTCGCCAGTTTCAAAGTGAAGAAAACAACAAAAAATACAATGTAGGTAAGTCTTGCTCGATTATCTCTATTTGCGATTATTCGATACCATTGTCTTGAATGAATAATTTAAACAAATAAATGAATACAATGTATTGCATATGAAACAATGTATCGATTCGAAAGTAAGGACATTTTGTTTCACCATATTTTACACATGGTGAATTTCCTTGTTATGTGGTTTTTTTTTACGCCGCAAAATGCTTATTTTTTTTTTCGTGCAGTACACAATTTTTTGGGTGATTTTTCAATCGGACTTTTTTTTTGTTCAATCATTATTCAATAATATTGTTTAATTTTTTTCATATGCAAAATAAACGCTTTTGCAATTGTACATGTACAATTTTAAAAATATTCGCTTGCATGCTTCAGTCAAATAATGACGCGAATTATGAGATAGAAAAGAAGACAGCGTAAACTTTGATCAGGGATGAGACTGAAAAATTGATGAGAATCGACGTGAGAAGTAAGGATTGTAGAGCATGACGTAGATTTTCTCGTGTGAGAGGAGTAGTAATTGAACCTTCTGTGCTTGAAAATTGCAACGGCAACCCTGCGAGGTCTCCTATGATTGAATATTATTACATTAAAATTCTTACGTTTTCTTTCTATCAATCTCATGTTGGTATTTCAACTTTGCTTGCCTTAGGAAATCCATAGACGTGCGGATAGCTTGCGAGTCAGAAATTTGCTAATTGCTTCTGGTCATTTTATCTTGCTCACGAATCCCTCTCATGAGCAAGGGGTTTTTCTATTTTTGGCTTTCTCATAGAGTAAGCTTTACTAGCAAAAATAATGACGAAAACAATATGCGAGTCTCTAATTCGCAAAGGTCTTTTTCTTGCTTTCTCTTTAACTGAATTTTATGACAAAAATTTAACCCACCGGTGAAATTTGTAGGAAAAATTACTAATATTAGAGAAAACAGACCAATGAAGAGTAAAAATTTTCAAACAGTTGATAATTTTTCACAAACCGACAACCTTTCAGCCCATTCTTTTCAAACTCAATGTTGAACTTGTTTGTTCGCTAGCCTATTTGATATAAAAGCAAACGTACCAATTTCTATCTTGAACAAATAAAAAATTTCAAAAAATTTGATCTTACATAAACCCACTGGCAATATTCACTGAATTCTGCAGCATCCGGTCTTCAATGTGTGCTCCGTTGGTGAAAAAAAATATTGTTGGATAATATCTTAAAATTTGCAGAAATTAGAACAAACACGTAGGAAACACGCAGGACGTAACAAACACGTAGGAAAGAAGAAACTGTAGGAAAAGAGAAAAAAAATGATCAAATCTGAACTCTAACTATTCTTGCCAAATTCAGTATTAGATATTCTTGTCCCCTGAGCAATTTTCAAAAATAAAACGAGATACTGAAATAGAAGAAACGAAATTAATAAACAATGAGAATGATTCCTGTTTAATTGCACTACTATGATTTGTATATTGTATACTGGGTTTGGCCATTTACATAGAACGTTTTAGCTCGAAAGGCATGAAATTTACGAAAGTTCAAGAGACTATGGAGGATTGTTGAAAAATCTTCAAAAATTGTAAATGTGTCTGAATGAATGTCGATGTGATGCTGCAAAACAATGAGAAATCGCTGTTCCGATTGGTCGAAAAATTTCAGCAACGTTAATATCAGGAGAGAGCAGTTGCATATACTTTTATCCGCACACTTTTTCTAATTATTAAGCATTATAATCATTAAACATTATAAATTATAAGCGATCTGGGATTTAAAAATCTCAAATTTCGTTATTCTTTTGAAAATTAAAAAATGTTTTGTGCGAAAGTAAAACCTTTTTTATCCAACGATTATATTTGGAAAACGCCACGTTCAATATTGAGATAGTTAAGGATGCTTCACATATGCATTTTTAACCAAAAATTTGATGTAATCAGAATTTCAGTACCTCGATATGCGAAAAAAATCTAACAAAAATTAATGATGTTAAAAATGTTTGAAAACAGTGATTTTTAATAATGATAATCCGAAAAAGTTATTGACAAATTTGTTGAAAAAAATGTTCAACAAGTCATTAGTATAATTTCTTTTTTTGTTATATAAATGGAGATTGTTGATTTTGTTGAATATACTTGTGAATTTTTTCAGATTTTTTTTGAAATTTTTATAAATGAATGAAAAGTCTCAAATTTTGGAATGTTTTTGCAGAAAGGTTATATATTGCCCTGAAAAAGTTCCCAGGTCATTGACTGGATAGATTTCGTATGTACAGCCTTGAAAAATTTCAATAACGTGAATTAAAAAAAAAAAGAAAAAACTTTTAAAAAATTCACACGTTTATTCACAAAAATCAACAAATTCATTTGATCCAAGAAGAAAAAAAACATGTCTGCTGATTTGTTTGACAACTTTTTGTTAATCACTTTACGGCGTTATTCTTATTAATTGAAATCAACGTTTTTACGATCTTCTGAATGGTTAATTTTTCAGATTTCTTTTCCATTACGAAGTGCTCAAAATTCTCACCAAATCTCACTTTTGGCTAATAATGTATACGTGAAGTAGATCCTGAAAACTTCCGAACAACGACAGCGATACAATGTCGACCGAAAGCGATAATTCAATGACCGAAAATTGAAGTGTATTTAGAGAGAAAAAAAGGGGTTTATTCGAGTTACCGTTGCAGCTATATACGCATTGTACAGAGAGTTTGATGTAAAAATACCACGTGCGCCAACTCGGGACAAAGTCCAGAAGCTGCTGGGATCTGTTTTGATTTTACCAGAAAGGAAGCATTGACGACCGGTGTACCATTGGCACTTTTAGATCAAGAATCCAAAGAGCAGGAGGGTACTCGTATACCGTTTCGTCAGCTCGGATACGGTTGTTTCATGGATTTTCTCCAGTCTTAACGTTTGTCGATAATTTAAGACACCAGAATGGCATGTACCGGGCTTATCCCATAGTGACAGATGAGATAAGACACGTGAGTTCCTTGGTTGCTCGACAAAATTCCAAGCACAATACCAGACGAACCAAACGAACATTTCGACCGTGTCTCTCTTATCCAAGGGTTATGCAGCCTACAGCGAGACTGGACAGCGGTACGATATTGGCGGAAATCGTAAGATTGGTGAAGAATAATCCAGCAGGCTTGCACATGAGTCGAGTACTTGAATACGTGAAAGACAGGCTCTATTATTGCATCGATGCTTACGATTTGACGCGTCAATTGCGAGCAAGAAGTCACGAGATAATCGTCGAGCGCGATGTATTGTATTCCGTCTCGACGTATCATCAGCAACAATCGGGTGCTCGAGCCGTCGGAACGAATGAAGAATCGCGAAACGTTGTGGCATCGTCGATAGCCGATGGAAAATATTACGACGTGAGACCAGCCGGATTCTCGGACGAGGACGACTGCAAGGATGATTTTGAGCCACAGATACCTGGCTCTGGGAAAACTGTGATGGAAAGTCAACGAAACGATCCTAAGCTGCCGAAAATCGAGAGATTCAATGGTAGCGAGAAATTCACAGATATGATAGGTGGTGAGGTGAAAACGGAAAAGCCAGTTCATGAGGATTATGAGAACGATGATAAGCAGGAGACCATTGCCGCTCTCATTAACGAGAGAACGAGGATACGTTTACAGAAGCTCATAGAGAAATATCCGGATGGTATATGGTGCGCCGAATTGCCATCGTTATATCAGAAGGAATACACGATACCGTTGAATTATGAAGAACTCGGTTTCAATAGCGTCATCGATTATGCCTTGAATCTGCCGGAAATCTTTCATCACACTCGTCCACTGGTCATGGGAGACTTCAAGCTTTACAATGCCAAAGCGACGAAGTCAAATATAAAAATGGCCGAAAGGCCAAAACTACCGAGTCTCGCTGCGCTTCATAATATTTACGAGCAGTATGTCGAGCCAACCGAAGCGTTACCGACTGTTTTGGTGAGACACGTTTGTATCTGGATTATTTGACTTTTTGATCGTATTGTTTGTTAATTTTTTCATTTTATTTTCAAATTAAGATACACGACTTCAAAAGTCCTCTGCAAAGTATGAAATAACCAAAACTACTCTTTAAAGTATAAAATAGTTTTAGGATTGCCTCTGTTTATTCGCTCTTCGAAGTTCGGAACACTTTATTATTTAAATGCCTAGGCTCAAGTAAAAATATAGACATTGTTAAGATCATGTGAAAGGCGATGATCAACCCCTATAGCGTGGGTATAGTAGGAAATATGGCTGCACTTCCGATTAGCTGTGAACTCCGATTTGGCTGAAATTTGGCACAGACCTTCTTTTTGACGATATAAAACTTTGTCGAAAAGGATTTTTGGCGCATCGCAATAGTTTTGGAAATATCGAATTTTTAAAAATGATAAATTAACGCACGTGTATATCTATATCAATCGTAACGCGCGCTCTTATCCCTATTGTGTGTGCGTGTGCGTGTGTGGGCGGTGGGTGATCCACCGGGGTCCTGGGGCGAAGCCCCGGTGGGGTGGTTGGGGGGGGGGGGGGAGTCCCCCTGTCTGTCGCAAACGTAGATTTTTATGTCCCTTGAACTATTTATTCAAGCACGTTGAAAAGAGTAGGGATAAGAGTACGCGCTACGATGGATATAGATATACACGCAATAATACATCAATTTTCAAAATTCGATATTTAGAAAACTATTGCGATGCGCCAAAAAAGGTTTTTTTAACTTCAATTTTCTTTTATATTTTTTATTTTTTGTTTTTTGTTTTTTGTTTTTTTTTTTAAATATTGTTCCGTCGCTTTGGGGTCCTTCCCCTTTAAGCCGCCAACCTATTTCCCTTTATTCCTTTCCCCTCCCTCTTCGCGATCGTCCGGCTGCAGCCGCATCGCTTCCTTCTCACCCTGCATCGACCCTGTATCGCATTCGCCTAGAACGGAGGGAAACTGCAGAAAACCTTCCGTTGATACAGGGCGGACCCTTCTTAGTTCTCCCCTGGTGGCCACGCGAGTAAACTCAAGCGTGGTCTCCTGAGGCGCCCTAAGAAGGACCCTCCTTTGCCGCGATTCAGTGGGTAAGTCGGTGCACGGCTAAGCGGCCACCTTCCGAGCGATAAGAACCGCTACGGGAGTCCTCCAGAGCCGTACCCCGACCATCCACCCATCGCAGAAAGGTGTTTTTGAGCATTTGTTTTGGTGGGATCCGAACCACCGGGATTGCAGATTTAACACATAGAATAAATTTTCCATTGGTGTCGGCCGTGGGGCTCGAACCCGGGTCCGCTGCGTGCGAACCCCGAGCCTCACCCACTGAGCCACTGTGCTTCCAATATTTTTTGTTTTTTTTTTCCCCCTTTTTAATGTTATATACCTAGATGGTTTTCCAAAAAATTTTGAGTATTTTTGTTTGATTGATTATTTTTGGTCGTTTGTTTGGTGTGTGTTTGATTTTTCGTTTGTTTGGTTAATCGATTGGTTGACTACGTCGATTTTGTTTTCTTTTTCGATCGAATGATTATTGAGGTTTGTTGAGGTTTTTTTGATCGATTATTTTTTTGAAGAATAGTGGCAGTGACAGCAGCGGGAGTGGTTTTTTTTTGTTTTTAATTTTTTATTTGATTTTTTTTTTGCATTTTTTTATTTGGATTATTTTTTAGGTTTTCTGTTTTTAATTTTTTCCTATTTTTTGTTTTTTTTTCTCTTCGTTAATGTTATGGATTATTTTTGATATTTTTCAAGTTTCTTTTGTTGGATTGATTGTTTTTTTTGGTTTGTTTGTTATTTATTGGATATTTCATTTATTTGATTCATTGATTTTTCGGCTTCGCTTAGTTTTTTTCTTTTTCCATCGAGTGATTATTCAGATTTGTTTACGTTTTTCAAATCGATTATTTTTTTTGTGACGGGTGGCAGCGAGAGCAGCGGGAATGGTTCCTCTTGCTATTAATTTTAGTTTTTTGTCGTTTTGTTTTAAAGTATTTTTTGTTTTCGTTTTTTTTTGTATTTTTTGTTTTTTATTTTTGATTTTTTTTTTTTGTGACGGGCGGCAGCGACGACAGCCAGCGGGAGTGATTCTCTCCTTTCTTTTTCGGTTTTTTGTAGTTTCGTTTTGAAGTATTTTTTATTGTTTGTTTTTTTCTTGTATTTTCTTTAGTTTTATTTTGTATTTTTTGTTTGATTTTTTTTTTCATTTTTTAATTTGGATTTGGGTTGGGTTTTCTGATTTTAATTTTTTCCTATTTTTTGTTGTTTTTTTTTCTCTTTGTGATCTGCATACATTATTTTTTGATATTTTTTAAGTTTTTTTGTTGCATTCATTGTTTTTTTGGTTTGTTTGTCGTTTATTTGATTTTCCATTTGTTTAATTGATCGATTACTTTTTTCTTTTTTCTTCGCTTATTTTTTTTTTTATCGAGTGATGATTCAGATTTGTTTATGGGAAACAGGTTGAAACAGGAGGCAGAGGGGAAAGGGATGCTGCCGCCGAGTCAAGCGGGATTTAGGGAGGGGATGGGGACTATAGACCACATATGAAGCAAACCACACCAAGTGGGCCACTAAAAATTGTGTGATCTCGAAATATTATGAAACATTTTTTGAAAAGTTATTCGAGTGTCAAAAGCAAGCTGAATTTTTTTCAAATTTTTAAATCTGATTTTACACCCCCAAATTTGGATATCAATTTTTTTTTTTTTTTTTTTTTTTTTTTTTAATCCATTTTACATATAAAACGATCTATTGCACAAAGAAAAAACCTTAACATAAAATTTAGGTTTTCGAATATACTTTCTAATCAGATAATGATATTAACATTTTAGATAAATTTATCTAAAATGTTAATATCATTACGACAAATATTCGATGTTATCCAACGCCCCCATTAAATTTATTGGAAAAACATTGAATATACATTATTTACCGTGTATCAACACGTAAGTAGCAAGTGTTTTCATCAGTTAACCTTAGAAAACACTTGGAAGATATGGATTCTCCACCATGCCAATTTTTCTGTGGTTTTTTATGAAATCAACGAAAGTTCTCTCAAAGTTATAGGAAAATAAAAAAGGACGAACTCGACGAAAAAAAATATTATTGCCTTGTCTTGCTGGAAAATACACGAAGAGAATTCTGGACAGCTTCAAAATAGATTAGATTATAAAGTATATTCGAAAACCTAAATTTTATGTTAAGGTGTTTTTTTGTGCAATGGATCGTTTTATATGTAAAATGGATTTAAAAAAAAAATAAATAAATAAATAAATTGATATCCAAATTTGGGGGTGTAAAATCAGATTTAAAATTTTGAAAAAAATTCAGCTTGCTTTTGACACTCGAATAACCTTTAAAAAAATGTTTCATAATATTTCGAGATCACACGATTTTTTAGTGGTCCACTTGGTGTGGTTTGCTTCATATATGTGTTAAACTACATAATAAACAGGGAGGTGAGGAGGAAAAAGAGGGAGCTAGTGCTGCTGTTCGTGCTGCTGTTCGTGGACCTAAGGGCGGCGTTCGACTCAGTGGATAGGGGGAAGCTGGCGGAAAGTATGAGGGACCGGGGGGTGAAGGAGGGGCTGGTAGAAAAGTGTGAAGAGGTGCTAAAGGAGACGGTGGGGAGGATAAAGGTAGGAGAGGAGCAGGGAGAGAGATTCTGGACGGAGAGGGGAGTGAGACAGAGGTGCCCGTTGAGTCCGCTGCTGTTTAAATGCTGTTGGTGGACCTGGACGCGGAGCTAGCGAAGGGATGCTGGGGTGGGGTAGAGCCGGAGGCAGGGGGGAAAGTGTACTCGCTGGCGTACGCGGACGATCTGGTGATCATGGCAAGAGGGGAGGAGGAGATGAAGGGAATGATGGCGAAGTTGGAAAGGTATATGGGGGGAAAGGGGTTAGAGGTGAACATAGGGAAGACGAAGGTGATGAGATGCAGGGCAGGAGGAGGAAGAAAAAAGAAAGTGAAGTGGTGGTGGAAAGGGAAGGAAATAGAGGAGGTGAAGAGATACAAGTACTTGGGGTATGTGGTGAGAGCTGACGGGGATCAGAGAGAGCATGTGGAGGAGAGGGTGGAAAAGGCGGTGAAAGCAATGGGGCAGGTATGGGGAATAGGTAAAAGGAAGTTTGGAAGGGACTGGGGCAGGAGGCTGTGGTTATTCGACAGGTTGGTGTGGCCGGTGATGGGATACGGGGTAGAGATATGGGGTTGAAAAGGAAGAGAGGAGGTGGAAAGGGTGCATGAGAGGTTTATGAGGTGGGTGATGGGGGTAACGAGAAGGGTACCAGGATACACACTGAGAGAGGAACTACAGAGGGAAGCGCTACAGGGGAGAGCGGGGATGAGGGCATGGCGGTACGAGAGGAAGCTGGAAGAAGGGAGGGGAGGGGAGTTGGCAAGAAGGTGCTGGGGAGAAATAAAGGGGCGGGTGAGGAGAGGGGTGGGAAGAGGAAAGGAGGAGGTATTACGAGGGAAGGGGGTGGGATGGGGAGGAAGTGCTGAGGAAATGGGAGGAGGAGGAGATGAGAGGGGAGGAAACGGTGGCGCTGGAAAGGGAAAGGTGGAGGAGAATAGTGGAGGCGAGAGGGAATAAGGAATACAAGTTTGTGAAAGGAAGAGGGATACCAGGGTACCTGAAGAAGGGATGGACGGAGGAAAGATGGCAGAGAATGGCGAGATACAGAATGGGAGAAGAGATGAGGGGGACAATGTATTGGGAGACAGAAGGAAAGAGGAGCTGCAGAATGTGCGGGAGAGAGGAGGAGACGTGGGAACACGTATGGGAGATATGTACGAACTGGGAGAGTGGGAGAGGGTGGAGCGGGGTAAGGGGAGAGGTGCTAGGGGACGAGGGAGGGGGGGAGGAATGGCTGGAGAAAATAGAAAGATGGAGGGGCGTGCAAGGGGATAGAGAAGGGGGTGGGAGAGTAGTGGGGGTGGGGAGGATTTAGGGGAGGGGGAGTAAAGTGGTGCAGCGGAAACGGAAGTCACGGAGTAAATGAGGTGAATGAATGAGGAAGGAAATGAAGAATGAGGAAGAAGTTAAGGAATAATTAAGGAATGATAAAGAATTAAGGAGTGATAATCGTATGTCTTTCTCTCTCTCAAAAATGAAGGGTAGGCTAAGATAGGTTAAGTGTAGGATAAGGTAAAACGTGTGAGCGGAGCGGGAGTCCGCAATGTACCCCGCAAGGGAAATAAACATTTATATATAGATTCAGATTTGTTTAGGTTTTTTAAATCGATTATTTTTTTGTGACGGGCGGCAGCGGTAGCAGCGGGGTGGTTCTCCTTGCTATTATTTTTGATTTTTTGTAGTTTCATTTTAAAGTATTTTTGGTTTTTTGTTTTTTTTTTTCGTTTGTCTTGTATTTTTGTTTTTTTTTTTGTTTTTTTGTATTTTTTGGTTTTTTTTAAATTTTTTGTTTGATTTTTTTTTGCATTTTTTTATTTGGATTTTTTTTGGGTTCTCTGTTTTTAATTTTTTTATTATCCATTGTTGTTTTTGTCTCTTTGTTAATGTTATAGATTATTTTTTGATATTTGTTCAGTTTTTTCTTCGTTGGATTTATTGTTTTTTTGGTTTGTTTGTCGTTTATTTGATTTTACATTTAATTGATCGATTATTTGGCTTCGCTTATTTTTTTCTTTTTTTATCGATGGATCACTATTCAGATTTGTTTAGGTTTTTTTAATCGAATTTTTTTTGTAACGGGCGGAAGCGAAAGTAGCGGGAGTGTAATTATTTTTGGTTTCTTTTGTAGTTTTGTTTTGAGATTTTTTTTGTTTTTTTGGGACTTTTTTATTAAAAATTTTTTGTTTAAAATTTTTTTTTTAAATCTTTTTAACCCTCAGCGGCCACACTTCAGCCAGGCCACATAACGGTCACATGGGGCCTGGGGTAACTAGTTACCCTGTGTGGCCGCTAAGGGTTAATGTTATATAGATTGTTTTTTAAAATATGTTTTGAGTATTATTGTTTTATTGATTGTTTTTTTTTCGTTCGTTTATTGTTTGTTTGATTTTTTGTTTGTTTGGTTAACCGATTGGTTGACTACGTTTATTTATTTTTCTTTTTTCATCGATTAATAGAGATTTGTTTCGTTTTTTTTTGATCGATTGTTTTTTTTTGTGAATGATTTTTTGTGGCGTTGCCTCGTGAAAAATTAGAAGGATCCCAAGTCTATTACCGAAAACTTCTTATACTCCGAGATAACTTCGTTTAATGTCCTTGATAGTTCATTGAACGGATATTTTTTTTAATGTGCTTCGCGTCGACGCTACATGAACTCACGCATGTGATCGGCAAGAGTATTTTCGTGGACACCACCCCGCGTTTTAATTCACGTCGCATCCACCTCCATGACGCTTTAATATTTTGCGTATGTGCACTGATTTCAGAATCGACGAATTCTTTAGAATGATTCACCGTTTCTTGTTTGTATCAATGCGAATTTAAATCAATATACCCCTTCCAACAATCGGTGTGGATGGTCGTACCTGGTTTTACATGTTTTTGTACTAGCGTTAAGAGGGTATCTTTGTCTCTTTTGTTATTTGGACAGATTTCTAGGCGATAATTTTCGCGTTTGCCACGGTGAATCATCCCAAGTATCCAATTACCTTCGACTATACGCCCACGTTCATATTTTCGACGCCCGATTTTGCATTCGTCGATTTCTATAATTTCACCAACTCCACCCAGTCGGCCCTCTTGTCGAGTGCAACCATACAAACTTTCCAACAAAAATGAAAACGGTCCGCTACCGTTTCGGTCGAAATTTTTTGACCCGGAATTATCGAAGCTTCTCTTATAATTTGGTTAAAGGTCATATGGACTGCGAAACAATAAGTGATTAGAATACATGATTCAGCAGAAATATGGCACCTTTAAAACCCGGTATTTGCGGTTATTGTTGAAACATGCCGATATTTGCCTTTTTTCTCCCATTGAAATTGACCGCAAGTAAGAGAATTCTCCCTGAGTACCATGGGTTTCTTGTATTTTCGATAATATCTCGTTGCCGGAATAATTCCTATATCCCTCAACCATTGTAAAGTGCGAGAATGATCCAAAAGAATTGAGATAAGTTTATAGAAATTATGCTCTCCGTTCATTTTAACACAAAATCCTGGATCAAAAATATGAGTTCCTTGTACTATGGGGGCTGTTAGATAGTTTTTTTCCCCTTTATTTATTGGCTGTGAATTTAGGTGCTCAGGCAGCGAAGGTGCATACAAATGCATAGACCACGATCATATATACAACATAAGCTCGAGTGAAGTCGGTAGAGCAGATCAAAGACGATTAGGATCAGATAAAGCGCCCCACTCAAGTTAGCTGGGTTCGTGGCGGGGAGAGTAATAAGGTGAACGCGTGACAAACGTGTCCTAACATGTCGAAAGAGTAGGGATAGGAGTGCATGCGCGCTACGATAGATATATAGCGAATTCGACTCGTTGCACTGGTGCGCACTGAGTGCAGTTTCATCCTTTTCTACCATACGCTTTGGAAAGAGATGAAAATACACTCAGTGCGCACCAGTGCAACGAGTCGAATTCGCTAATAGATAAATACGCGCGAGTTAAATTATTATTTTTTAAAATTCGCTATTTTGAAAACTATTGCGATGTGCCGAAAATCCTTTTAGACCAAATTTTATATCGTTAAAAAGAAGATCTGTCCCAAATTTCAGCCAAATCGGAGGTCACAGCTATTCAGAAGTTTTTTATCAAAAAATTTACATTATCGAATTTTTATATTTTCTGGTTATTAGATTCTCGAGAAAGGTCTCCACAATTATTGGTTCAAATTTAAAATGATTTACTTCAACAGTTTGGGAATGGCATCCATCCAACAATTAACATGAACCCCGTTTTACCGTCAGGTCCAGTGAAACAGGTTGTGCAGTGTAATTATAAGGATGAGTGATGCATGGTCAGAACTACCATTCAAAAGACCTAATTTAAATAATACAAATTTTCAAATTCCAGATAAGGGAATATGGTTGGACTTCAGCAATCCTAATATGATACTTTAGATAGCTGTTTTGATTATTTCATACTTTACGGAGCAATTTACGAACGATATCCAATAACGTATTTGTTTTTCAGTCAAAGACAACCATCGAGAGACTCGTTCCCGACGGTGTCGTGAGAATGGGCGAGACAGTTGCACATATATGCGTGACCGAATTGAATCGTGGTATGCACGAGTATATCGACGTCATCGTCGTTGAGGTATACACGCCCTCGTTTTTCTGGATACAGTTGCTGAAACGTATAGCACAGTTCAATGTGTTCATGAACGAGCTCCAGTGAGTTATCAGTCGTCACAAGTCACGAATGAATGTATCGCTCTCAATTTTTTTTAAATATAGCTGTTCTCATTTCACAGGGAATTTTACTCGATCCATGCCAAGAAATACTCGATGCCGATCGCGGTAATGGAAAAAGGCATGAACTGTTCTTGTATGTACGACGGAAAATGGCACAGAGGGATGATCAAATCCGTCTTGCCTGATAATTCCATAAAAGTAAGTAGTCCTCCAGTCTTGATGAGAAATTACGCTAAAAGCCGAAAAAATAGCCGTATTTTTGGGATTTTTATTTTTAAACCAACGATGAAAGTGAAGGAATTTATTGCTTCACGTGATCAATGCATACATATTGAAAAGTTTAGAATAAAAAATCTAATGAAATGAGTCTGATGCTATTTTGACAGGAAAATAATATTTATTTATGTACTTTTTCAAGTTTTAAAAGAAGGCAAGTTGAAGGGGGTTAAACTATCCCTTGCAGGTCACTAGGTTAATTTTGATCCAGAATCTCTTGCAATACAATCAAAAGATTCTGCGTTAGTGAAATTTTTTTCTCCGAAACAAATTATTGCTCGTAATTGAGGGTTTCAGTGCGTTATTGAAATAAAATACACCATTGATAAAATTTATCGAGTTTTTGAAAGAAATTGAAGCGAAACTTTAGCTTTGGCTTGCATTTTCATGGAAGAGTAAGTCAGACCTTTACGGGTCATTTGTAACCACGTTTCAAAGCTGCATGTACATGTAGCTTAACGTGATTTTGGGTTTCAGTGAATCGTAACTACTAATTCGTTTCTTAAACTATGAATATAACTCAAGAATTTATAATTCTCCATTTGAATCAACAACGAGATTTCCCTCTACAATTGGGGCAGTTTTTTTTTTAGAAATTTACAAAATCTAGTGTAAGGATTGGGACTTTAGGATGGTTTAATAATCGGAATTTCGTGGCTATTAAAGAACGTATATATATATCGATGGCTAAATTCCATAGGGGCGTATAAGATATGCTTATACATAACCGATACGCCCCTTTGGCATTAGTCCATCGATATATAAATATCTTTCTATATTATAAAGATATATCGCCTCTGCCGCCGCCGCTTTCTCAGGAATTGAGCTTATAACGGGTGTCCAATTTGAAAAAGATGATCAACCTAAACTTAGCATGTAACGGGTATCTGATTTGAAAAGGATGCCCAACTTAAACATGGCTTATAATGGGTGTCCAATTTTAAAAAGATGACCAACCCAAACCCAACCCAAGCATATAAACAACCCAATCCCAGCGAGGGCGCGTAGCGCCTGAGTCATACGAACCCCTAATATTATATATATTGGGTTGGGAAAAAAGTAATTTCGGGTTTTTCATGTTTTTCAAAGCGAACTTATCCATATAAATTTCAAACATTAATAAATGATACATGTGCCGTTTTGATCGATGACCTTTTGCCACTTTTCTGGTAGAACCATAATTCCGTCACTGTAGAACTTCTGAGATTTCTGGACGAAAAACTGAAACAAGTGATTTTCACAAGCCTCTTTTAAAGCTAGCTTTACACCATTAAGAGAGTTCTGGAGAGACCGAAACAAATAGTAGCCAGACGGGGCAAGGTCCGGGCTTTACGGTGGATGCATCAAAACTTCTCAGTCAAGCTCTCTCAATTTTTGCTGAGTCATTAAAGATATGTGTGGTCAAGCGTTGTCGTGATGGAAGACAACGCCTTTTCTATTGATCGCCTGCTTCAACCGCATTAGATGTTGACAGTAGAGAGTCGAATTAATGGTTTGGCCAGGTTCGAGGAGCTCATGATGAACAATTCCTTTCCAATCCCACCGCAAACACTCAGCATCACCTTTCTTGGCGTCAATACGGGCTTTGCAACCGTTTGTGAAGCTTCTCCGGGCTTCGACCACGATCTTTTTCGGACATTATTGTCGTACGTGATCCACTTTTCATCGCCCGTAATTATTCGTTTAAAAAATGGCTCGATTTCGTATCGTTTCAGCAGCGATTCACAAAAAATGGAAACTGGGTCCATTAAATTTTTCACGTTTAATTCATGTGGAACCCAAGTATCGAGCTTCTTTTGGTATCCAGTCTTACGTAAATGGTTCAAAACTGTTTCATGGTCGATGTTTAGTTCCGTAGCGATGTCGCGAGATGAAATATATCGGTCTACTTTGATATTTATAAGTATTTCATCGACTTTTTCAATGGTTGGCCGGCCAGGGCGAGGTTCATCTTTAACATCGAAGTTTCCGGAACGAAAACGAGCAAACCAATTCTGACAAAGGCGTTCACTTAAGCACCCATCACCATAAACATCACACAATTTTCGATGAGACTGCGCTGAATTTTTCCTTTTTCGGAAGTAAAAAGCAAAATATGACGAAAATGACCTTCTGGAATCTCTATTTTCAAAGCGCAATAACTTTTGACTGAGTGAACGTATAACGCTACCCTTATATCTAGAATGTTGTGTGGACTGTTACTTTTAACCGCGCTATAATATGGCTTCATTGAATAAGTATTACGAGAGATATGCGACTTTAAAGTCATCTATTGGGAAAAACCGAAATTACTTTTTTCCAACCCAATATACACATTAGGGTGTCCGTTAAAATAACTTTTTTCTGGGTTACCTCTTTTTTTATAGGTTATGACGTACAAAAAATGGGAAAAATACTTTTTTTCGATTTAGTGCATCCCTGATAGTGCCGAAAATCGATTAAAGTAAAAAAAAAAGGTCCTTTTCATAGTTTTTCGCGTCTATCTCGTGATGTATGCATTTTTTTCAATATAAGCACTGATAACAAATGAAAGGTTATAATTTTTTATATAAATCATGTCTCTTGCGTTCATTCAATAGTATGTATATTTATCCCGCTACATCGTCGTGAACCAATAAATTTTTCAATTTGAGGGACCACATATTCATCTCTAATCAGATCATCGCAATTTTTTTTTCTTCATCTTATTTTGAATGCCTCCAACGCTAAATTATTTTATATCTTGACATATTTCTTATTGTTAGTGCAATATTTAAAAAATGACAAAAGAGCGCAATCGCAATGTTGCCTTTTTCTAGAATTTTCGACCGCCGTCATCGATTGTTACTTCCGTGCTCCGGTTAATCCCTTGCAGCAACTCTCACTCTCTCTTGGCTCACGCAGTTGATTCTTATTCTTTTTCCTGCAGCGAGTTTTCTTCGTTATGAAAATTTATTTTCTAAATCCGTTTAAGGAAAAACTGTGAAGTGCAACCATCAAAACTAAAAATACTCTCTACCAAGTGGAGGAAAAGGAAACCGTGTACTGCGCTCTTTTGTCATTTTTTAAACATAGCACTCTGAAATATGTAAAGATATAAAATAATTTAGCGTTGAAGACATTCAAAATAAGATGAAGAAAAAAAAAAATTACCGATGATCTGATTAAAATTGAATATGTGATTCCTCAAATTGAAAAATTTATTGGTCCGCGACGATGTAGCGGGATAAATATACATACTATGGAATTAACGCAAGAGACATGATTTAGTATAGAAAAAATTATAACCTTCCATTTGTTATTAGTGCTTATATTGAAAAAAATGCATACATCACGAGATACACGCGAAAAACTTTGAAAAGACCTTTTTTTTACTTTAATCGATTTTCGGCACTATCAGGCATGCACTAAATCGAAAAAAAGTATTTTTCCCATTTTTTGTACGTCATAACCTATCAAAAAAAGAGGTAGCTCAGAAAAAAGTTATTTTAACGGACACCCTAATACAC
Organism: Rhorus exstirpatorius; assembly: GCA_963564615.1. Lineage (NCBI taxonomy): Eukaryota > Metazoa > Arthropoda > Insecta > Hymenoptera > Ichneumonidae > Rhorus > Rhorus exstirpatorius. The sequence goes on from OY751313.1 coordinate 32,324,056, forward strand.
ATATATATAATATATATATATGGGGCATTCCGCGTCAATTCGCACGGTCAAAACCATTCACCTCTCCGATTTTGATTATATTGTGAAAATTTGTTTGTCTTGGTCCAAAAACTACCCTAATTTTTTTACAGATTTTTTTCTGGCCCCATGTCACCACCGTAGCCCCCCATAAACCCCCTAAAAACACCGAAATTTGGACATGATTTAAAAAATTGAAAAAAATCACAGATACAGTACATAATATACCAAGAATTTTCGCGGCAGAATTGGAGTGGCCCGGACTTTCGTTGAGCTGAAAAACACAAAGAAAATGACAAAAAAATTATTTTTCGATTATTTTCCGAACGTTTCAATGAAATTATCAATAAAAGAAATAAAACAAAGAAAATATCTATTTTTCATTTTTTCAATGCAGTTGAAAAAAAAGTTCATAAATTTTCAATGATTTTGAATTTGAGAACGACTATTTTTTATTTGGATACATTTTTCGAAATTTTTACAACAAAAAATTCTATGTCTATTCTATATCTAAGTTCTATGCCTGAAACAGCGGCGGCGGCAGCGGCGATATATCTGTATGATATAGCGCAATATATATATATTTGATAATGTCTATTACAAAAGAAGTCCACTCTCAATGGCGTTCGTGGCGGGACTGCCCTCTGGACCTCGATTACGCTCGTTCGATAGCCTGCTCGTGGCATCCATCAGCTTAGGTCTAAATGAAATTTTTTGCTTACAGAGCGATCCTATCACACTAGGAAGACGAATTTATGTTTCCAATTTCAGCCACTATAAACCGATTGTCTCGTTCTTAAATTGTAGAACATAAGAAAAATCAAGGCAAACATAGTTTTAAAGAGTTGGGGAGCAGTAGCACGGTGGTAACGTGCCCAGCTCACACGCAGTGGCATGCGATGGGGCCGGGTTCGATTCCCACCGCCGGCACCAATGGAAAATTTTTCTAGGTGCTTTTTCTGCGACCCCGGTGGTTCGTAACCCACCTAAAAAATGTAGGTCCAAAAGAAAGCAGCGGCTTGGTGCGGTGACCGAAAGACTGCTAAGATGTCTGGGGTTCAATTCCCGCTCCCGTAGCACGGCAGATAAAAGCACAGCGAGCTTGGACGTAGCTCCAGAAGCAGGGCGTAAGAACTACGACTACCTCTGTCCCAAACCCACACGGCACGAAATTTGTCAGAAATATTTCAGAAATGTTTTAACGTTTCAGATTCATAACATAACGTCGAAATATTTCTGAAATATGTTAATTGCAATATAACATTTTCGATATTTCTGAAATGTTTCAGAAATATGTCAATTGCAATATAACATTTGGGATATTTCCGAAATATTTTTGAAATATGTCAATTGCAATATAACTTTTTCGATATTTCTGAAATATTTCCGAAATATGTCAATTGCAATATAACATTTTCGATATTTCTGAAATATGTCAATTGCAATATAACATTTTCGATATTTCTGAAATATTTTCGAAATATGTCAATTGCAATATAAGATTTGGGATATTTCCGAAATATTTCTGAAATATGTCAAATGCAATATAACATTTTGGATATTTCCGAAATATTTCTGAAATATGTCAATTGCCATATAACATTTTGGATATTTCCGAAATATTTCCGAAATATGTCAATTGCAATATAACATTTTTGATATTTCTGAAATATTTCCAAATATGTCAATTGCAATCAACATTTTCGATATTTCCGAAATATTTCGGAAAAAGTTATTACTGCCACAAGGGCAACGAACTTTTTGCAGTGGAGATACGCCCCTCTGGCAGTAAGATTTGACCGATTTCACAATTTATTCTAGTTAATACTGCGCCACATGGGCGCAAGCGACAAACTTTTTTGGGGTGTAGATACGCCCCTCTGCCAGTAATATTCGACCGATTTAACAATTTCTTCGAGTTCTTACTGTCATACAGGCGTGAGCGCCTTGTCCCTTACACCCGTTTGGCTGTAGAAATCCTTTACCTTATACCCGCCAAATATAGCACTTACCCCCTTCTGGCAGTACAAACGCGGAAATTTCGAAAAAGGCGCTTACTTCCCTTTGGCATTAGTCCATCGATATGTATTGAAACGTTTCGAAACTTTATGTTTATTTCAATCAAAATAAAAAGGGCTCGAAAGTTGAATTTGAAGGTTATACGGGTTCAAATACTGGACTCGATTGCAAAAAGGAGGTCTGAATGATTTTATTATTGTTTTGAATTTTCTCTTTTAATACGCAGCCTCAGGGCTTGCTCCCGTCATTGATGTGTTAACGAGTGGCAATGTTTGTTTTGATATATTGCGCCTCAGGTATTCGTATTTCGTAATTATAACGGTATGTCGATCGACGTGATGTCGAATCGACTCGAATGTGTCATCACAGGCGTTGATTTGACTCGAAAAATGACTCTACTGAATTTACTTGATTTTACTGACTTACTGAATTTAAATTGATTTAATTGCAAAAAAGATTTTAAATTGGTTTTTTTTTTTTTTTTTAATGTAAGAAGATCGGGAATTTGAATTTATTAAACAAGAGTACTGGATTTTGCCGATCCAGGCGGCCAATTGAAAAGAGGGTGATTTAGGGGACTTATGATCAATTAAATTGACCGACGATTTGGTCTGTCAGTCCAAGCAGCCAAATGATTCTTTTGTTGAATTTTATTTAGTTGATATGACTCGAAATTAATGAAAGGAAAACAAGAATCTATGCGTTTCCAAGCTTCGTCGGCTTGGGCGACTAATAAAAACACGGTTGATTATAGGGGACGCGTTGCCAATGAATGGCCGATGAAAATTGGGATTGCCGCTCCAAACAGCCCAATAGTAGTACCTTAAATTGTTTAATTGATGCCAAATTATAAAAAAAGGAGTTCTGTTTCTTTAATTGTTTGATTAATTAATGCCGAGGTCTAGGACGAGTCCTATACTCGAGGCGACTTAAACTATGTTATGTTGCATGAAATCTCGCTCACGTTGGACGCTGTGCCAAGATAAGTTTGAATTCGTACAACGGGTGGTGAGCCGGGCCTGCTCAGGAGGACGTTACACACACGTAACGGATTTCCTAAAAAACCATATGGTACGGGTAGGGTTGACTGGGCAATTTGAGTCTAATATAATCTTCCGGAGGCGCTAGACGCAGTGCTAGGACCACACGAAAGATATGCTATAGGTAGAGAAATTGCTCAAACGATCGTGCAGTACGATGATTATCGCAATAGGCGAGAGTTCTAGGAAATCCTTTGGAATACGTCAGGCGCAGTGCTGAGATAATCCTAGGAGAGTAGGGATCGGATGATCGTGGAAATAAGAGTGATTCTCTGGGCTCGCGCTCGGCCTTTTATACCCGTCTCGTGCCCTGCCTTTGCCTGTGTAGGGGGGACCGGGGCGTAGGACTGTCGGGTCGTGTGCAAAAATTATGATTATGATTTAGTAGTCGTGTCCTGAGCGAGGCTTGAATTGGTGGGAGTCTGTATCGTGATAGAGGGGATAACACGCGTTATCTATTTGGATTTCGTGTCGAGGATGAATTCCTCGTGCGGGTGGTAAGGTAGATGCTTACAGGCGGTCGATACTCTCGTGTCGTGATGGTAAGTGCGCGCGACGCGACTGTTTCTCTCATTCTCCCGTTCGATGGCGCCTGGGATATCGATTGCGATCCAGCGCGAGATGGGGCGTTCAAAGGACGGGAGGGGGGTATCTTTGATTACGTTATAGTATATATTATATTATGGAATTTTTAGAATTTTTGATCCACCATATTGCACTGTAAAAAAAATGGTAAATTCAACTCGAGAAATCGAGTTGAAAAAAATGAGTTAGAACAACTCAAATTGAGTTGGGTCAACCGAATATCGAGTTAAAGCATGTGCATGGAATAGTTGCTTCAACTCTGAAATGGCGTTAACATATTCGGTCAAAACAGCCCCCTAACGAGTGACCGAAATCATTTCAGAGTTGAATCACTCACAACAGAATAGTTGGTCCAACTTTTTCTGCAGTTCGTTCGACTACGATAATTGAATGAAACAACTCAATTAACAGCTCTTTGAACCAAATATTAGGTTGATTCAACTACATTTGTGGTTTATTCGATTATTATGCGTCGTCATTTTGACTCTGAAAAAAAGTTGGAAGGACTCGATTAAAAGTTCAATCGACTACATTGTGTGGTTCTATTTATCACAATTGATGTTAAAACAACTCTTTTATATGGCTTGTTCTACTACCATAAATGTTTGAAACAACTCCATAAGCAGCTCTTTCAACCACATATTAGATTGATTCAACTACATTTGTGGTTTATCCGATTACTATGCGTCGTCATTTTAACTCTGAAAAAGAGTTGGAAGGACTCGATTAAAAGTTCAATCGACTACATTGTGTGGTTCTATTTATCACAATTGATGTTAAAACAACTCGTTTATATGGCTCGTTCTACTACCATAAATGTTTAAAACAACTCCATAAGCAGCTCTTTCAACCAAATATTAGATTGATTCAACTACATTTATGGTTTATCCGATTACTATGCGTCGTCATTTTAACTCTGAAAAAGAGTTGGAAGGACTCAATTAAAAGTTCAATCGACTACATTATGCGGTTCTATTTATCGCAATTGATGTTGAAACAACTCTTTTATGTGGCTCATCGTACTGCCACAGATGTTTGAAACAACTCTATAACCAGCTCTTTTAACCAAATATCATGTTGATTCAACTACATTTGTGGTTTATCCGATTACTATGCGTCGTCATTTCAACTCTGAAAAAGAGTTGGAACGACTCGATTAAAAGTTCAATCGAAACTCAAAATATAAATACAAAATATAAATATAAAACTAGCAAAGTTGTGTGAAAATGAATTCTATCACTAATCAAAATCGTCAAATGGTAATGGTAATGACGCATTCAATTTTGTAAGTGTGAGCCAGCATGCAGCGTATATGGAAAAATTGATGAACGAAATTCAATAGTAGTCGATAGCGCAATAGGTAGCGTCCCGGGTTAGTAAGCAGGCATTAGGTAGGAAACTTGTAGGTAGGCGGTTCGAATCCCGGCTCAGACAGAAATTCTGTAATGAGTGAATATCAACGGAGAACTTTTTTTTTCGTGTGATATCATTTCTGTTATATTGTTATCGCGATAAATGCATTATAATTTTTTTTTTATTAATTTTGAAGCTCGAAATTTAAGAAACGCGGAATGTACACCCGGTTGAATGAGCCACATCGCGAGTTAAGACAAACATAAATCGAGTTCATTCTACCGAATATTCAGTGGCCTCAACTATATTTCTGCGTACGTGGACTTTATTTTTGGTTGAAGGAGCCACAAATCGAGTTAAATATACCATCGGATCGAGTTCAATCAACAAAAAATGTGGCTGTTTTAACCATGCTGATAAGTCACATCAAATAAATATCAGGTTGAATGAGCCACATCGCGAGTTGAAACAACCACAAATCGAGCTCGTTCTACCGAATATTTAGTAGCTTGAACTATATTTCTGCGTACATGGACTTTATTTTTGATTGAAAGAGCCACAAATCGAGTTAATTGTACCATCAGATCGAGTTCAGTCAACTAAAAATGTAGCTGTTCCAACCATACTAATGAGTGACATCAAATAGATATATTGTCGAACCAGTCACATCTCGTGTTGAGACAACCACAAATCGAGTTTATCGTGCTACATATTGTGGTTGAACCAGCGCTATATATGAGTTGAATCAACTAGAAAATGCCGTTCGCCATATGTTACTCTAGAAATGAGTTGATTCAATCGTTTTCGAGTTGAATTTAACATTTTTTTTACAGTGTGGATTCGCCACATTCAATTGTGTAATTTCGTCCAAAACCGACATGGTCATACTAAATAAAGTATGGAAGACGGGACCACCACCATCCCTTGAGTAGCTCCCAACATACAACTATGATCAAGTATTCTCTGGCGTGTCAAGGACATCATATAAATATCGAAAGATTATAAACAGTCAATAGCGTAGTGGGTAGCGTGTTAGGTAGATATGTAGGATAGGTAGGTAGGTCGCCGGTTCGATCCCCCGTCAAGGAGAAAAAAATCATCGAAAAATCTATGCATGATTTTTTTTTTCCCGGTGTAACCCTTCTATGACCTATAACAACGACAAAATAATGTGAAGAAATAAAAAATCTGAAGATTTAACTAATAAAATATGTATTATAAAATATATTGTGACGCAATTTTTTGGTTTTGCGCCACAGGTCGTCCCGACCAGGGTTTTCGTTGATTTTTGATTAATTTAGAGACATTTTAGACATTAGTATGTAAGTCAATTTTTCCGGGTTTGCGTTATCATAAGTTCTCGTCCCGTTGTTATCGGATCATTGCGAAATAAGACACCAAGTTACCGTGAATAGGGGCCGAAGTACTGAGCCACCCGATATACTCGGTTTCGAAGAGAGTAATTCGAGGGAGTCTAAAGGTTCGAGTGCGACTCTTGACGCTTCGCGAAAAGGGTATGGTCAGAGAAGGGCGGTTTGAGATTAAATTACGTTTCAGTATGGAAGGCCGTTGGTGTATGGACCCGCGATTCCCCATCCGCCACGGATTGCCCAATCGCACCGTTATCGTAGGATTAGTTATAGTTAGTCCCGGATCTCCCGTACCAGAAGAAGACCTCTCGAAGGATGATCATCGCGAGCACCAGGATCCATCCGCCGTAACATCTTGGCGTGTCTACGTTTTACGTTCAAAGAATGTTTGTTTCAATTGAGTTTAGCGTTACCGTTTGAATTTTCCGGTCTGTTATGATTCGAGATAAGGCGCTTGAGTCGTTGTGACGTCAGGAGACGAGGGGATCGCGAGTTCTCGTTACGCGTGCGCGTACTCATCCCTCTCCCTCCTCCGTTATCGTCTCGATCAATTTACCTGTTCGATTCGTTCTCTTTCTGCGTTGCTCTCGACCCGAGCGGTTCGCTGCTCGGGAAGCTCCCGTCATGTTACCGCTTTTGCTCTCGTATCGCTACGCTATCGTTTCTCTCGAGCTATCTCTTTGGCGTTCTCGCCTTCTCTGATATCGTTTGTTACTGAATTTGCTCTCGTTTCCTTCCCTTTATGCTACCGCTGCTCTCTAACTACCTTTTTGTGATCTCGATTGCGAGGTATTTCTGTTCTCGAGTTACCGAAATTATTTTGTCGTTGTCGTGGCGCTATCGTACTTTCGAGCTCTCTGTTCACGTTCCTGTTTCCGAGTCTATCGTCGTTATCGAATTCATTTAAGCATCTAATTTCTCGTCGTTACCGAATTTATTTTAAGTTACCGAATTTACCATCGTTATCGAATTTATTTAAGTATCGAAGTTATCGTCGTTATCGAATTTAATTAAGCCTCGAATTGATCGTCGTTATCGAATTTAGTTAAGTATCGAAGTTACAGTCGTTACCGAATTTTTCTATTCGCTATTGCTTCCGTTACCGTGATTTCTCTTCGTTTTCCGATCAGCTATCGAAATTATGAGCTATCATAAGAGAATCAATAAACTAGCCTGAACCAAGGCCCCATAAATTTCCTGTTGTTGAGTTCAGTTATTTCAGATCACGAAGGCACTCGAGAGTTGGCCAGCCGTCCACGCCCTCTCTCCAAAAACCACATCCTGAGCGAATCGGGTATTCCGTCACCGATCTCGCCATCCAACACGCCGGCATCCCTTTTTCGTGTTTCGTTTACGTCTTTCTAAAGTTCCGATTAAGCTTAGCGGGTTTGGTAATTCCCGCCGTTGAATTAAAAAGATTACCTGGCGCTCAACGACTCTCCCGGCGTCGAGGATGGTGAGATGGGCCGAGGGTGACGCGATCGCGAGATTCCCGTCACAATATATTACCGGAATATTTCTGATATATTTCTGAAATGTTGCAATGAAATATTACATGTTTCGAATGAAACAGTTCTGAAACATTTCTGAAATATATCGTCGAAATATTTCTGACATATGTCAGCTATGTAACGTTCGTTATCTCCGCAGACATGGACATATTTCTGACATATTCCTGAAATGTTGCAGTGAAATATTACATGTTTCAATTGAAACATTTTTGAAATATATCGTTGAAATATTTCTGACATATTACCGAAATGTTTCTGACATATGTCAGCAATGTAACGTTCGTTATATCCGCGGACATGGACATATTTCTGAAATGTTGCAATGAAATATTACATGTTTCAAATGAAACATTTCTGAAATATATTGTGCCGTGTGGGAAGTGCTGCCATCTAGCATGTGCGAGACAAGCTCCGGCAGCGAGAAACGCTGCCGTAGCACAGCTGATGGTAAAAGCACAAACGGGCTCAGACGTAGCTCCAGAGGCAGGGCGTATACGAACTACGACTGTTTCTGTCCCAGGTGCTGACATCGAGCTGGTGCGCGACAAGCTCTGGAGCCGTATTCTGTACACCGATCGACTTCTCTCAGTCGACTTCGACAAGTTTGCCCTCTCTCGTTTTCATAGTTCATGCTTTACTGATCACGGCAAAATATACCATGGGCCATAGACTACCCACTTACCAAGATTGGTGAAAGATCGTACATTTTGGTTTTCGCGAAGTCGATTGAGAAGTTGATCGGTGTACAGAATACGACTCCTGGTAGCGGGGTCAAAACTACCATAGTTATAAAGAAATCGAGAAGCAATAAAAGCGTGAAAAAAATACTTTTTCACTTCTAAATAATAATTTTTGAGATTTTAAATATTTTTCGATAAAATTTCTAGACTATAGTCTACAGATAAAATACTGTAATAAAAATAAAATATTTCGATAGTGCGCGTTTCAAAAAGTATACTTATTAATTTAATTTAACAATGATTGGGCAATTACGCAATTTTTATGTGATGACTTTGCGAAATAGCCCAGGGAATAGAGCAAACAAAAGCGAGTTTTGCACATATAGACCAGGCAATAGAGATTTTTTCGTGACAAAAATGGTAGAAGAAAACAGTGAGTGTGGGGGTGCATGGGGTGGTCCGTGGATGTTTCGTGATATGTTTTCGACTCGCAAATATGATTACTTTTTTTTTAATTTCTAAAAAACACCAAAAAAACAATGTTTTTTAGTTTTTTGCTTGTAAAATTTGAACCAATGGAGCGATGCTGTCACATTCAACAGACGAATTGTAGAGAATGAAAAGACGAAGAAAATTAGCGCTAGTGCAACTCAATCGGGTCATTATTACCGGAGAAAAACCGGAAAAACTGAAAAAATCAGCGTTTTTTCAAAAATTCATAACTTCGCTATTTTCAAAGTTGTAGCGCTGGCTTTCCGGATGAAAGTAGTGGTTGATAGGTACTTTGAGTGTGCACAACCCGGACGTTGTCGGATAAATAGTTTTTGCGTAATTGCGATTTGAATTATTTTGGGCACTATTTTGCGGAAGGGCTGGATGCGTCGGAAGTTGTCCGATTTTAATTTTCAAAACGGATTTTGAAAGAAGAAGTAAAGTATACTACAAAACGTCAATCTTGATTTTTCGTTTAAAGGTTGCAAAATAGGTGAAAAACACGTGCAAACGTGACCAAAACCGGCCGAGCGCACCATTGCGGCCGAGTAGTGGGGGGAGCCGGCCGACGCGGGGAAGTGCGTACATATAATAATACAAGCGCGCTGCGGCCGGGCGCGAATCTTTACATTTCGGCCGCAGCGCGCTTGTATTACAATATATACGCACTTCCCCGCGTCGGCCGGCTCCCCCCTCTACTCGACCGCAATGGTGCGCTCGGCCGGTTTTGGTCACGTTTGCACGTGTTTTTCACCTATTTTGCAACCTTTAAACGAAAAATCAAGATTGACGTTTTGTAGTATACTTTACTTCTTCTTTCAAAATCCGTTTTGAAAATTAAAATCGGACAACTTCCGACGCATCCAGCCCTTCCGCAAAATAGTGCCCAAAATAATTCAAATCGCAATTACGCAAAAACTATTTATCCGACAACGTCCGGGTTGTGCACACTCAAAGTACCTATCAACCACTGCTTTCATCCGGAAAGCCAGCGCTACAACTTTGCAAATGGCGGAGTTATGAATTTTTGAAAAAACGCTGATTTTTTCGGTTTTTCCGGTTTTTCTCCGGTAATAATGACCCGATTGAGTTGCACTAGCGCTCATTTTCTTCGTCTTTTCATTCTCTACAATTCGTCTGTTGAATGTGTCAGCATTGCTCCATTGGTTCAGATTTTACAAGCAAAAAACTAAAAAAACCATTGTTTTTTTGGTGTTTTTTGGAAATTAAAAAAAAAGTAATCATATTTGCGAGTCGAAAACATATCACGAAACATCCACGGACCACCCCACGCACCCCCGCACTCGCCGTTTTCTTCTACCATTTTTGTCACAGAATGACTCTTTATCTGCTCTATTGCCTGGTCTAATAATTGTTAACAGCAAACCAATTGTGCCATAATTTGAAGTACAGTTCGTAGATAAAAACGTATATGTTGGAAACTACCAATTAGTAGAACTCATTGTTTAAACAATTTTTTTATGCAAAAAAGAAAGGTTTTTGTTTTTCGTTTTTCGCTTGTGTAAGGAAAACTATTAAAGCAATCGCGGTACTTTCAAAAGGAAAGTTGTAGAGAATTGCAAGACCTTTTATTGTGCCCGCGAATTTCGTCACGTGGGGATGAAATCGTCGAGGACGGGTTCGTGGGTGATTGTCAAGGTTGAGTAAATCTTCAACTCGAGTATTACTAAAATACGGTCTAGTTTTATTCTCGATGATGAAGTATATGTTTAAAAGTAGTTCTTGATTATTTGCTTTGAGACCGACTGACTGCAATTGACTATAGCTTCCGCTCGGGACAGCTCGTAATAGTTTACAGCCCCGTTACTAACAGAAGACTGCCCTTTTATATTATTACTGAACTGATAGTTCAATGGCCTTTTATTTAATTTCCGAAGAGGTGGAATCGTACGATGTCCACTCATCGGCGTGTGTGTCTCAAAAGTCACCTTCAAACTGCTACGTTTGCGTAGTTGCTAAATCGTGGATCGTTACCCTTTGCACAATCGATGGCTAAATCGAATATAACTCTAAATGATGAAATTTGGGGCACAACACCCCTCCCCCCTTAGGAAGACGAAATTACCAATTTCGGCGTCAATACTTAATATGGTCGTCTCTCGGCTTACAAAGTTTTTTTTTTTCCGTACATTATTTCTTAAGATAAAACTTGATATAATTATGTATTTTCCCAAGATACTTGTTTAATCGTGTAATACGATAGGATTCCCAAATTTATTTAATTTTTTATTGTGTACCCGTTTGCGGTGGATTTCTTTTGAATGTATTTTTCGTGTTCGGATTTATTCTCCGTTTCGTTGCACACGGAAGACTTTTTGCTACGTCGGCAAGGTCGTTTGCCTCTGGTGTGGCTCGCGCGCGACGGTGTCGCACATAGTTATGAATGCCGAACAGTATTATTATTATTATTATTATAGCTACTATGCAATAAATAACTTTCTATGACATGACTTTATATTGGTATCGGATCATCGTCGATATCCAATTTTGCAGTTAGTTTTTCGATTCGTTCTCCTATTTTAGGTGCGTTCGGTATTTACCTCTCCAGCGAGAGATGAGCAATTGTCATGTGGTATCATATTACCTTTCAAGGCAATCGAGGAATCAGATAGTAGAGAAACACTACCGGTTCTAATTCAAGATCCCTACCCCGACATTTACCGACATTTTTTAGCTCAGACACGAACCACTTAGCCGAGACCCGAACCCGGGGAGGGGGGGGATATCTTTAAGAGTCCGAATGCACGGAGTCGATCGGGGGGGGGGGATCTCTAACTGGAGGGCACCTAATCTCTTATGGCTCGAGACATAGGGAGGGGGGGGCTAGCTTTGAGGGTGGTATTGGAATACCGCTATCTCTGGCAGCGGCGGGGCGCCTTATTTTTCATGGCGGAATATGATTACCGATTATCAGTTAGACTGGAGTCTCTGTAAGGGGGGGGGCTAGTTTTGAGGGTGGTATTAGAATGCTGCTATTTCTGGCAGCTGCAGTGCAGTTTGTCTTTCATGCTGGCATTGGAATGTTGTTATCTCTAACAAGTAAATAGCGGGCTGGAGCGTTGGACCTTTCAACCACACACGACGACGCTACCCTCCTGGGCCAGTGCGTCTGTTTGTCGCAACTTTATCACCGGTCATAAATCATTTTTGGTTATTGTGCTAATGGTCAGACCGCAGTCTGGAAAAGGCCGAACATGAGGTCATAAAATCTTAGAGGCGCCTATGATCCGGCTGGTCCTCAGCACCCGAAGGAAAAGGGTTGAAAATATCCCTAACAGGTATTCTTCTGACCGCATTTATATAAGCGTTTCCCTATCACTGACTGGTGCATGAGCAGATGTAGCGCAGGGTGTTGCGACAGATCTTTTTTCAAACCGCGATGAAATTGGGACGAAGAGCAGATTGAAAATATAGAAAAGCACGTTCGATTCGATAATCGAGTGCAAATGCATGTGATGTATGCATAGGATTATGCGTACAGAGCCGCTCGCCGAGGTCGGTGGGAAGAAGTTGCACGTGATCGTGAGCGATTTAGATTAAGAATTAAAAAATGCCGCAAACTGATTCAATCTGTATTGATGGAGAAAAAATTTAACGGAAAATGCAATACACGCTTGCGCCTGCGCAATGTTTAAAAAGAAGCAGTGAGCTAGCACCAAGATGGGAAGAAATTGCACGTGATCGTGGGTGATTTAGATTAAGAATTGAAAAATGCGGCAAACTGATTGAATCTGTATTGACGGAGAAAAAATTTAACGGAAAATGGTATACTGATATGCGTCATCGACGTGTTTCGACCTGTTTCGAGCCCTCCCATTACATTCGAGAGCGGATGATGCCATATTGCATGTCTGAACACGCTTGAGCCTGCACAGTGTTTAGATATTTTGACAAGCCGCCGGAAAATGAGGCTTTGATGTTCATGGAATGCCGCTATGACGCGCTTAGTCGCTTTCTTGTTATCAGCATGGATGGAGAAAGAAAAACGTTCAAGTGTCCCTAACGGGTATTCTTCTGGCTGATATATATAAGCGTTTCCCCATCACTAGCTCACATTTTCTCCCGTGCATTCAAACAAATATTATCGGCAGGAAAAAAGCAAAAAAATGGATGCGCAAATGTGTAAAAGGACTGTCGCGCTTATGGAGGAGGCATTTTCCATAATTAGAAAAAAATCTAGACCAGCTTCAGTGCAAAAGTGGATAAAGTTCAGTGATAAACATGTGAAGATTTTGGGCAAAGTGTTACGTGCAAACGTTCCGACAATAGGTGAAAAAATTCGTATTCAGACAACAATAGCGACATTGATGTCGCTGAGTGAAAAGCTGAAAAAATGTGGTGCTGGTGCTGTGAAAAGTGACAAGGTGCGGTGGAGGGACATGGACACTGCGTTTAAGAAAAGAATTAGGACTGGAGTGGTTATCAATCTACAGCACAAAGATGTACAAAGTTTTTTTGACGATGCGAGACCTCTGATAATCTCGAAAATAACCGCGGTTTTGAGCAAAGCAGGAAACTTAAAAGTTAACGTTATTCTAGCCTGCCGTTTTCACATCACCAAACTCGATGAAATAATGGAAGATAATAAATTCTTTAATACGCAGAATCAAGCTATTTTACCCTCGACAGACATGGAAGAGTGGTTCAGGGTACATGTAAAGGATAAATTGTTGGTGAAAATTGAGGAGTTTACGGAACAGGAATCCGGCTGGTCTCTCTCTTCCACAATTAACTTAGTCGTCAATATGAACAAATACATGCCTCTTCGTGGTGGACTATCTACGTATACAAGTCTACCAAAAAAAATTCAATTAAAACGTGCAGTCGTCAATATTATAAATGATGACCCTTATTGTTTATTATGGTCTGTGACGGCAGCCCTTTACCCTGCAGCTGAAAATTGTGAGCGAAAATCGTCGTACCCGCCGTTCAGTGAAGTGCTTCAGTACACTGGGCTCAATTTTCCTATGAGTCTAAAGGACGTACCGAAATTTGAAAAAATGAATGGTTTGTCAATTAACGTATATGGCATAGAAGATCATCGTCGTGGAAAGCTTGAAATATTGCCAGTATATTTGAGCGCTCAAAGGTCCGATAGACCTACTATACACCTACTCATGCAGGAAGCTGCGAGCGAAGAAGAGGAAGAAGAAGAAGGAAAAGAAGACAGCAATCCGGTGCATCACTTTTCATGGATCAAAAATATTTCTCGACTGGTCAGCTCGCAAATTTCAAAATATGCACATCATACTTGGCTCTGCGACAGATGTTTGTGTCATTTCAAAACAGAAAATTTGCTAATAAAACACACGGATGACTGTGTAAAAATTAATAAATGTCGAACGGTCTTTCCGGAGGGTGAGGAGAGAATATTAAAATTCAAAAATTTCAAATTCAAAGAAGATGTTCCATTCGTCGTGTATGCCGATCTCGAATGCTTATTAGAGCCAATAACATCGGTACAGAAGAACACAATGGGATATCAAAACCATGTGCCTCACAGTATCGGTTATTATCTGCGCTGTAGCTATGACGATGCACTTTCCGAGTACAAATCATACCGTGGCAAAGACTGTATTCAGTGGTTTATGGTGGAGTTGAAAACCCTATCAAAATCGCTGCATTCGCGCCTAACACATATCACACCGATGGAGAGACTGAACACCGTACAAAATCATCAATTCACGACGTCTACAGCCTGCCACATTTGCGAGAAAGAATTTCTTCCTAGTGATCTAAAGGTTCGAGACCACTGCCATTTTACGGGTCGTTATCGCGCTGCCGCACACCAAGATTGTAATTTAAATTTTAAGAATTCTCATGTAGTTCCCGTTGTGTTCCACAATTTATCCGGATATGATTCTCATTTTTTAATAAGGTCATTAGCGACTGCATTCGAGGGCTCTTTATATCTTTTACCTATAAACAAGGAAAAATATATTTCATTCTCGAAAAGTGTCAAGGGGACAGTTGTAAATTGCAGATTTATCGACTCATTCAGATTTATGCCAAGTAGCATCGACAAATTAGCCTCATATTTAGACAGTAATAACAAATTAATTACACGCGCAAATTGTAATAGGTGAGACTGAATGCACGCTATTGGCACGGAAAGGTGTTTTCCCGTATGACTATGTTAATAGCTGGGATATCCTCGATGAGACCGAATTGCCCTGAAAAAAAGATTTTTTTTCCAAGCTCAATAATACGGAGATTTCCGATAGCGAATATGCGCATGCGTCTAATGTTTGGAAAACATTCAAGATAAAAACCTTAGGTGAATATTCAGATTTATATTTAAAAACAGACGTTCTCCTTTTGGCTGACATATTTAAGAATTTCCGACGAAATTGTTTAAATACGTATAATTTAGATCCGCTCCATTACTACACAGCCCCTGGTCTTTCATTCGATGCAATGCTCAAGTGCACGCAAATTGAACTCGAACTCCTCACTGACGTGGATATGTTACTTTTTATTGAAAAAGGCATCCGAGGCGGAGTCGCGCAATGTACCAACAGGTATGCGAAAGCAACCAATCGATTCATGGAAACGAATTTCGATCCAAATACCGCCGAGTCATATCTGATGTACTATGATGTCAATAACTTATACGGTGCAGCTATGAGTGAATCATTACCATGCAGCTCATTCGAATGGGCGGAAAATTTTATTAAAAATATTGAAAATATTCCCGAAGACTCGCCGATCGGGTATATACTCGAGGTTGATTTAGAATATCCCAAGGAGCTGCACGAATCTCATAAAGACTTACCGCTATGTCCAGAACACTATCGAGCCCCGCAATCTAAAAATTCAAAATTGATGACGACATTGCTACCGAAGGAAAAATACATTATTCACTATCGTAATTTACAGGAGTCTTTGAGATTGGGTCTAAATTAGCAAAGATTCATCGGGTGCTAAAATTCAAACAATCCCCTTGGTTGAAAAAATACATTGATCTCAATACGAATTTGAGAAAGCAGTCCAATAACGATTTCGAGAAAAATTTTTACAAACTAATGAATAACGCGGTGTTTGGGAAAACAATGGAAAATGTACGTAATCATCGTGAAGTAAAGCTCGTTACACGCTGGCATGGGCGATATGGTGCAAGAGCTCTCATCGCTCGAGCTACCTTTCATAGCTGCACCATATTCGACGACGATATGGTTATCATAGAATTGACTAAAGCTAAAGTAAAATTCAACAAACCGATATATGCTGGATTTTCAATTCTTGACCTGTCTAAAATCTATTTATACCGTTTCCATTATGACTATATGAAGATTACATTCGGCGAGCAAGCCAAATTATTGTACACAGATACGGACCGCCTAATCTATCACGTAACTACTCCAAATATCTACGAATCCATGAGACGTGACATACACCAATTTGATACATCCGATTACCCGACAAATAATCCCTATGGAATGCCTCTTGCGAATAAAAAAGTGTTGGGTCTTATGAAAGATGAAAATAATGGTAAAATTATGACCGAGTTTATAGGGCTTAGGGCAAAGGTATACTCGTATAAAGTACAAGGTAATGAGCTTGAAAATAAACGTGCAAAGGGCGTCAGAGGAGCGACTTTAAAAACCATCACGTTCGACAACTATAAAGAGTGTATATTTCATTGTAAAACCTTGATTAGGACCCAGCACATGATACGCAGTTCAAAACATGTCGTAGAGACGGTTAGGCAAAATAAAATAGTATTAAGCTGGCATCAGGATGACAAACGAATTCTGTGCCCAAAGTCTACTGATACTGTACCATGGGGTTACGATGTGACGAGTGAAGACATGTACATGGAAGCATAAATCTTCGAGCAGTGAGAGTCGGCGAAACCTCTCAACGTTTCACGAGATTTGGGTTGTGAATGGTATGAAAACTGCGAATACATTCTATATGAACTAATAAAATTGAGAGCTCTTGCACCATATCGCCCATGCCAGCGTGTAACGAGCTTTACTTCACGATGATTACGTACATTTTCCATTGTTTTCCCAAACACCGCGTTATTCATTAGTTTGTAAAAATTTTTCTCGAAATCGTTATTGGACTGCTTTCTCAAATTCGTATTGAGATCAATGTATTTTTTCAACCAAGGGGATTGTTTGAATTTTAGCACCCGATGAATCTTTGCTAATTTAGACCCAATCTCAAAGACTCCTGTAAATTACGATAGTGAATAATGTATTTTTCCTTCGGTAGCAATGTCGTCATCAATTTTGAATTTTTAGATTGCGGGGCTCGATAGTGTTCTGGACATAGCGGTAAGTCTTTATGAGATTCGTGCAGCTCCTTGGGATATTCTAAATCAACCTCGAGTATATACCCGATCGGCGAGTCTTCGGGAATATTTTCAATATTTTTAATAAAATTTTCCGCCCATTCGAATGAGCTGCATGGTAATGATTCACTCATAGCTGCACCGTATAAGTTATTGACATCATAGTACATCAGATATGACTCGGCGGTATTTGGATCGAAATTCGTTTCCATGAATCGATTGGTTGCTTTCGCATACCTGTTGGTACATTGCGCGACTCCGCCTCGGATGCCTTTTTCAATAAAAAGTAACATATCCACGTCAGTGAGGAGTTCGAGTTCAATTTGCGTGCACTTGAGCATTGCATCGAATGAAAGACCAGGGGCTGTGTAGTAATGGAGCGGATCTAAATTATACGTATTTAAACAATTTCGTCGGAAATTCTTAAATATGTCAGCCAAAAGGAGAACGTCTGTTTTTAAATATAAATCTGAATATTCACCTAAGGTTTTTATCTTGAATGTTTTCCAAACATTAGACGCATGCGCATATTCGCTATCGGAAATCTCCGTATTATTGAGCTTGGAAAAAAAATCTTTTTTTCAGGGCAATTCGGTCTCATCGAGGATATCCCAGCTATTAACATAGTCATACGGGAAAACACCTTTCCGTGCCAATAGCGTGCATTCAGTCTCACCTATTACAATTTGCGCGTGTAATTAATTTGTTATTACTGTCTAAATATGAGGCTAATTTGTCGATGCTACTTGGCATAAATCTGAATGAGTCGATAAATCTGCAATTTACAACTGTCCCCTTGACACTTTTCGAGAATGAAATATATTTTTCCTTGTTTATAGGTAAAAGATATAAAGAGCCCTCGAATGCAGTCGCTAATGACCTTATTAAAAAATGAGAATCATATCCGGATAAATTGTGGAACACAACGGGAACTACATGAGAATTCTTAAAATTTAAATTACAATCTTGGTGTGCGGCAGCGCGATAACGACCCGTAAAATGGCAGTGGTCTCGAACCTTTAGATCACTAGGAAGAAATTCTTTCTCGCAAATGTGGCAGGCTGTAGACGTCGTGAATTGATGATTTTGTACGGTGTTCAGTCTCTCCATCGGTGTGATATGTGTTAGGCGCGAATGCAGCGATTTTGATAGGGTTTTCAACTCCACCATAAACCACTGAATACAGTCTTTGCCACGGTATGATTTGTACTCGGAAAGTGCATCGTCATAGCTACAGCGCAGATAATAACCGATACTGTGAGGCACATGGTTTTGATATCCCATTGTGTTCTTCTGTACCGATGTTATTGGCTCTAATAAGCATTCGAGATCGGCATACACGACGAATGGAACATCTTCTTTGAATTTGAAATTTTTGAATTTTAATATTCTCTCCTCACCCTCCGGAAAGACCGTTCGACATTTATTAATTTTTACACAGTCATCCGTGTGTTTTATTAGCAAATTTTCTGTTTTGAAATGACACAAACATCTGTCGCAGAGCCAAGTATGATGTGCATATTTTGAAATTTGCGAGCTGACCAGTCGAGAAATATTTTTGATCCATGAAAAGTGATGCACCGGATTGCTGTCTTCTTTTCCTTCTTCTTCTTCCTCTTCTTCGCTCGCAGCTTCCTGCATGAGTAGGTGTATAGTAGGTCTATCGGACCTTTGAGCGCTCAAATATACTGGCAATATTTCAAGCTTTCCACGACGATGATCTTCTATGCCATATACGTTAATTGACAAACCATTCATTTTTTCAAATTTCGGTACGTCCTTTAGACTCATAGGAAAATTGAGCCCAGTGTACTGAAGCACTTCACTGAACGGCGGGTACGACGATTTTCGCTCACAATTTTCAGCTGCAGGGTAAAGGGCTGCCGTCACAGACCATAATAAACAATAAGGGTCATCATTTATAATATTGACGACTGCACGTTTTAATTGAATTTTTTTTGGTAGACTTGTATACGTAGATAGTCCACCACGAAGAGGCATGTATTTGTTCATATTGACGACTAAGTTAATTGTGGAAGAGAGAGACCAGCCGGATTCCTGTTCCGTAAACTCCTCAATTTTCACCAACAATTTATCCTTTACATGTACCCTGAACCACTCTTCCATGTCTGTCGAGGGTAAAATAGCTTGATTCTGCGTATTAAAGAATTTATTATCTTCCATTATTTCATCGAGTTTGGTGATGTGAAAACGGCAGGCTAGAATAACGTTAACTTTTAAGTTTCCTGCTTTGCTCAAAACCGCGGTTATTTTCGAGATTATCAGAGGTCTCGCATCGTCAAAAAAACTTTGTACATCTTTGTGCTGTAGATTGATAACCACTCCAGTCCTAATTCTTTTCTTAAACGCAGTGTCCATGTCCCTCCACCGCACCTTGTCACTTTTCACAGCACCAGCACCACATTTTTTCAGCTTTTCACTCAGCGACATCAATGTCGCTATTGTTGTCTGAATACGAATTTTTTCACCTATTGTCGGAACGTTTGCACGTAACACTTTGCCCAAAATCTTCACATGTTTATCACTGAACTTTATCCACTTTTGCACTGAAGCTGGTCTAGATTTTTTTCTAATTATGGAAAATGCCTCCTCCATAAGCGCGACAGTCCTTTTACACATTTGCGCATCCATTTTTTTGCTTTTTTCCTGCCGATAATATTTGTTTGAATGCACGGGAGAAAATGTGAGCTAGTGATGGGGAAACGCTTATATATATCAGCCAGAAGAATACCCGTTAGGGACACTTGAACGTTTTTCTTTCTCCATCCATGCTGATAACAAGAAAGCGACTAAGCGCGTCATAGCGGCATTCCATGAACATCAAAGCTTCATTTTCCGGCGGCTTGTCAAAATATCTAAACACTGTGCAGGCTCAAGCGTGTTCAGACATGCAATATGGCATCATCCGCTCTCGAATGTAATGGGAGGGCTCGAAACAGGTCGAAACACGTCGATGACGCATATCAGTATACCATTTTCCGTTAAATTTTTTCTCCGTCAATACAGATTCAATCAGTTTGCCGCATTTTTCAATTCTTAATCTAAATCACCCACGATCACGTGCAATTTCTTCCCATCTTGGTGCTAGCTCACTGCTTCTTTTTAAACATTGCGCAGGCGCAAGCGTGTATTGCATTTTCCGTTAAATTTTTTCTCCATCAATACAGATTGAATCAGTTTGCGGCATTTTTTAATTCTTAATCTAAATCGCTCACGATCACGTGCAACTTCTTCCCACCGACCTCGGCGAGCGGCTCTGTACGCATAATCCTATGCATACATCACATGCATTTGCACTCGAGTATCGAATCGAACGTGCTTTTCTATATTTTCAATCTGCTCTTCGTCCCAATTTCATCGCGGTTTGAAAAAAGATCTGTCGCAACACCCTGCGCTACATCTGCTCATGCACCAGTCAGTGATAGGGAAACGCTTATATAAATGCGGTCAGAAGAATACCTGTTAGGGATATTTTCAACCCTTTTCCTTCGGGTGCTGAGGACCAGCCGGATCATAGGCGCCTCTAAGATTTTATGACCTCATGTTCGGCCTTTTCCAGACTGCGGTCTGACCCTTAGCACAATAACCAAAAATGATTTATGACCGGTGATAAAGTTGCGACAAACAGACGCACTGGCCCAGGAGGGTAGCGTCGTCGTGTGTGGTTGAAAGGTCCAACGCTCCAGCCCGCTATTTACTTGTTAGAGATAACAACATTCCAATGCCAGCATGAAAGACAAACTGCACTGCAGCTGCCAGAAATAGCAGCATTCTAATACCACCCTCAAAACTAGCCCCCCCCCTTACAGAGACTCCAGTCTAACTGATAATCGGTAATCATATTCCGCCATGAAAAATAAGGTGCCCCGCCGCTGCCAGAGATAGCGGTATTCCAATACCACCCTCAAAGCTAGCCCCCCCCCCCCTCCCTATGTCTCGAGCCATAAGAGATTAGGTGCCCTCCAGTTAGAGACCCCCCCCCCCCGATCGACTCCGTGCATTCGGACTCTTAAAGATATCCCCCCCCCTCCGCGGGTTCGGGTCTCGGCTAAGTGGTTCGTGTCTGAGCTAAAAAATGTCGGTAAATGTCGGGGTAGGGATCTTGAATTAGAACCGGTACTGTTTCTCTACTTCAGATGTCAATACCGAACGCACCTTTTGTTTATCTCTGATGGATCTATAATTATTTTATCAGGTTCGTCATGTGTAATAGAAGGATGAGGTATTTTTAATTCGTTCGATAAAAATGTTAGATTGAACGGTGGTCGGAAGGTTATGACTTCTTTTTGATTAATTTCTTTTAAGGTATTACTGGATGGATCCTCAAAAATCGCCAAAATTCTTGAAAATTTAAGGAATGATAGTTCTTGATAGAATAATAATACATGAATTATCTTAGAATTTTTCACTAAATAATTTAGTAGTTATAAAAATATGAATTTAACACAATCGCTTATGGGAAAACAGCTTCTGCAGACGTTAATGGTTGCAAAACGAATTGAACTAAATCGCCATAAATTCTGAAAAATTATATCATCAAGATTTAGGTTCGAGCGGTAGATTATGCTGAGTTTTGAATAAATCGACTGAGTAATTGTTGAGAAATTAATTAAAGTAATGAGGAGTATCGCCTTTTTATGAATTGCGCTGTGTAAACGTGGCAAAGTTGTAGAGTACTATGATGATTATTGTGTCAGTAGACTGAAGCTGCGCTTGCCCACGCTATTTTGAGGTTAGACTTACTCATTTCTACGAACGAAGCTGCGTCAACGCTTAGAGCACAACGCATGCGTAAGCAGGTCGAGCAGTGCTACGACCGATGAAAAAAAAAATTTAGACTGCTGCATTGTCGCGTTTAGCAGTCAATTTATAGAATCGTAAAAAAATTATTTTAACGATTAATAAATCAGCAATCAATATAAAATCAATGTATTTTGAGTTTTAGGGGAATTATTGATAATAATAAAATGATCTGAACGTATTAATTAAATTTACAAATTGAGAAATTTTTTCGTTCCACAGTTGAAACAGGTGTACAGTCACTAATAAAATCTCGGTCAAGCACACGCCAATATCGTCGAATTTGACTTCAATTATTATTAAAAGTGGAAAATTAATATTTCTAAGTGTTTATTTATCATTAAATTAGCTATTCGTAAGGCTAAACATGTACGACATCATCTAGACTTGTAAATTCACAATTTGCTCATTTTGGACTAACTTTTTGCCCGTGACGATCTATCCAGTTATACCTTAAGGTTTCTGTTCTAAAATTTTCGGAGGTGACGGAACATTTCCCGTCCAAAGCCAGTATGCCCACATCATAATATATCGTAGTATATTCTATAGCAGTTTGTTTACATTTTATCGTGAGTGTTTTTGTTTTTAATTTTTTTTTCTCTGCACCCCTAGTTGGCATATATGTAGTATCGAGTTTTTAGTGCCCAAATTTACAAAAGTTTTTAACAATGTCATATTCTTTCATGCAGTTAACCGTATCTTGTATTTTCTCGCAGTACATTCTGTTACCATCTCCTCTTACATATTTCCTTCTCCGTCAATTTCAACAACAGCGCTTACCCTCTCCATTCTCGCTTCATCCATCTCACTCACGTATTTCGCCAAACTCTCTCTCTCCCCCACACTCTTATTTTATACCGCACATTTACATTTTGTTTCCACCTCTTTTTTCATATCTCTTTCTCCGTCCTTCTCACACACTGTACATTCCCTCTCCACTCTCGCTTCATCCATCTCTCGCATCTTTCACAAACCTCTCCCTCTCGCCCCACTCTCTTATTGTAATCCGCACATGTTTCAGGCTCCTCACCAATGCTTCATTTCTCTTCTTTGAGCTTAATCTACTCTTTCACAAAAACTCTCATCTAAGCCACCATTGTTCTTTTCTCCTTCCGCTCGTTTTTTTTCTTTTCAACCATCCATCTTAGTAGCCACTTCATTACATTTCTTTGACTTCTCGCAAAGTCTACTGCACTAATTTCTCAAGTCGCTCACTACCATTCTTCCCATCTTTTCTTTTTCTTTTTTTAACCTTCATTTCTCCTTTAGCCTTTACCATCTTCTTTATCTTTCCTCTATTTATTCTTCCGCGCTTCCAGACTTCGCAATTCCTGCACTCCCCCCCCCCCCCCTCTTCCTTCTCCCTTCTTTCCTCATACTCGTTCCATTTCCACGCAACCCCATTCACCCACAGCCTTCTATTTTCCATCCGCACTTTTCTGTTCTTCTGCCTCTCCTCCTCCACCCTCTCTATTAACTTGTATCTCGTACGTCTTTCCCACCATGTAAGGTCTTCGCAAATATCGAAACCACATTTCTTCATCTCCTTTCTTCTCTCCAACAGCTCTTCTTTTTCCTCTTTATTTTCCATCTTCACTACCAACCACCCTTCCTCTCCTCTGTTTTTTCTCTCTTATTTCTCTCACCCTCATTTTTTCCCCCATTCCTCTCTTTATCAACTTCTCCACCCTGTTCACATCTACCCCATCCACCTTCCCGCTTCCTTTTATCCGCACATTCTTACTTCTCTTCCTCCTATCCTCTATCTTTTCTTTTTCCTCGCACCCCCTCCCCTTTCCTTTCTGCTCTCAACGTCTTTCCCGACGCGACTGCCCACTTCAATCTTCTTTCTTCCTTCTTCCTCGCTCTTGTTTCTTCCTTCTTCTTCAGTCTTCTTTCTTCCCTAATCTTCTTGCTTCTTTTCTTTGTCACGCTCTCGCACTTTCCTCCTTCTTCCTCGCTCTTCGCCGCTTCCTCTTTGCTTTCCCCAGTTGAGCCTCTATCTTCTCTCATATCCTCCTTTCTTTCACTTATCGAATCCACCTCTCTCACGCTCGTGTCAGCCTCCCTCTCCGATTCCAGCTCACTGTCTGACTCATTTTCGCTCTCTCTTTCGCCTTTTCCAACCACCTTGCCACTTTCCCCCATTCTTCGAGTCATTTCTTCATTTCCTTCAGCTCGATCACCTCGTCTCTCACTACTTGCATCAACTCCTCCAACAACCTTAGTCCGTTGTCTGCCATTCTCAGACTTCGTGAGACCCCTCAGCCCTGATACGCCGGATTCCGCTTACGCCCTGAGCAACAGCACTCTTCCGAACTCTGTCTCGCTCTCTCTCTCTCTTCTTCCCCGGCACAGATACACCGGTTACTGCCATACACACAGACGCGCTGATGTACTCTCACGTACTCTAGCACTTTGTTCATCTTTTTTTACTTCCCTCTCGGCACTGATACGCCGTTTTCTACCGTTCTCAACGTCACCTGTTGCACCTTCACTTTCTTCACCAAATCTCTAGTCGTTCTGTCCTTCTTCTTCTTATTCACTCTGCCTTCCGTAGCTACCACTACCACCTCACACGCTTCTGGATGGCCTCGCACGCACAATCTTGACCGCTTTCCTTTCCCGTCATGCCCGCTCTACCACGCACTGCTGCGTAATTTCTCTCGCTCCATTTCTCCCTTCCATCTATCCTCTATACCAGCGCCACGCTTCTTTCCCGCGCCGGCTCCCGCTCTAGCCTCATCTTTGTTTCCAGCTCTCTTGTTTTTCCATCTTCCCTCTCTTTTTCCTCCTCGCTACCGCCATCTGCCGGCCGATCCTCTCCTTCCGCCTTCCGGTTGGGTTCCCTCTCTCTTTTCCAACACCATATTTCTCACCATATCCGCCGCCTTTCCGACTAACCTCAAAAAAATTCTCCGCGGGCGCGCCTCACATATCACTCATTATTGGCTCTTCATAGCCCTGTTTTAAGATACTGCGCCTTCTTTCCATCGATCCTTTTCATCTTTAAACCAACTTTTTTACTTTTCTCCGCCCCTTTACCGCTTTTTCCAGCACTTTTCCGACCCACCCCCGAGCACACATCCGCACGCCTCGCGGCCCCAACCGGAATTCCGTTGGCATATATTTAATCACCCTTTCTTCTTTCCCTTTTAGACCAGGCAATAGAGCAGATAAAGAGTCATTCTGTGATAAAAATGGTAGAAGAAAACGGCGAGTGTGGGGGTCCGTGGATGTTTCGTGATATGTTTTCGACTGGCAAATATGATTACTTTTTTTTTAATTTCCAAAAAACACCAAAAAAACGGTGTTTTTTTAGTTTTTTGCTTGTAAAATCTGAACCAATGGAGCTATGCTGATACATTCAACATACGAATTGTAGAAAATGAAAAGACAAAGAAAATGAGCGCTGGTGCAACTCAATCGGGTGATTATTACCGGAGAAAAACCGGAAAACCCGGAAAAATCAGCGTTTTTTCAAAAATTCATAACTCCGCCATTTTCAAAGTTGTAGCGCTGGCTTTTCGGGTGAAAGTAGTGGTTGATAGGTACTTTGAGTGTGCACAACCCGGACGTTGTCGGATAAATAGTTTTTGCGTAATTGCGATTTGAATTATTTTGGGCACTATTTTGCGGAAGGGCTGGATGCGTCGGAAGTTGTCCGATTTTAATTTTCAAAACGGATTTTGAAAGAAGAAGTAAAGTACTACAAAACGTCAATCTTGATTTTTCGTTAAAATGTTGCAAAATAGGTGAGAAACACGTGCAAACGTGACGAAAACCGGCCGAGCGCTCGATCGCGGTCGAGTAGTGGGGGGAGCCGGCCGTCGCGGGGGTGAGTTCGATTCTACAGAAATCTATTCTACAGAGAGTCGTTTCTACAGACTTCGATCACACAGGTTTAATTCTACAGAAATATATTTCTACAGAGTTCGTTTCTACAGAGTTCGTTTCTACAGAATTGGGTGTGGAGGGTCGTTTCTACAGAATTCGGCGTCGCGGGGAAGTGCGTATATATAGTAATACAAGCGCGCTGCGGCCGGGCGTGAATCTTTACATTCGATTATCTCAGCAACTACTGGAGCGATCTTTACGTTTTTTTTTTTAATTTGGGGGTAAATTAACCCGTTGAAACTGATACTTCGCTCGGTTTGCCTTAATATTCACTAGAAAAGCTGCTTTTCGTTTTGCTAGTGAATATTAAGGCAAACCGAGTGAAGTATCAGTTTCAACGGGTTAATTTACCCCCAAATTAAAAAAAAAAAACGTAAAGATAGCTCCAGTAGTTGCTGAGATAATCGAATGTAAAGATTCACGCCCGGTCGCAGCGCGCTTGTATTACTATATATACGCACTTCCCCGCGACGGCCGGCTCCCCCCACTACTCGACCGCGATCGAGCGCTCAGCCGGTTTTGGTCACGTTTGCACGTGTTTTTCACCTATTTTGCAACATTTTAACGAAAAATCAAGATTGACGTTTTGTAGTACTTTACTTCTTCTTTCAAAATCCGTTTTGAAAATTAAAATCGGACAACTTCCGGCGCATCCAGCCCTTCCGCAAAATAGTGCCCAAAATAATTCAAATCGCAATTACGCAAAAACTATTTATCCGACAACGTCCGGGTTGTGCACACTTAAAGTACCTATCAACCACTACTTTCACCCGAAAAGCCAGCGCTGCAACTTTGAAAATGGCGGAGTTATGAATTTTTGAAAAAACGCTGATTTTTCCGGTTTTTCCGGTTTTTCTCCGGTAATAATCACCCGATTGAGTTGCACCAGCGCTCATTTTCTTTGTCTTTTCATTTTCTACAATTCGTATGTTGAATGTATCAGCATAGCTCCATGGGTTCAGATTTTACAAGCAAAAAACTAAAAAAACACCGTTTTTTTGGTGTTTTTTGGAAATTAAAAAAAAAGTAATCATATTTGCCAGTCGAAAACATATCACGAAACATCCACGGACCACCCCACGCACCCCCACACTCGCCGTTTTCTTCTACCATTTTTATCACGAAAAAATCTCTATTGCCTGGTCTATTTGTCCGTTAAGGTAGTACCTCCGCGGCCGGCGGCGGGGAATAAGCGGGAACGTAGGCACGGCGAAGCCCGGTGAGCGGGCACGCATGGAACAAGAGAGAGTCGGACCGCTCACAGGCTCGCGCGTACCTCTTTCACTCACAACATATCAAAAACTAAATGGTATATCTTCCTGAATTTTTTTTCACATTATCCGTGACATCCCTCTCTAGCTTCTCTTAGTTTTTCATCAACTTCTTAATTTTAGTTTTGACGGTACAATTAATAACTAATTCTTCGTGCATGCATGGCGCATATGTTACGTGTAAATCAAGCCAACTTTGAGTGTAAATATCTCGGGTTTGGGATGGTCAAGCTTATTTAAATTGCACATATTAACATATTGAATAACCTGTATACCAAATTTCAACCATTTCCTAATTCAACTATCCTTTAACAATAAATCATAGATTTTTTTTCTTAAAATCTGTCGACAATTTTATTTGTATATTTTAATTCGTATTTAATTTCTCTACCCGTTAAAATTTTTCATATCTTCTGTTCATCGCGTAACTACGCGATATAATATTTTATTTTCTCTTGACGAGTTTCTCATTCAAAGATTCATTATTCGGGTGATTTTATTTGAACGTCGTCGGGTCTGTGCGACACCAGAGTTCGAGAGCTGGACTCGCGAGAAAAGCTGGGAATAGAAAATGTTTGTTTGCTTGTAGCCGATGGCTAAGACTTTAATAATACCGTTTGTCCTTTTGTTGTTTTTTTTTTTTTATAGCCTCAGAGTACAACCCACCCAGTAAACACAGTAATGTAGTCGCAATGTAACGGTAATATAACCGAAAGTAACAAGTAATATTACCTGGATAGTACATGTAGCTTACATGTAAGTAGAAATTTCCCACTCAGCAATATAACATGTTATATAACACATGTTATATACCCGGTATGTAACAGTTATATCGCAAGGCAATGTAACAAAAGTCATAAGAGTTATATAACTGCAATATTCTAAAGTAATATGATGAAATAAAGGAATATTATTAAAGAATTTTTTTATTCCATCATGTCATTTTGTCGTTGTTATAGGTCATGGAAGGGTAACACTGAAAAAAAAGAATCCTGCACGGATTTCTTCACAGGATTTTATTCTCCCCGACGGGGACTCGAACCTGCGACCTACCTATCTATCCTACCTATCTACCTAACACGCTACCGACTAGGCTATCAACTGTTTATGCAGATTAGTAATTCAGATCATGTATTTGATACGCCAGAGAATACTTGATTAGCTGTATGTTGCAAGCTACTCAAAAAATAGTGGTGGTCCCGTCTTCCCCCCTTTATTTAGTATAACCATGTCGGTTTTGAAAAAAAAAAAACAAAATTGAATGTGGTGAATCCAATATGGGGTATCAAAAATTCTAAAAATGACATAATATAATGTATGAGACATTCCACAAATAGTGACATGGGTTTTTTTTCTCGAGGGTCACATTGTTGCAAACATGTTATGTAAACGTTACAGAATCATGTTAAATTACTGTAATGTTACTACGTTATACCCCATTAACGTTACATAAATATCACTAATGGTACACTCACATTGTTACAAGCATGTTACGTAAATGTTATAGAGTCATGTAACAATACTGTAATGTTACTAAGTTACACCCCATTAACGTTACATAAATATCACTAAAGGTACACTCACATCGTTACAAGCATGTTACGTAACGGCTACAAAACTTTTTTACATCACTGTAATGTAAAAAATTATATACCAGTTATGTAACCAGCATATAACAAATAGTACATGGCAATGTTACTTCCACGTTATATAACACCTATGTATCACAAAAATAACACTGTGACATTACCTGTAACTTCCATGTTATATTGCCGCAATAAAACGTGTTTACTGGGCACGCTCTTTAGTTGTAATAACTATGCGATAGGTGACCCTTCATCATCGGCCATTAATATGGAAAGAGGTTCAAATTATTTTATTTCGTGAAGGGAAATAAAATAATTATTTTGCCTTCGAGAAGCGAAGACGAAATACTGGAAAGCAAGTTTTATTTGAGATACTGTGTCTTTTTATAATCCGACTGACTGAATCTTCTGAAGGAAATTACTGGTTGTTTTATGCAGGCTCGTTAATGTTAGGATGGTGACTTGATTCGCGAATAAGTGAGTAATCGTGTTAATCGGGTCGGAAGGTTAAATTGAGGAAGAAGAAAACTCTGTTCCGTTATCGTCGGCGTTGTTGTCTCGTCGTGTTCTCGAGAGTGATTTCGGAATTTGGTACTTTATTCTCGTATATATTGCCTTGGGACATGTCGCTACGTGTGAAGAAGTTAACTTGGCAGATTCGTGTTCAAAGAGCACGCGATTACAAATTCATTGAACAAAAAGAGGGTTTTACACCAAGATGGACCTCTAGCTGTGTTGCGACATCCAGTCGCAGTGACCGGAGCTTCCAACGGTTCGAGGGGCCCTATCTACGGGTTGATAGGTTTCTGAGAAGAACACCCATCTCGAGATTCAACTTCTGAGCGCAGTGCTCAGGGCTTCACTCTAGACGGGCTCCCTAGCACCTGTAAGCTTTATTGAAAGATTGAGTTGTTGATTGATTTGTCTTTAGAAAGACAAATCGAGTACGTTATATTTGACTCGTCTTGAAAAGGACGTTTCAACGATGAAGATCTCTTTTGCGTCGGGGCGTCCTCGAAGCGGATAAAAGACGTATGGCCGATTGTCCCTTGGAGTTGCGGTTCTGATCGAGAAAGTCTGAGACTTTCGAGCGTGGTGAAGACCACACTTTAAACAGGTGTCAAGACGACGCTTGACGCGGATAGTGCTCACCGACTGTTGGGTGCTTAATGAGAGCGAGGCTTGCTCGTGTGGCCCTTAAATAGTTGATCGAGTACTTATCACCGCAACGATTTGATTGGTGGTCAGTATTCGAGTGGGGCATCGACAACGCGTGTAACGAGTTTCTACGAATTTTTGTTCAGTTAAATTTAGATTTCAAGGAATCCTGTTGACCTAATTTCCGTGTTGATCATGTGTAGATCGCGTGAGTCACGTGTGATGGACATGGAAGATGTCACGACAGGAAGACGTTATTGTATTTATTGTGGTGGGGGGTGTCGCTGGAAAGCGTCCCGTTACAATACATATGTAGGATCAAGAAAGATGTTGATACTAGACAAGCGGGTTGCAGGATAACGAAAAACAGTAATTATTCCAATTATCTAGATAAACAAAAGTATAATTTTCCGATTCACGGATAACAGTCAAATTCGAAGAGCGTCCATACTCGTTCACCGTTCTCGAAAGACTCCTCGAGCTCATTTTTATTCTCTCCCTTTCGTCCTTTCTTCCTTTCTCTCGATATTTAGTTCTCCAAGCACTAAAGAAAAATTTCACAAAGGGTAATAAAGAGGCCCTTGGAGACCTTCCATTTATTCTCCGCTCACTCATCCATTTGCCAACCATGTGTTAAACATTTTCATACTCACTCAACCTCTCTCACACTCATTCCGTCTCTCTTCTTTTAAATCCTTCAATCTCTCAGCAAAAACCTTTCCTAACCAGCTATAGAGATATTTCTAGGTAAACTCATAAAACTCACATATATATTTTTTCTAATATTTTTCTTAACCTTTAAAGGACGGGACAGGTCGAAATTTCGACCACCAAATTTGTCGGGCACTTGACGTGACAGATTCTTCGATATTATGTACAAATATCGTGTAAAAAAAAGTCCAATTTCAACGTAAAAATCCCTGCCGTGAAAAGGTTAAAATTCTTTCCCTAATGTTTGTATATTTATTTTCTCTGATGCGCCAAGTATGGCTTAATTCGATTTATGTACACGCGGATTAGCTTGCGTTCGCGGCCGATAGTGTAGTTGACTACCTTGCTTTTTGTTGTGTATCGCCCCGTCCAATTGGGTGATAAGCGGAAGAGCTGCACTGAATTTTGTAAGCGCATTTAGAAATGTCAGAATATATTTGAGGCCGTTTTCTGTCTTTGGCAGTGGCTCTACGATATCGACGGTACATTTTTCAAGCACTCGTTTTGGTGTATCCGTGATTTCCATGGG
Organism: Rhorus exstirpatorius; assembly: GCA_963564615.1. Taxonomy (NCBI): domain Eukaryota; kingdom Metazoa; phylum Arthropoda; class Insecta; order Hymenoptera; family Ichneumonidae; genus Rhorus; species Rhorus exstirpatorius. Next base: position 32,355,420 of record OY751313.1, read on the forward strand.
TGCTCTTTTCCTGTTGATGATCTTGTGCTTCTGGCATTTTTCACATTTTGCTACATATTCTTCTATTTCATCTTTCATTTGTGGCCAGTTTCATTTTCTCTTCATTCGTTTGTACATTCTTGTCGCTCCTTGATGTCCTCCGAGTAGCGTGTCATGATATTCTCCTAAGACTGTTTAACTTACATATCTGGGTTAGTGTGTATCGCTCTGTCAGATGTTTTTTATCGTCGTTCGTATGAGAGTCATAGTCATTGCTCTCCTCTTCGTCACTCTCTGTTTCTTCTGTTTCTTCTTTAGAGCAATCACTCGGCGGAGGGGTTAGAGCCACTGCTGTCTGCTTGCGTGCTGGGACTCATCAGGCGTGGTGGACGGTGAGGGGGTCGTCTTGCGCGGCCTTCCCCTGCCTCGACTCACGGCTGCTTTGCACCCTTTCTGGCCCATGCTCTCCTCCGATTTCTGCTGACCTTGCATGGGAATGTATATGCGACTAAGAACATCTACATTCGTGTTTACTTTTTCTTCTTTATACTCTCCCGAGTAGTAGTATTCTTAGATTTTTCCCCAAAATTTTGTTGCTTCGCCTTTGGATCTGATGCGTGAATCGTGTTGAGCTCGAGGGTGCTGTCTTTGCTTGGTCCTTGGCCGTTACCCTTGTTTCTCACTTTTTCCAGGTTGATTGTGGGTTGCTTTACTTCCTTCTTATTTGTGTTTCTCAGCGGTACGAGGCACGAATTTTCGTCCGCTACGGTCATGCTCTCGCCTATCTGAACTCTTTCTTACAAGGTTCGTCCTCGGACGTATCCTGCAAGGCTTTTCACTGAATTTGCGTACGAGACGTACTCGGTACGCAAAGGCAACGTTAAATTCCTCGTTCCACTAATTAGGGATATGCAGTGCTCATAAATTTTTATCACTGATCCAATTGTGTTTTCTGATCAAATCCATTCCTAGCAGTCCATCTACCTCCAGGGGCACGTCATCTCTTGGTACGAAAAATGCGCGTTTGACATTTACTGCTGGCGTTTCCAGCATGCCTTACATAATGCGTTGAATTTTAACCCACTAACGCCTTTTCACTCGACCTTCTCGTCGAAAATCTCTGTGTCCGGTGTGAGTGTGCGTTTTCCGATGACGCATCACTAAGCGCCGGTGTCACACTTTAACGTAAATGCTTCATTGACCGTCTGTGGGGAGGGTATGTGAAAGTCACTCGCGGACTCCTCGGGAGTCGGAGCATTAACTGAAATATATCTTGCTTGTGTCGTACGTCATGTGATTCCTCGGAATCCCTTTTATCTTGCATCAAATATGCTATGGTGTGTTTTCTCGTTGACTTTCCGTTTGGACTTCCAATGGCATTGTTTTGTATTGTCATAATCACGATGAGGAGGAAGAAATGGTGGTGTTCCCCCCGACGCGTATGAACAAGATAAGTAGGGAGTTTTCGAATATTGATGATAAAGGAATGCGTGTCCTGTATCTGAGTATACTTTCATATTTTCTATTTATTTATTCTTGCAATAAAGGTACTGCATTGTTTAATCGAGGTATGAAGCAATACTATAATGATGATTACAATAAAAGGGGTAATAAAAAATGTATGGTAATTTTTCTTTAAGAGTAAAAATAATCTGATAATTAAATAGATAAACGGGAAGAAGCAGTAGGGTTGGTGATGGTAATGTTTGGTGGTAGTAGGAAGATCACTTAAGCAGTGTAGGATCACTTAAGCAGTGTACTTCTCACCTGAACGGTGTCGTGAGCATAAGCTGATTTGTACGGCTGGCTCGCTTTTATATTGCCACCCGGTGTCGCGTCCGCGGACGAGAAATGGTCCGCGCCACCGCCCTCTCTCGGACGCTACGGGCACTACGCTACGCTCGACGGGTGGTGAGGCGGCCGCGAGCCCGCGCGAGGACGGAGATGGTAGTTCATGGGTGAGGGAAGTCCTGTGGAGAGTCGCGTGGAGTGCGCTCGCGCGCGCGTGTGTGTGTGTGTGTGTGTGTAACTATATCTATGTCCTCGAGTTAATGGTTCTCTCGATATATAATTTATACTTCTATTAATTAGGTTTTTATTCTTATTTTGTTATGGCTAAAACTACATCGAGGGAGGATTTATTTTAGGAATGCGTGGGCACATGGGCCTGCGCATAACAGTATGAACAGCGTGTTGAAAGAAAGCAAGCTGATCGTTCTTTTCTCGCCTTTTCCTTGCCCTCGCTCTTTACCCTGGGGTTCTTGTCTTGTTTGTCCCTTTTTCGGGCATTGACCTTGATAGTCCCTTGTATGTAATGATCCTTGCGTGGACGCCTGTTGCTGAGTCCCTTGATCCTGTTCCCGTAATCTTTTTCGGCCTTCTCTCCAATAATGACCGGTCTTCTGACAGTAGTTGCATATGATGTCGAGTGGATTTGCACTCCTCGTCGGTACTGGCAGGCTGTGTCTTCCGTAAGACGATGATCGACAGTCCTTTGCCATGTGCCCTTGCTTATGGCAGTTGTGACATGTCAGTGAGGTTCCCTTTTCACTGCTCGTAGACATCCTTTTTGCTATTGCATGACTGCCCTTAACATTTTTTCTTCCTTGACAGCTTCTCGTATTGATGCTGCGAGATCGGCGTAACCCCGAGCACGTACCATCATTCGAACGTCTCGTCTGAGCCCATGCTCAAAATTATTCAACGCCTGGCTTCCTAGTAGTTTTTCTAACATCCTTTTGTCGGAATATGTGGTCGCTAAAGGTGCATAACCCGCGACTAACTCGATAATGATTTTCTCTACTCTTTGCGCGTATTGTGCGACTGTTTCCCCTGACTTTTGTTTTCAAGTATGGAACTCTAGTTGTAACGCAGCTACGGTGCTTTTTAAACGATACAAATTCTCTATCAACTCTCTAAATGCATCGAAAGTAGAGCTGTTAATTTTTCGGGTATCCGGATAACTCGGATTATCCGGATCTCACGGATCTGGCGCTTCAAATCGGGATATTCAGATACCCGAAAGTATCCGGATCCAGATCCGGATAATATCGAGTAATAGTGTTTTGTTTCTGATTACCGTAATTCGAACTGATCAGATATTCGCTTTACATTCAGTGGGCACTCGGTGCAGTCAGTGGAAAAAACTGTAAGAAAGACGTTCCGGGGCGAAAGGATTAGTTAAGGATTTATAATCCGTATTTTCCCAACCAATATGAACTTTGGTCAGAACTTCGAGTACGTTGTGTTGATCTAAAAATCTGAAAAATAATCAGCCACGTTGAAGATCTTAATAATATTGCCCGTAATATTGATTATCCAACAATACTCATAATGCCAAAAAGTTCTCAACAAATTATTTCAACAAAACATTGTTTAATTAATCCCCGATGAAAACTTTTTGTGGTCATATGCAACGAATTCTTCGATTTTTCTGAACACATGATTTTTTTAAGAATGTTCTCACTTTTTTAAAATTTCTTTTTTCGGCAATTTTTAAAGACAGTACTTATAAAACTATTTGTTTGAGGGGTTATACCTAGTTATGGAGCCGAAAAAGGGTTTTTTAAAGATTTTTTTTAGCATAACTATTTATTCTATAAATTTTATTTTTATTTCATACAATTCTTCATATTTTTAAATAAAATCGGTAAATTGTTTATTAAAAAAAAATGTTGGCGCTGCACTCGTTTCCCTACGACCCTTTTTTAAGGAGCTTCGCGGCGAAGAAGATATCTCGAGAACCACAGGACCGATTTTAATGAAGTTTGGTACATTTTATCTCCATACATAAGCTTGTCTTCGAACGAAGCAGTTTTGATTTTATCGAGAATTTTTTTCATTCGAAAAAATTTAAAACTTGGTAACATCATTTTTCCGCTTTTTCCTTTAAGCCAATGCCATTTGACGATACATTTTTTTTGGTAAAATATTTTGTTCAAAGACAAGCTATATCATATATGAAGAAAATATGTACGAAATTTTATCAAAATTGGTTCAGTCGTTCTCCAGATATCTCGCTCACCGTAAAGCTCGTAAAAAAGGGGTCGTAGGGGAACGAGTTCAGCGCTGCCATTTTTTTTCAATCAAAAATTTACCGATTGTATTTAAAAATTGGTAGAATTGACATTACTTATTATTATTCGTATTGTTTTATTATTATTTTTATTTATTTATTTATGTGTTTCAACGTATACCCTTGCGTGTTTTTACATATTAAATCTTCCCATTTGATCCCTCCTATCACTATCCTTGCCCGCACTTTGCTAAGCTAACCTAACTTCCGTAGCATCCACAGCTGCTTTTTAGCTACACTGTATCGCATTCGCCGTGGGCATGGGGAAACTGCGGAAAACCCATGCCGTTACAGATGGTCTTATTTTTACTGAGTTTCCGATGTGTTACCATCCGAATCTCACAAGGAAGGTATCCCAGGTCGACCTCTCCGATTTTGATCTAACTCATATATGTTGTAGTACATCGAAAACTAAGCGACACGTATTTTTTTTTTATCTGCCATTAAACACTTTAAGGGGGTGAAACCATCCTCCAAAGTAAGGCATGTCAAGGGGCCATTTGGCAGTTTCACCCACAAGGACATGATATTTTTTAACCAATCCAAGTGCAAAATTTTTCTCATAATGAGAAACGAAAAATGTAATTTTCTCGATTAAAAAAAAAAACAAGGGGGTGAGCCACCCCTAAATATTATTACATTAATGCAAAAAATGGGCAAATTCAAGTAAAAAAATCTGAAAAAAATATATATTACGTATGAACACAAAATAAAATTTACGTGTTTTTGGATTTTCCCGGAAAAAAAATATTGGCCGGGGTAACTACCCCTGAACGCTGTTTATCTTGCCCGTACGCGAAAAATGGTCAAATTCAAGTCTAAAAATCTGAAAAAATGTATATTGCATATGAACACGAATGAATATTGCCTTGTTTTTTTATCTTCCCGAAAAAAAATATTGGCCGGGGTAACTACCCCTGAACGCTGTTTATCTTGCGTGTATGCGAAAAATGGTCAAATCAACTCTAAACATCTGAAAAAAAATTGATTGCGTATGAACCCAAAGGAAATTCGACGTGTCTTTGGTTTTTCCCGAAAAAAAATATTGGCCGGGGTAACTACCCCTAAATGCTTTGAATCGTTAACGTTTTTTTTGTTTTCTCACGATATCATCAAATGCTTAAAAAAAAAATCATCGGGAACAAAGACAATGTAATTTTTCGAATGAAGTTTAATACGTTTTATTGGTATAACTTATCGTTACGAAAATGATATACCAAAAATTATTAATTTTCCAATATTGAACAATAATGATAATCGTCGAAAAAGTGTTTAAAGCAGAAGGATTTTTTACACCATGAACATCGAATAACAGCAACGTTTGTGCAGCCTTCGATTTCGACGTCTGCCTTGCACATTCATTATTTTGTATAAAATTAAATTCCTCACGATCACCTTTGAAACGTGTACGTAGAGTAAAAACCGCCCGAATGAATTTTGTTCATCGGGGGTAGTTGCCCCGGCCAATATTTTTTTTCGGGAAGATCCAAAACAAGTCAATATTATTTCGTGTTCATACGCATATACATTTTTTCAGATTTTTAGACTTGAATTGGACCATTTTTCGCATACACGCAAGATAAACAGCGTTCAGGGGTAGTTACCCCGGCCAATATTTTTTTTTCCGGAAGATCCAAAAACAAGGCCATATTCTTTCGTGTGCATATGCAATATATATTTTTTCAGATTATTAAACTTGAATTCGACGATTTTTCGCGTACACGCAAGATAAACAGCATTCAGGGGTAGTTACCCCGGCCAATTTTTTTTTTTTTTTCGGGAAAATCCAAAAACACGTCTATTTTATTTTGTGTTCATACGTAATATATATTTTTTTCAGATTTTTTTACTTGAATTTGCCCATTTTTTGCATTAATGTAATAATATTTAGGGGTGGCTCACCCCCTTGTTTTTTTTTTTGAATCGAGAAAATTACATTTTTCGTTTCTCATTATGAGAAAACTTTTGCACTTGGATTGGTTAAAAAATATCATGTCCTTGTGGGTGAAACTGCCAAATGGCCCCTTGACATGCCTTACTTTGGAGGATGGTTTCACCCCCTTAAAGTGTTTAATGGCAGATAAAAAAAAATACGTGTCGCTTAGTTTTCGATGTACTACAACATATATGAGTTCGATCAAAATCGGAGAGGTCGACCTGGGATACCTTCCTCGTCAGTAAAACTGCCTCCCGCTCGGTAGTCGGCGCGCCAAACCAGTGCACGGCCAAGCGGTCACCCGTCCAAGTAATGGCCTCGCCACTACTTGGATACTGCTTAACTTGGGAGATCGCCAGAGCCGCACACCGACCGCGCGTCTACTACTGTCGGTTATTATTTTATTATTATTATTATTACAGTTCATTAAGTGCATAGCGTTACTGCTTTTACGCAGCCGAATATGTAGAATTATATAAAATAAAATTCATGTGATGAATAGTTTCCCTAAAAAAAATTCACGAAAGACGGTTTTTTCGACTTTATAACTAGGTCTTATACCCCTCAATGCGCCGGAAATTTCTTGAGTGTAATATATTACACTCAAAAAGTTGCCGGTCCAGAACCTTTGTTGAACAAAAGCATATTTAAAATTTGCGACTTTACATTCATTTTTCAAAATGAAAAATTCTAGAAAATGGGAATTTTAAAAAAGGAAGAGAAAAAAAATTAAAATGTTTTCAGGAAGACCCAGAAATTTGTTTCAAATGACAGAAACATTTTTCGCCGGCTGTTAGACTATTTTTGGTTCAAACCAAGGGCGTCGCCAAAGGGGGGTAGAGGGGGCAGTTCCCCCCACCCCCTAGAGATTCGAAAAAATGTACTAGATCCCGTGTGGAAATTTCTTCGAGAAGGCCCGAGCAGCGTTGAGGCCCCGATCGGAATCAATTATAGCTTCCATAACAATGTATCCCTACCACCACCTGATGAGGACCTGATCATATATTGATCAGTCATCCCCACAAAAGACGCTACTGAGGTTTTGATAAGGCCAATAGATCAGGGCCCGATCAGGAATTTATCAGTTCTCCCGAAAATTTGGTCTTAAGGTTTTAACAATGGCCAGCAGATCAGGTCCTGCTCAGGGATCGATTATTTTTCCCTAAAGTTTGATCTTGAGGTTGAGATAAAGGCTAGTAGATTAGGCCGTGTTCAGGAATCGGCATTTTTCCCAAAAATTTGGCTTTGAGGTCTTGATAAAATAATGCATATCAGGTCCTGCACAGGTATTGATCCGTGTTTTCTAAAACAAATCTTGAAATTTTGATGGGACCCAGAAGATCGGATTCTTCTCAGGAATCGGTCATTTCTCTTGGAAACATTGGCCTTGTGGTCTCGATGAGGCCCAGGAGATCAGGTCCTGCTGAAAAATCGGTTATTTTTCCAGAGATTTTACTTTAAGGTCTAGAGAAGGGTTATCAAATCATGTTCTGATCAGGTCCTGATCCGGTGCCCTCAAAAATATAACTTGAGATTCTGATGGAACCCAGAAGATCGCGTTCTGCTCAGTAATCGGTCATTTCTCCCGAAAATTTGATCTTGAAGTCTCAATAAGGATCAGTTAGGCATTAGCAGGGCATCCACAATAAGGGCTTCAACTGTTAATTAATAATTGACTTTCATATTTGGACTGCAAGACAGAAGCTTGTTGTTACATAATTATTATTAAATTAATAATTGATTAATTATTGACTTTAAAAAAATGATTTAATTGATTAAAGAAATTAATAACTAAATTAATAAATTCATAATTAATAAATTAATAAAATAATAATTCACTTAGTATCACCTTGTTCACAGTAGCACAAGCTTATATAAAAATTTTGATGCTGAAACCACTCGTGGTTATCGAGAAATATATTTGTTAACTAAGGTGCAAAGGGTAAATTAATTATATAAATATTACATTTTTTGTATACATCATTCTGTCATATTCAGAATATGAAGATTCAAGATATAAATTTTCAAACCTTAATTGCCAGTAGTTATTTTGAACTCAATTGTTAATTAACAGGTAAGTAAAATTTTCACTTACTATCATCTTGCACATTGTCTCAAAAGCCCATATAACAATTTTCATTTTTGAACTATACATGGATTTTGAGAAATGTAATTGTTAACTAAGATACCCTAAGTAAATTGATTACATGAATATTGTGTTTTTTTCTACACCATCCTGTCCTGCTCACACTTTCAATATTCCACAAATGAATTTTATCATTTCAATGCACTTAGTTCTTATAAAAATCATTTGTTAGTAAACAATTTAATAAATCGTTTCATTTTATATCACTTTTTTTACTGAATTGCTATTCTATGCAACCTGGTGAGACAGCGCTTTTTCATTACAACTTGTAGACCAATGTCATTTAAATGACATTTAAATACGAGAAAATTCATGAGGAATCAATAGCGCAGTGGTAGTGGGTCAATCGTTAGTTACGTCGTTAGGTATATAGGTCTCAGTTAGAATCTCAGGTAGGATTGTATCGAATTTCGGCGGAATAACGTCCGGACTACGAAGCCGGAAACACTCGTAAAAAAAAATAATTTCCAGAGCGTTAATTTTTCATTTAAATAATTATTTGAGGATCGAAAGTTCTGAATTCATCGATTGAAGGATAGCGGGTTCGAATCCCGGATGGTGACTTTTTTTTGGAAAATTTACAGCATTTTAAAAAATAATGGTATAACAGTATTAAATTTATTCATCGATGATTTTTAATTGATAATTTATGAATAATGACCTATATTTATTATGCCAATTTGGGGGAAAATTAATCGTCAGGCCTCCGCATAGATTTTTTTGATCAGGGTCCGAAATGGTGGCCCGATCGGGGCCAGAAGTACGAAGTGTTACATTTCCAATCAAATCCCGATGATTCTTCATGAACGAGTCCTTCATTAAAATCAGGCTTAATATTCAGGCCCAGATCACAGCCCGAACTCAATTTCCACACGGGATACTACCGACAGTTTATAATTCCCCATCCTCTCTCTCATCTCCCCCCCCCCCCCCCCTGGCCCATTGGCTGGCGACGCCCTTGGTTCAAACAATATATTGATAACTTTTTGGAATTATCATTATTATTGCAAATGAACTCTATTGTCATCTTCAAAATCCTCTACGGAGAAGCAAAATTAACTAAACTACATCTAGATAGGACAGTTTGTCTCATCGGATTAAGAATAATGGCAGTTTTTTTCGAACAATCTATTACTCGATTTAAATATTGGATTTATGTGAGAAATGAAGCAACAAACGTTGCATCTAACTATTTTCTTCCATTTATCTATTTATGGGAATCCGTCTATATAACCCTGAATTTTTCAGGGTCCGGGTACCTGGATACCCGAAACTATCCGGATCTGGATATCCGAAATTATCCGGATAATTTCAGGTATCCGGTTACCCGGATTTGAAGCGTCGGATCTAGCTATCCGGGTATCCGAATAGTTTCGGGTACCTGGCTTACCCGGATCCAAGTGGAAGCTTTAATCGAAAGATCCAATATTTTTATATTTTATATTTGCCCCAGCTTTTCCTACAACTTTTGCATTGAGAACGCAGTCCAGCAGCCGAGGTTTGTCGTCAGGTGCTACACTGCGGGCTGCGTACATTATAGCCCGTATAAAATCCTCTGCCGTCTTCAGATTGGACCCATCGAACATAGGGGCCAATTGCCTCGCTTCCTTGAGCAACATATATTCGGGTTCTGCTAGGTCGTTTGGCATGTTTATATTTATATTTAATAATTTTTCGTTTAGAAGTGTGAAATCAGTTAACTTTACTTCGTGACCGCGTGCCGTATCGCCAGTCGTCAAAATCTCGGGTTACTCTTACGCGTTTGTCGGATCTATTTTTCTGGGTGATTGGTGAACGATTTGAATCGTCTGAACTACTTACTCTTCGGCGTTGATTATTTGCTTCTAAATTAAGTTTCTCTGATAGCTCGTAGCGAAGAAAGTTATTGAAAATAGAATCTAATGATCTCGAAAGCACGCGCCTACCTAATAAGCGTAAGCGTGTAACTCGCTCGTCGTCGGGCATGCAATTTTCCTGACTTTGGAGAGTTACAAAATAAAATATGTTCCGTCACTTACAGTATGATGCTCTGCTTCATGATGCTTGTGTTCCGTTGTAGATGATTTGGCCTGGTAGCTCTGCGTTGTTGATATTTTTTCCCTTCGTTGCGTCGTCGGATTCGTGTCGGATGGTCCTGGTTAGCTTCCTGTCGAGTCTTCGTCTATGTGTTTGGTACTGCTTGATGATCCTCGAGATCCACTCAATTTCGATTGATTTGATTTTCCTTTTTGGTCTCACTTCCGACTCGGTCGGGTTTCTATTTTTTTTTTTCGAAATTTTTTCGGCTCTTTTCGCATTCGTTTGTCGTGACTCGGTCACTTACACTCGCGATACTTTGTAGCATTTGCTTCGTGTCTGTGTGAATTATATTTTATCGAATTGTGACAATCCCACCGCTGTCACCAATGTTGTGTCCGGGAATTCCGTCGCGTGGGGATGAAATCGTCGAGGACGGGTTTGTGTGTGATTGTCAAGGCTGAGTAAATCTCCAACTCGAGTATTACTAAAATACGGTCTAGTTTTATTCGTGATTATGAAGTATATGTTACAAAGAAGCCTTGAGACCGACTGACTGCAATTGACTATAGCTTCCGCTTGGAACAGCTCGCTTTTTAGACAGCCCCGTTACCAACCGAAGACTGCCTTTTTATATTATTACTGAACTGATAGTTCAATGGCCTTTTGTTTAATTTCCGAAGAGGTGGAATCGTACGATGTCCACCAACGGCGTGCGTGTCACAAAAGTCACCTCTAAACTACTACGTTAGCATAGTTGCTAAATCGTGGTTCATTACCCTTTGCACAATTGATGACTAAATCGAATATAACTCTAAATGATGAAATCTGGGGCACAACACTTCAAAATGAGCCGTCGTTCGAATCTAATGATGCATGTTTCGTCAAGAAACCCCGGAAAAGCGCTGAAAATTGCTATTTTTTCAAAAATTCGTAACTCGGGGGTTTTTTTTTTGTTTGCAACATCGGCCTTTTGGGAGAATATAGTTAATATCATGTAGAATACGTGTGCTAAAGCTGGATTCTGAGGGATGCATAGTCTATGCACAATCAACAGTCAAAGGTTTTTATGACCTATTTTCTCGCATGCATTATATTGCCACTGAAATTTTTACGATAGATTTAGAAACTAGAGAATCTAAACAATAATTTGTATATTTACACTTAAGTGTTCTGGCCTTGGACCTGGCCTTGGCCTTGGCAAAAATAGCCTTCGGCCCGTTAATGCCACTTTTTCCTAAGGGTGAGCTTAAAAGGTCATTATTTGCGGAATAGACGAGTAAAAGCGAGTAAAAGGGCTTGAAAATAATGCACGATTATTCAGCAGTCTCCTCGTGACACACTTTGGGTAGTAAGTATGTTTACTGACGAATGTTTGTTCTATAATAACTGGTGTCCTTGAAATATTCTTGAGGGTGACATTTGCGACAGTGATGACTGTTTTTTTTTTCATGCTCAGTGTATCCAAAAACGTGGGTATACCAACTTTGAGGTCAAAATAGCAGAAAAAAAATGTGACCTCGAAATGGCGATTTTCAAGGTCAAGGATGAACCAGGATTTTTTTTTCACGATTTTCTCCGTATTCAGCGCATCAAATTACGTAGGGAAATACTCAAACCTTCGCGCCAAATTTTTTACATTGGACTTTACCTTGCCGGTGGGGCTGGTCGATATATCGACCAGCAGTCCGGTTGGGAACTCCAAATAAGAAATTCATTGAATTTGTGAATAATAATAGTGTGGGAGTTTTACCTGTATACCCCTACTCGGGGTTTTTACAAGGTCGAAGTCTCTTTATTTTTATTTTTGGCCACTCTACTTTGACCAAAGCCCCCAATACCGCATTCTGCCTCCATTTCCTTCCACTCTGACATTATTCGCCCTTCCTCTGTGTTCCACGGCTGCAGCCGCTTCATTTCCCCTTTTACCCCTGTATCGCATTCGCCGTAGACGGAGGGAAACTGCAGAAAACCTTCCGTCGATACAGGTCGGCTCCTACCTAGTCCCCCCTGGTGGCCGCGCGAGTAAACTGAAGCGTGGTCTCCCGAGGTGCCCTAGGCAGATTCCTCCTTTACTGCGATACAGTGGGTACGGCTAAGTGGCCACCTTCCGAGCGATAAGAACCGCTACGGGAGTCCTCGAGAGCCGTACCCCGACCACTCACCCATCACAGAAAGGTGTTTTTTGGGCATTTGTTTTGGTGGGCTCCGAACCACCGGGATTGCAGATTAAACACAGAAAAATTTCCATTGGGGTCGGCCGTGGGAATCGAACTCGGGTTCGCTGCGTGCGAACCCAGAGCCTCACCCACTGCGCCACTGCGCTCCCTTGAATTTATTAATAAATTTCACGTCTAACAAAATGTCGATTTTAACTTACATTTCCCGGTCCTTAAAAGGTTGATTTAATGGTATTTAAACGTTTAAGTGTAAATGTACGAATTGTAGTTTAGATTCTCTAGTTTCTAAATCCGTCGTAAAAATGTTAATCGATCTATCGTACGAGATAGAATGCATGCAAGAAAATAGGTCATAAAAACCTTTGACTGTCGATTGTGCATAGACTACGCATCCCTCAGAATCCAGCTTTTTCACACGTATTCTACATGATATTAACTTTATTTTCCCAAAAGGCCAATGCTGCACCCAAAAACACCCTCGTGATACGAATTTTAGAAAAAATGGCAATTTTTAGCGGTTTTCCCGGGATTTCTCGACGAAAAATGCATCAATCGATTCGAACGACGGCTTATTTTGAAGGTCTTGCAATTCTCTACAACTTTCCTCTTAAAAGCACCGCGATTGCTTCAAAAGTTGACCTTCCAGAAGTGAAAAACGAAAAAAAAATCTTTTTTTTCGCATGAAAACTGTTTAAACAATGACTTGCACTTGTTGGTAGTTTGTAGTTTCCAACATATATGTTTTCATCTACGAACTGTACTTTAAATTATGAGACAATCAGTTTGCTGTTAACAAATTACTTCCTGAAAAAATTTTTATTGCCTGGGCTAAAAATTCAGTCTAAACTTTTGTCTGGGTCAAGTTCACCCGTAGTGACCGTTGAGGGTTGAAACTCGCTTATCCCTTTCTAGTCAAAGGATATAATGTTAAATCGATGGCAAAAATACTTATTTCAACTCCGCCGAATCGTTACACGCATCCGTTTTTAATATAGTTTTTTATTTTTTTAAATATATTTTTCACATTATCATCAAGGATACTTAATATTGCGTGTGTTTGCAGATCGAGTTCTACGATTACGGGACCGTCGAGAGTTATCCAGCGAGTTGCATACATTTTTTGCACAGATCGTTCACAAGTTTGCCCGCGCAAGCAATAGCTTGCGGTCTGTATAACGTAAAGCCCGTAAATGATACTCGATGGCCGTGGACTGTCTCGCGCGAATTTATCACCCATGTAACGAACGAAGCGCTCGTCGCTACGATTGCGTCGACGGATACAGATGTAAGTTTTTTTTTTCTTTCACTCGCACAACGTAAGTTGACAATAGGGTGTTCTGATAAATCTGTGAGCCATGGAAAATCTTAAAAAGTGTAGATTGATATTTGCAAGGTGGGTCTTGCAGAACTTCAAAGTCGTATGGCCAAACCTCTTTATTCTTGATGAATATATGTGTGATCTTCGTACGTAATCACATAGTTGGAATAATTCGAGTAACAATTTTTTGAATTCAAATATCGAACGAATTTAATTGGATTGAATATTATTCACGCTGCACAAAAATTTTTTTAACTCCTAAACGGGGGTTATTCCTGATGAGGAGGACGAAAAAAAACGAATTTTTGTTTTGAATAATCACGAGCATATATTCCTACAGAAGTTCTATACTTGAAAAAGTAATATGTGAGGAACATTTGGTAATTTGTCAGAGTACAAATATTCACTTATAAAGAAGTTATACAGCCCATATCCAAGAAGAAATTTTTGTGAAGTATCTTTACCGAATCTTTACGGTTAGAACATGGCCATTCGAAACCAGAATCTTTCAAATATTAATAAACCAAAAATATTTCGTCACTATATGAGTTCATTCTGTGTATAATCGACGATGTTTCCGAAATATAAATTTTGAACAAAACGCCGGGTGTTTTGTGTCGGAATCTTAATTTTTTCTACAAAGAAAACGGACATTATCGTTCATCAAATCTATTAATTCAAGTTTGGCGCGTTTCGCCCTCGACTGAGTATAGCGCGAGTATCGCGACGAGACGCCAAGCGGCCATGTTCGTTTACCTCTAGTTTTCATGCGCGTAGCAACGAGACAGTTAGTTCTCTCGAAACCATCGTTACACGACGACGTATGTTAACGAGAGTATATCTATATCGAGAGTATATCTTTCTATAATATAAAGATATATCGCCGCTACCGCCGCCGCCGCTGTTTCAGGAATTTAGCTTATACCGGGTGTCCAATTTGAAAAGAATGACCAACCCAAACCTAAACCTAAGTGAGGGTGCGTATATATATATCCTAGGGGTGCGTAGGGCGCTACGCACCCTCACTTAGGTTTGGGTTTGGGTTGGTCATCCTTTTCAAATTGGACACCCGGTATAAGCTCAATTCCTGAAACAGCGGCGGCCGCGGCAGCGGCGATATATCTTTATATTAAAGAGAGATTATAATAATATTATAGATTATATACTCTATATATATTATAGAGAGATATCGCCGCTGCCGCTGTTTCAGGATTTGAGCTTATACCGGGTGGCCAATTTGAAAAGGATGACCAACTCAAACCCAAACCCAAACCTAAGTGAGGGCGCGTAGCGCCCTACGCACCTCTAGTATATATACACTGTAAAAAATGTTCGTAAATTCATAGCACAACTTAATATTAAAATTTAGAACCAGGTGTATGAAAGTAAAATTAATATAAACGGCATTGTAAATTTCATAAACTTATATGAAATTTATTTAGTCAGGTTTGAAAAATATCATACTGGTGTATTAATTTCTTCGTCAATATACTGGTGTATGAAAATCAATACACAGACAGTAAATACAAAGACCGAATAAGGTTTGTAAGATCTTTCTTGATATTGAAAATAGTGGTCAAAGTTGTTGAAAATTAAGTTAAGGCACTTGAAAAATCAGGCAACAGTGTCTTGTCAATTCTCCCCACACTGGTGCATTAAAATCCATAGATCAATTGAGAATTATAAAATACTGAGTTGGAATTTAAGGTACCGTTCTGGAAAAATGATAGCAGAGATAATTTATTTAGCACACTGGTATTTTCTGTTTACAACACGTGATAGAAATTTACTATACCCGTGTATGAGTTTTGTCATTAATGGATTTGCATATGAAAATCAATATACAGTTTTTTAAATACAAAGACCGAATTAGGTTTTTAAGATCTTTCTTTATATTGAAAGTAGCAGTAAAAGTTGTTGAAAATTAAGTTAAGGCACTTGAAACATGAAGCAACGGTGTCTTGTTAATTCTCGCGACACTGGTGTATTAAAATCCATAGATCGATTGAGAATTATAAAATACTGGATTGGAATTTAAGGTATCGTTTTGGAAAAATGATAGCAGAGATAATTTATTTAGCACACTGGTATTTTCTGTTTACAACACGTGATAGAAATTTACTATACCCGTGTACGAGTTTCGTCATTAATGGATTTGCGTATGAAAATCATTATACAGTTTTGTAAATACAAAGACCAAATTAGGTTTTTAAGATCTTTCTTTATATTGAAAGTAGCGGTCAAAGTTGTTGAAAATTAAGTTAAGGCACTTAAAACATGAAGCAACGGTGTCTTGTTAATTCTCCCGACACTGGTGTATTAAAATCCATAGATTGACTGAGAATTATAAAATACTGGATTGGAATTAAGGTATCGTTCTGGAAAAAATGATAGCAGAGATAATTTATTTAGCACACTGGTATTTTCTGCTTTCAACACGTGATAGAAATTTACTATACAGGTGTATGAGTTTCCTTAAAAATCCTCGAGAACAATGTTCAAGTGAATTCTATTTAACCCTTTGCGGCATAGTGGGACACCATGCAGAGTCCCACCTTTTTGATTCACAACTTTCCTCGGTAGATTTAATGCTTTCGAAGTAACATCCACGAATCTTTGTACTATAATAGTAGAAGCATCGTGGAATGTGACAAAAATGATGATACATGCAGTTACGCAAAATTACAAACAATTATAAATAAATAAATGTCAAAAATCGTTCATTTTTTTAGAAAAAAAATCATTTTCGAACGAACTTTTGGGTAAATTGCAACCAAATTCGGTACTCGGGGGTATTAGGGGTCGCTGATTACGAATCTGAGGTCCATTTTTTTAAATTAAAAATGGCGGATTCAATATGGCGGATGAATCTTCAAAAATTCATCGGATTCATTTGAAACTAGTTATTCGGGGGTTTTAGGGGTCGCTGATTACGAATTTGAAGTCCGTTTTTGAAAATAAAAAATGGCGGATTCAATATGGCGGACGAATTTTTGAAAGTTCATCGGATTCACTTGAAACTAGTTACTCGGGGGTTTTCGGGGTCGCTGATTACGAATTTGGAAACAGTTTATAAAAATTGAAAACAGCGGAACGTTTGGGACGTATTGGTTCCGCTGTTTTCAATTTTTATAAACTGTTTCCAAATTCGTAATCAGCGACCCCGAAAACCCCCGAGTAACTAGTTTCAAGTGAATCCGATGAACTTTCGAAAATTCGTCCGCCATATTGAATCCGCCATTTTTTATTTTCAAAAACGGACTTCAAATTCGTAATTAGCGACCCCGAAAACCCCCGAGTAACTAGTTTCCAGTGAATCCGATGAACTTTCGAAAATTCGTCCGCCATATTGAATCCGCCATTTTTTATTTTCAAAAACGGACTTCAAATTCGTAATCAGCGACCCCGAAAACCATAAGTTCGATAGTTTTAGTAAAAAACCGTTTGTCGAAAAATGTATGCCGCAAAGGGTTAAGCTCAATGAAGGCCTCAAAGAGTCAATGAATCCGCAATTCTGAATTCTGAAAATCTGACTGCCGATTCGAAATGAATAACATTTTTTCCGTATAAAGAAGCTCTGTTTCGTTTATATGCTTCAAAATCTTTTCGTCAAATGATAATATTCAATTTTTTATAACTGTGAGTCAGCATGCAACTTATATGTCGAATTTGATGCGACGAAATTAAGTAGTAGTCAATAGCGTAATAGGTAGCGTCCCGGGTTAGTAAGCAGGCATTAGGTAGGAAACTTGTGGGTAGGCGGTTCGAATCCCGCTTCAGACCGAAATTGTGTCGTGAGTGAATATCGACGCAGAACTTTTTTTTTTCTTGTTATATTATTTCTGATATCATAATAAGTGCATTATAGTTTATTACTAATTTTTTGCTTGAAATTTAAAAGACGATTTATGCACAAAAATGGGTGTATTAATTTTAGAGCACTTTTTTACTTGAAATTTCGTGTACCTTCTTTATAAAATTTCAGCGATTGTATAGTAAATTTCAAGTACCTAATTATTGTAATCCTACGTTACCGTCATGATTTTTCATATACCGGCACATTAAAATTCCAACGTATATGCGCTTGAAATTACATGTACCTTCGCCATAAGATTTAAGTGACTGTTTGGTAGATTTCAAGTACACGGTTATTGTGATCCTGCATTACCGTCTTGCTTTTTCGTAAAACGGTACATTAAAAATCGAATACGGTCTTCTATTAATGTCAACAGATTTTTTCCTCAATAGTAGTACACCAGCACTATAAATATACAATATGTATGCATATAAAAATTAATATACGGTATATGCATCCGAGCTTTGTATACCGGTATACTAATTTTCGCACAAAAATTTTTTACAGTGTATATATTGTGACGGGATTTTTCCTACCACACTTCCTGATCGGGCATATCACCCGTACCTTTCGTGCCGGACAAAAAGACTAAAGAATTGACCACAAGCAAAGGGAAAGTTCGAGTCAAAGCGTTGGGCGCCAGGTACAAAGTACCGCCGGTTGTGGACCGACTTTTATTTATTTGCTTCGATAAGAATCCCGGAGTTGCGTAGGGCACGAACGAACGGGTGAGGCGAGATCGAGAGCAACTCAACTAGCTCAGCTCACCTGAGGGACGAAAAGGTAGAGGGGCAGGGTCAAAGTGGAGTGACGATAACTCGGAACTCAATATTAATACCTCCTTCGAGTATTTATTCAAAATCATGCTTCAATTTCATGTTAACAATGGTTCTTCGGATAGTATCCGATACATTTGCCAGATCCTTCTTTAATTACTGATTCGATAAGACAAAATATGCTATAGTAACGACACGGGTAGACAATAATGCTAAACGAAAATTCACCGAGGTAGTAATCATTAACCGAGGTAACATAATTGCGCTGTAACGAATAAATAAACGAAATAAAGATAGTAAAATTATTGCGACTAAATGACCGAGGTAAGGTAGTAAGACTATTGTGAATAAATGACCGAGGTAAAGATAGTAAGACTATTGCGACTAAATGACTGAGCTATTAATTGGATATTTGCGTGAATTTACCGAGGTAGTACTAATTAACCGAGGTAGTAATAATTAACCGAGGTAATATAATTGCGCTGTAACGAATAAATGAACGAGATAGAGATAGTAAAATTATTGCAATTAAATGACCGAGGTAAAGGTAGTAAGACTATTGCGAAGAAATGACCGAGGTACAGATAGTAAGACTATTGCGAATAAATGACTGAGATATTAATTGAAGATTTTCGTGAATTTACCGAGGTAGTAATAATTAACCGAGGTAGTAATCATTAACCGAGGTAATATAATTGCGCTGTAACGAATAAATGAACGAGATAGAGATAGTAAAATTATTGCGATTAAATGACCGAGGTAAAGGTAGTGAGACTATTGCGAAGAAATGACCGGGGTACAGATAGTAAGACTATTGCGAATAAATGACTGAGATATTACTTGAATATTTTCGTGAATTTACCGAGGTAGTAATGATTAACCGAGGTAATATAGTACGCAGACGGAATTCTATAAGAGTCGAAATAGGCATCGGAAATACGGAAAAGATGACTACTTATGGCTTACCCGGTACACGAAAAATACGATAAATTATACGAACGAAATAAAGGCAAAATTATTCGACTGATTTGCACGGGACTCTGGCTCTCCGCGCTTGGCGAGTATATGCCGCGAGAGAGAGAAAAGATAAACAAGCGGGGACGCGGCACGCGAGAGCGTGCCATTGTCTCGAGCGCGAGGCCTTGAGCCCGCAAGTTGATAGGAATAAATGCTCAACATACGAAATAATATTTCACCGATTATATTAATTAATTCAAGTAAATGCGCGAAGTCTAATTAAAATACTGAATAGTGACGCGCAAACTTAATTACCGAAAGAGCGTAATTTATTGGGCCAAAAATACGATAGGCAAAAGATTCAATAAATTCGACACTTAAGGATGTATGAGCACAAGGTGGCGGGAAATGAGCGGAAACGTGGGCGCGGGTGAGCGCGGTGAGCGAGGGGCACGCATGAAACAAGAGAGAGTCGGACCGCTCATTATGCGACACACGCGAAAAATTTCCTTAAAATCGATAATTGTATGTCAAAAGGTTCGTTAACCCCCATTTTTTTATGGAACGTATGTAATCGTGATAGTTTTCTGAACATTTAACAGTTTTAATATTGATCGTATCTGATCGTGAAAGATACGAATTTCTGTTTCAAAGTTGCGTCAGCCCAGAATTCGTATATGGCGTGGGATAAATATCTTGATTTAACGAATTAATTACTCGCGTAAAGAGTCGTTGACCCACTTTGAAATTTTGCAGGTTTTATCATATACACTTCTGCTACACCATATAAAAAATTCAGATTTTTATATGATCGTGAAGCTAGTGCTCATACATCCTTAATCGTTCAGACCAGTTCGGAGGAATTCTCTTCTCGCCCATTTTCCTAGTCAAATTCTTCATTCTCAATTACTCCAACTCAATTAAATACTCAAAAACAATTATTCACGACCACGATCGCGAGACTATCGCTATTAACCGTGGTCGCTACTCTTCAAAATTAACACATGATGGACAAGACGAGAAAAGAATTCCGAATATTAATGCAGAAATAAGCGTGAGGAGAGTTGGGCTCACCGAGTTCCTCCGTTGTCCGGTAATTGAGCACGCACCACTACTTCTCGCTCCTCGCTCGACTCCCGAAAAATTACGACTCATCTAATGATCCTCAATAATCGATCGACTTACCTCGGTGGCCCGCTCTCTCCTCGATTCGCGCGCCCCACTCTCTCGCATCGCCCCGCCGGTGTCTTATCTCATTACTTTCCTTAATTTTCTCGCTTTCTTCGTTGAGTGACGTGTGAAGGTGACGAAGGGACCACCCCTCCCGCGACCGAAACCGTGTGCGAGCCTCTACTCGCAGCTATGGTATGTTGCCCCTCAATCGCCCTCCTCCTGGGATCCCGTGGATGATTACCAGCAACGGGGGAGACCTCCCTCGCGTAATCAAAGCGTCCCTTGATTAGGCGGTGGGCCCACAATAAACGCCACCAGGCAAAACAGCACCGCGTTGCTGGCTCCGTCCCAAAGATCCCCCTTAAATGAGGCGCCGAATCTCATGGTCCACGACGACTGAGGAGGCAGTAGGGGAGGGTGCAACACCAAGGTTGCGTAGTCAACCGGAGCGGGTGACGCTGTATATTGGTCCAATTCCCAATGTCTCCGTTGGCATCCCTATCTCCCACGAATAATGATGGCGAATATTCGCCTGCGTAATGAGCAAAGTATCGCTCGAACCCTCCTGGGCCAACGATGCACGGCTCGGCCACGAGCGAGACGCCCCCGCGACACGTCACCGCCACTCGCGAGTCCCATGTTATTCCTCACCGGCGAGTGAGCTCGAGAGCGGGACACGGAATTTCCCTCTTTATATGGCAGAAATAACTGCTGGTCTTACTTCCAACTATAAAATTAAATTCTTTCCATTACTTTAACGAACATTTTGCCCAATGAATTATTCGCCAAGCTTTGATGCAGGTACTAAACTAAAACAATAAAACAAAACTTATCCTAAAATGAGTCAAAATTCCCCGAGTGGTCTATCGAAGAGCGTCGTCGTAGGGTCGTAAACCCGACCCCATGGTCGACACTACTCCGTGCGGGTGGCGAGGCAAAATGTCACGTCACAATATATATTGTAACGGGACGTTACAATGAGAGCATGACCAATAATCATAATGACTTATTTTTCTCACCAAATATCGGAATTCCTCGAAGGACCGAAATAGAATTTGATCCTTCGGGGAATTGAGATACGTCACGAGCATACCAGGTGCAAGAGCACCGAAAGCTCGGTGAAATTGCCCTACCACGGATCCATCGGCCAATCAAATCGCGGCGCCGATGGATCGCGATAAAGTATTTAAGAGCCTCGCTCTCATTTTGACATAAACGTAATGTGAGCATATACCGCGTTAAGCTTTTGCTTAACGTATTTACTACCAGCGCTTCTCGCTGTTTCACTTTCGCTTGAAAGTCGAGAACTTTCAACCGTACTACAGCTCGAAGCTGAGACTGACCAGACGTCTGATCAACTTCGAGGACAACCCGACCAGGACGAGATATTCATCGAGTCATCACCCTCGACTTGTTTTTTTTAAGACAATTAGAGAAATTCACCATCAAATCGTCTTTCTCAAGACGATTTTCTCATAACGTAATTGATTTGTCTTTTTCAAGACAAATCAATAAACAACTCGTGTTTCAATAAAGATTCCAGATACTAGGGAGCCCGTCGAGAGTGAAGCCCTGAGCACTGCGCTCAGAAGTTGGATCTCAAGGCGGGTGCTATTCTCAGCATCCTAATAACCCCTAGGTAGGGCCCCTCGAACTGTGGAAAGCCCCGGTCACTGCGACCGGATGTTGGACCACAGCTAGAGGTACCTCTTGGTAGAAAATTCGATTGTTCGAATAGCGTAAGCGTGCTCTTCGAGCACGCCTAGCAAAGTCAATTAAATTCAGAACCACGTGGCGACGTGTACCGACGCAACTCAGACGAATAAACCCCAATCGCGAAGCTTTCTCACGATCGAAACGAGACGCTGACACATACGAAACAACGATGAACAGAGTCTCCTTTTCTCCTTTAATAGTGCTACAAAATTAACACTATAATTAATTCTTCAAGTTCGAATCACTTCCGACATTAATTACCTCATACATGAATTTCCCGTAACTTCCTTTTTTCATTAATGTCAATCGTTTTGCTAAACGAAAAATTTCAATCGTAAAATTTTGCTCCTGGAATATTTCGCATCGCTTCACGACACGAAATAATCATTTCATTTTCGCTTCTCGATTACAGAATAACTTGGACCCAAAATCCATTGTCAATGGCCAATGATGCAGGGTCAACCAACGCGTAGCTTTTATAGCTCACAGTCGTGGTTAGGACTCCGAGGCCATCTTGAAAAGCAAATACAATTTCTTGGGCCTTCTGCCGTTCAGAAAAATAATAAAAAGCATCAATCTCATTTCCGATTTCCTTCTCGAGTCCAGAACTCGAACTCTGTCTTCATTTCACCGACAGTCGACGTTTTACAAATAAAATCTACCACATTGTTTGAGAAGTCATAAATTAAGAGCGAAATATTGTATTGCGTAATTACGCAATAGAATATTCTCGCCAGTAAATCTCAAACGTTTCAATATATACGCACCCTCACTTAGGTTTAGGTTTGGGTTTGGGTTGGTCATTCTTTTCAAATTGGACACCCGGTATAAGCTAAATTCCTGAAACAGCGGCGGCGGCGGCAGCGGCGATATATCTTTATATTATAGAAAGATAATAAAGATTATATTTCATATTATCGTACAACAAGTATTATTAATTTATTCCTGACTCCTTTCCTCACAATTCTGCTCTGCGTTTAATAGGTTATGGGCCCAGTCACCCTACCTGAGCACGAATTGTGAGAAAACGAGGCAATTGGAGTAGACGCGTGGACACTCGAGGCCGTTAGGGGGCAGCCATTTTTTGGAGCACGTTTTTCTCGAGAGTTTGTCGCGAGTGAGCGAGAATCGGGAATCCGTAATGTCAGACGAAATCGTGGCGCGTAACGTACCAAAATTTGTAGGAAATAATTATCAATCGTGGAAATGCCAGTTGAGTACATTATTTCTCGTGTACGGTATACAAGGTGTCGTAGATGGGACGAGAACGAGACCGGCCGGGCCGGGGGAAGCGACAGATAAGTGGGTAAAAGACGATGGTCGTGCTAGATATCTCATATACTCGTCGATAAGCGAGGAGCAATTACAGCCAATATTAGTTTACAAAACGGCGAAAGAAATTTGGGAAAATATGTCGGCAATACACGAACAAAAATCCGCGTCAAACAGACTCGTGCTCACGCAAAAGTTTCATGCATATCGAATGTCTCCGGGAGACTCGGTAGTACAGCATATCGCAAAAGTGCAAAACATAGCGGCGCAGTTGCTAGACGTGGGGGGAAAACGTTTCCGATATCACGATAATGGCGAAAGTGCTTGCGAGTTTATCGTCAAAATATGCTACGTTTCAAACAGCGTGGGAAAGTGTCAAGCCGGAACGACAAGCGTTGAGTAATATGCAGGAGAGACTGATTCGCGAGGAGGCTCGGTTAACCTCAGAGGACGATACGGGCGGTGGTGCCTTTTCTGCTTATAGAAATAATAATAATAATTCGCGTAAAAATGATCAGTCGGGCTCTAAATCGAGTAATAAAAAAACGAGAAAACCAAAAGATTTAAAAGATATCGAGTGCTTCAAGTGCAAAGAAATGGGACACTACGCGCGTGAGTGCAAAAATACAAAACGAGATAAAAACAAGCGCGACGGGAGTGAGCATCGTGATTCCCGTGATTGTGCATTTCTCGCGGAGAAAGAAACAAAAGTGACCGTTAATGTCGGTGTTTGTGAAGGGATCTGGTGTAGGTGGAACCAAAAAAAAATAATGCAGACGCGAACTCGATCGTGGAAAAATATAACAAAACTATATATATTTTAATTGTTAGATATAATTACAGTGAAAATCGAAAGTATGTATGTCCCGATGAAAATGTCCCCTTGCGAAAACGTGGCTCGCAGAGCACGTTTTCAGAATGTACGAGAAAACCCGTGTGCCGAGAATGACTCGTGCCGCGCCGAGAATCCCGAGATATCGGAGGAATCGTGAATATATTGAACCCGGGATGTTGCCCACCGAAAGTCTGATTTTTCCTGAACAGATCTGAACCCGTCGTTTTGATCTCAAACCCGTAATAATAGCGAAAAAACCCAATTAACAGCCAAGTATAGCGCGACACGCGTCTGATCAATTCTCGTGTTGGACAATGACTAGCAAATCAATCATGGCGATCGATGAAAAGGACCCCCCGCATGTATCAATTGCCCGTTAAATTGTGGCCCGGTACGTGGCGCCATCGACGGAAAAACGCGACCCGACCCGCTCGCTCGCGTGACCCGAAACTTGACCGTGTCACCCGGTAACTTTTCCTCATTCCTGAACAGTCGGTAAGGTAGGGAAGAGGTATCCTCCTGTCGATATAGTGGAGAGCGTGCTCAACGCTGGTCAAGGTGAGGTCTGGCTTACCGACAGCGGCGCTTCGAGACATATCACGTTTAGACGTGACTGGTTTACCGACTATACGAAGCTCAACAATGGAGGTACGATATCGTTGGGCGATAACAAAGAATGCGACGTTATTGGTGAAGGGACTATACCGATTGAAAAGTTCGTGAACGGTGAGTGGTGCACGTCGCGCATCGAGAATGTTCTTTACGTGCTGATGATAAAGAAAAATCTTTTCTCAGTCGGAGTGTGTACAACGCGAGGATACGAGGTCGTATTTAAAAATAATATCGTAAATATTATCAATAATGATAATGTTCTCGCGTCAGGCGTAAAACAAAAAAAAACGAGATATATCGTATGATTTTTCGAGCACCGAGTGTAAAAAACGAAGCGAATGTGTCGACGGCAAATCTTCAAGTGTGGCACGAGCGATTCGGTCACGTGAATAGTCGTATGTTGAAGAAAATGGTGGACAAGGGACTTGTAAATGGAGTGAACGTGTCGAGTAAAGCCGAGTTTTCCTGTGAATCGTGTCCAATCGGTAAATCGCATAGACAAAAATTTCAAAAGTGTTGCGAACGTGAATCGACGAAACCAGGTGAAGTAATGCACACCGATGTTTGTGGTCCGATGTCGGTGGAAACGCCGAAAGAATCGAGGTTTTTATTAACTTTCAAGGACGATGCAACAAGTTTTCGACATATTTATTTTTTGAAACATAAAAGTGATGTATTCGAAAAATTCTAAGTGTTTGACAAGTTAGTCGAGAACAAGTTCGGAAGACCAATGCGAGTGCTGCGATCAGATAACGGTCTTGAATTTCGAAATCGAAATATGGACACCTATCTCGAGTCTCGAGGTATTCAACGTGAGTGTACTGCACCGTACACACCAGAGCAAAATAGAAGAGCTGAGCGTGATAATCGAACGATTATTGAAGGCGCGAGGACAATGATTTTGGCGAAAGGTCTCCCGTTAACCCTATAGGCAGAAGCATCGAATACGATGATACCCAGATAGAACATTGACATCTAATATACGTATATACGACGTCGCCATCGACGTCTGTAAGACGTATTTAGTACGTATACTGAAGAGCTAAATGTCCGGCTAATATCTGTATATTTGACGTATATAAGACGTCGAAAATACATAAAAAATGACGTATATAAGACGTCGAAAATACATCAAATCTACGCACAGCACAATAATATTTTTAAAAAACATAAACAAAAACGAAAAACATTACTGGCGGTTCCATACGCATTTTTTCGTTGTTATAGGTCATAGAAGAGTTACACTGAAAAAAAAAATTAATTCTGCACGGATTTCTCGATAGAATTTTATTCTGCTTCGACGGGGACTCGAACCTGCGACCTACCTACTTATCCTACCTATCTTTCTAACACGCTACCCACTACGCTATCGACTGTTTATGAATTTTGGTAATTCATATCATGTATTTGACACTCCAGAGAACACTTGATCAGTTGTATGTTAGGAGCTACTCAAGGGATGGTGGTGGTCGCGTCTTCAACCCGTTTTTAGTATAACCATGTCAGTTTTTGAAGAAATTACAAAATTGAACGTGGTGAATCCAATATGGTGGATCCAAAATTCTAAAAATTCCGTAACTTGTCTGATTCAATCTAACTATAGTCTTCGCAAAGAGAGATAGAACATAGCCCCTCTATTTTCTGTCTCACTCAGTTCTGCTGCCATCACGTTTAGGACGGTAGACGGAGTCTATTATTTATATATATAGGTTCATGATCTCAATTCGGATCGCGCGCAAAACTGATTGCGCGCGATCTTTGTGTTATAATATATTTATATAGTATACATCATATAATGTAAATAAAGTGTTATAAAATATATTTTAAATGTAAGAATTTAT
This sequence comes from Rhorus exstirpatorius, assembly GCA_963564615.1. NCBI lineage: Eukaryota > Metazoa > Arthropoda > Insecta > Hymenoptera > Ichneumonidae > Rhorus > Rhorus exstirpatorius. The sequence goes on from OY751313.1 coordinate 32,382,108, forward strand.
CCATCCACTTATATATATCTCATATAGATTACTGACGTCTAATATACATATATTAAAAATATACATGTATATGATATGTATACGTGATATACGTATATTGGACGTGTGTTTTTCAACAATATCTCCGTGGAATTTTGTACATTTCATATACGTATAATATTCGTTCACTATCTTTCGGTTGTAATTCCTGGATCTGAAGCTATAATTGTATATAAATATATATAAATATTCAATGTACGTATGTACATTAAATATATATATGTATATGCTTCAGATCCGGTAATTACAACCGAAAGATAATGAACGAATATTATACGTATATGAGATGTACAAAATTCCACGGAGATATATTGTTGAAAAACACACGTCCAATATACGTATATAATACGTGGTTTGACAGGAATGCAGTTGGCTTCGTTTCTATCGTCAAGTAGATGTTTCTTATACATATAATATATGTATATAATTTGATGTCAAATGCTTATTGTATAATATACGTAAAATATACGTATATAAAATTCTTTCACTACATCAGTTAAATAGTACCACAATATACACTCAATATATGTATAATATACGTATAATATAAGTCTATCATAGACGTATACATATCATATACATATATACCTAAAATATACGTATATTATACGTCAGTGGTCTATCTGGGTATATTTGATGAACAGATCGGGATCGACAAGTCTACGAAGTGAAGTGACGCCATACGAACTTTGGGTCGGACGAAAGCCAAATCTTCATCATCTTCGTATTTTTGGCTCTGAGGCATACGTGCACGTGCCGAAGCAGCAAACGACAAAGCTCGATGCACGAGCGAAGAAAATGGTCCTAGTTCTAGGAAAGTCATGACGTCACGAGATGTAACGTTTACCGAAAAAATCGGAAAAACCAAAGTAACGGTCAATGTCGAGCAAGACAACGAGGTAACGTTGCCAAAAGACGAACGAGAGATTCCTCGAGCTAACGAGGAAGACGACGATGAAGATGAGGATGTGGAATTCCTCCCAGCTGAAGATAACGATGACGAGATCCGTGAAGAACCTGTAGCTCAAGCAACACCGGAAGTTAATCGAGGCTTGAGAGACAGAGCAAGTTTGAGACGTCCGTCACGTTATGAGACGAATGTAGCGGAATTCGAGGTGCCTGTTACGTACGATCAGGCGATAAATAGTCAAGAGTCAACAGAGTGGATCGACGCCATCAACGACGAGTTAAAGGCTTATCGTGAAAACGAGACTTGGTCGATTGTCGAGAAAAGACCCGAGATGAAATTAATCGATTCGAGATGGGTATTTCGACTCATGAAAGATATGGACGGTAATATTTACCGTTATAAACCACGATTATGTGCTCATGGATTTATGCAACAACACGGACTGGATTTTGAGGAAACATTTGCTCCAGTCGTTCGTTACGATTCGTTAAGAGTTTTGCTTGCTGTGATTGCAACCGAAGATCTCGAGCTTGGACGGTTCGATGTTCAAACGGCGTTCCTTCACGGGGAATTAGAAGAAGAAATCTTCATGGAGATTCCCAAAGGTCTCGATGTCGAGAAAATACGTGGAAATAGTGTCGTGTCTAAATTGAAAAAAAAGCGTTATATGGTTTAAAACAGGCACCAAGGTGCTGGAACCAAAAGTTTAGTGCGTTTCTCAAAGAGTTTCATTTCGAGGAAAGAGAGGCCGATAAATGTATTTTCGTCGGAAGTATCGAGGGATCGGTAGTGTATCTTGCGTTATTTGTTGATGACGGGCTGATTGCGGCGAAATCGAAACGTATTCTCGAAATTGTAATCGGGCATCTGAATAGCGCGTTTAAAATGACCGTGGGCGACGCCAGTATGTTTGTGGGAATGCAAATAGTCCGTGATAGATCGAAGAAGTCGGTGTTCGTACACCAGAGTGCGTATATAAATCGTTTGATCGCGAAATTTCGAATGAATGAGGTGAGAGCAGTGGCTGTATCGTCAGATCCACACGCGATTTTGTATCCAGTGAGTGATGAAGAGAGAAAGTCTGAGAATGTGCCTTATCGCGAAGCAGTAGGATCGCTTATGTTTTTGGCTGTAGTATCACGCCCTGATCTCGTGTATTCCGTAAATTCTGTCAGTAGATATCTAAGTAACCATAACGACGAACACTGGCGAGCGGTAAAGAGAATATTTGCATATCTCGTGGGCACGAGTGATTTCGGTATTGAGTATCGAGGCGGTGGAAGTGAGCTAATATTATCGGGGTTTTCCGATGCTGATTACGCAGGTGACGTAGAAACACGACGATCTATAACGGGTTATATGTTTGAGCTCGCTCACCCTCCTATCACGTGGTCCTCACAGAGGCAAAAGCTTGTTACATTAAGTACAACGGAATCTGAATATGTAGCAGCGTCAGCTTCAACGAAAGAAGCAGTTTGGTTACGAAAACTATTGTACGATATGGGATATCCATGTGCAGGTGCAACAGTGATATATATAGATAATCAAAGTGCCATAAGGGTAGTGAGAAATCCTGAATGTCATAAACGCACAAAACACATAGATATCAAATATCATTATATTCGCGAGAAAGCTATCGCGAACGAGATTAAAGTCGAGTATGTTCCTACGGAAAAACAAAAGGCTGATATTTTCACTAAAGCATTGCCAAAGAATCGTTTCAAGATGTTGTGTGAAAGTATGAATGTGTCGAGTGTCGACCACGCTTAAACGGTGGAAGTATTAATTCAAGTTTGGCGCGTTTCGCCCTCGACTGAGTATAGCGCGAGTATCGCGACGAGACGCCAAGCGGCCATGTTCGTTTACCTCTTCTTTTCATGCGCGTAGCAACGAGACAGTTAGTTCTCTCGAAACCATCGTTACACGACGACGTATGTTAACGAGAGTATATCTATATCGAGAGTATATATATATATATATTAGGGTGTGCGGAAAAAAAACAATTTTTTTTTTTCGGTTGCATCCACCAAAAAAAGTTGAAGTAAGGTAAAAAAAGAAGAATCCTAAAACGTGAGGCCAAAAAAAAATTATTTCGAACGGCGCATTGCATTTGAATATTTTCCATAAGAATAACACAGGAAAATATTGGGATTTCTGAATTTGGTAGTGCAACTCGTCAGAAAAAAATCACACAAGGATGTCATTAACATATTCTCATGGAGAATCGAATTCCCTACAAAAAAAGTTCTTACGAAAAATTAGCTCAGAACAACCGTTCAAGTGGAATATAACGCGAATGAATATAGTGGAAATAACGCTGTCTGAAATTGAATTGATAGGAAAAAAAAATAATTCAAAAGACTGTAAAAATCGAATTTTTCGCTTTACGAAAAAACTTTTTGGGGGTTTTTTGTAGAGAATGTTCTGCTCTAACATACTTGCATGAAATTGTTCTCAAAATATTTCTCTTACACAAAAAAAAAATCAAGTACAACAAGAAATATAAAAGAAACGACGTTCATCATTGATCGTGTTTAGAAAAGCTTTATTCAATGAATTTGGTTTAATAAGATAGAATAGGTTTTTTTTTACATTATAATGCTTAATAATCATCGTTTCTTTTTTTAAGAGTCTGTTTGTTGCAATTGGGTATTTCTATCGATAATTTTGCACTATGCCCAATAAATATTGTAGCTGCTCTTCGTTTTTTGTTAATGAACCGTTATATGCTTTTATCAAAGCGACGTTGTTAGAGCAGAACATTCTCTACAAAAAACCCCCGAAAAGTTTTTTCGTAAAGCGAAAAATTCGATTTTTACAGCCTTTTGAATTATTTTTTTTCCTATCAATTCAATTTCAGACAGCGTTATTTCCACTATATTCATTCGCGTTATATTCCACTTGAACGGTTGTTCTGAGCTAATTTTTCGTAAGAACTTTTTTTGTAGGGAATTCGATTCTCCATGAGAATATGTTAATGACATCTTTGTGTGATTTTTTTCTGACGAGTTGCACTACGACATTCAGAAACCCCAATATTTTCCTGTGTTATTCTTATGGAAAATATTCAAATGCAATGCGCCGTTCGAAATAATTTTTTTTTGACCTCCCGTTTTAGGATTCTTCTTTTTTATACCTTACTTCAACTTTTTTTGGTGGATGCAACCGAAAAAAAAAATTGTTTTTTTTTCCGCACACCCTAATATATATATATAATATATATATAATATTATATACATATTATATAATATTATATATATAATATATATATATATATATTATATATATAATATATATATATATATTATATATATATAATATAATATATATTATATATATATAATATAAATTATATATATAATATATATATATATATATATATTAGGGTGTTTCAGAAAAATTTTTTTTTTTTTTATTTTCTTCCAAACAGGTTTAAAAGTTTCATTTAGGTATACAAAGACTTCAGTTAAAGAGCGAGCAGTGGCCCAGTTGGTCCGACTCTGGACTGCCACGCAGGCGGCCAGGGTTCGATCCCGCGGCCGGCACCAATGGATTTTTCCAGATGCTTTTTCTGCGAGCTCGGTGGTTCGAAACCCACCTAAAATTGTAGGTTCTCCAAAATACACTGGGCCGGTATCGAAGAGGTTGCGAAATCAACAGAAACTAATAGTTCCGTAAATGAACAGAAAAACTATGTGCCCAGTGTATAAAGGGAGCCTTAAGCCCGATAGGGCAAGGCAGGTGCCCCCACCAGTACCAGTACAAAGACTTCAGTTAAAATTTAAGATTTTAATATTTACATTAAGGGGTGGTGCATCGCACCTTTCGATTTCCCATAAGAATAACATAGGAAACACTTTTTTGGCTGCTTCTGATTTTTATAACTAGCTAACAAAGCATCGTACCAGAAATCTCATTACATATTTTTGTAGGAAATTAAACGCTCTACAAAAAAGGTATCATGTCAAAATTTCGTAAAACTAACTGTATCAGAGTTACAGCCTGTCAAAAGTTGAGTTACCTATAATTTGACCTTTTTTTTTAATATTACAGCGAATGCAGGTTTTATAAATAAAGTGGACATGATTTTTTTTTGTAAAGTATGCATTTAACTATAACTAGAAGATAACTAATAATTACAGCAACAATAAAATAATTTTTCAATAGAAATTTGGTCGGAAAATGTTTATTATTTAAGGAAGTTTGTGACGGTCGGAAATTTTTTTTTTAGTTTTCAATGTCAATGAGCTTAAAATGTCCCAAAACATCGAAAACTCATATCTAGAAAAAAATGTCCGGATGTGTGTGTGTGTGTGTGTGTGTGTGTGTGTGTGTGTGTGTGTGTGTGTGTGTGTGTGTGTGTGTGTGTGTGTGTGTGTGCGCGCGTGCGCGTGCGCGTGTGCGTGTGCGTGCGCGTGCGCGTGTGCGTGCGCGTGCGCGTGCGCGTGCGTGTGCGTGTGTGTGTGTGTGTGTGTGTGTATGTACTGGCACTGTAAAATTGAAACGTCTGTAACTCGAGAACGGTTTGAGCTGCAGAACTCCCGTTTTGCACATATGTTAGTCTATATAACCTCTTCGTTTTCTGTAAATTTTGTAAAAATTCTCCAAGCATTACAAATTTTACGTCATTGTGAAATTTACAAAAAAACTGTGGCTGCTCTAACTTCCGCAAATTTTAAGATTCATGGCTAATTTTTTTATATAAATAGATTATCATGATAGGAAGGTTGGTATTGAATTTGGGACATATCGGTCGAACGGTTCAAATTTTATGATTTTTCAAAATTTCCTGAAAATTCGAGTTTAAAGTATTTAAAGTAAGAATAATTATAGAATACAAATTTGACGTGTTGAAATAATAAGTTTATTTATTTATTTATTTTTTCAAAATAAATAAAATTGAAAAATTATTGCAGAGCAAATTTGAAAAATTTGAAAAATACTGAAATTTTATTTCATCATTGCAAAATAGAATTATTAGTAATAACAATTACAGTGATAAAAAAAAATAACCATGTAAAATAAATAATAAACATTTTCCGACCAAATTTCTATTGAAATAGTATATTACACTACAAGGGCCGAAAGTTGGAAATTCCTGCACTGCGCGTGATGATGCCCGAGGCGAAGCCGAGGGCATCATATCGCGCAGTTCAGGGCTTTCAATCTTCTGCCCGTGTGGTGTATACTATTTTTCTTCATGCCCGGTCGAAAGTACGCTGGCTAATTGAATTTTTATACCGATTTATACGTTTTAACAAGTGTTGATGCCTGCCCGACATTGCAGGCACGAGCGAAGCGAGTGCTGCTGGTCGGGGGCAGGCATCAAACACGGAAGAGAGTTAGGTTAGGTTTGTATAGCAAGATGGTTACTGGCGCCAATATTCAAGCTAAGAATGCTTTATTAACAAAGTTATGAAACATGAATATAGTCTTCTATTCTCAAAATTCTTGTTATAGGTACAACACATTTATATTATCTGTTGATTATAAAATAGTTATAGCAAAAATTTATCATATTATTCATCACAATGAGTTTTTTTGTTTTGTTTTAATCACAAATACTTGAACACAGTCATATTATTTATTATAAAATAGTTTTAGCGAAAACTTATATTATTTATCACAAAAATTGCTTATTGCATACTTTTGAGGTTATGAGCGTGCAGTTACTGCCGTCGTTCCCGTCTTCCCGATTCTGACTCGCGGCACAAGCCGGTGCGTGCGAGTAAGTTTTTGCTCCCGCTGTTACAGAGGGCGTACGTGTAGTTCTACCAATGCATGAAAGTTAGGCTTTCTGCTTCGATATCGATGCCGAAAGTACGTACTTTCGACCGAGGTATGAAGAAAAATTATTTTATTGTTGCTGTAATTATTAGTTATCTTCTAGTTATAGTTAAATGCATACTTTACGAAAAAAAAATCATGTCCACTTTATTTATAAAACCTGCATTCGCTGTAATATTAAAAAAAAAGGTCATATTATAGGTAACTCAACTTTTGACAGGCTGTAACTCTGATACAGTTAGTTTTACGAAACTTTGACGAGATACCTTTTTTGTAGAGCGTTTAATTTCCTACAAAAATATGTATTGAGATTTCTGGTACGATGCTTTGTTAGCTAGTTATAAAAATCAGAAGCAGCAAAAAAAATGTTTCCTATGTTATTCTTATGGGAAATCGAAAGGTGCGATGCGCCACCCCTTAATGTAAATATTAAAATCTTAAATTTTAACTGGAGTCTTTGTATACCTAAATGAAACTTTTAAACCTGTTTGGAAGAAAATTAAAAAAATTTTTTTTTTTCTGAAACACCCTAATATATATATATAATAAAGATTATATTTCATATTATCGTACAACAAGTATTATTCATTTATTCCTGACTCCTTTCCTCACAATTCTGCTCTGCGTTTAATAAAATCGAAAGTGTACATCGGTGAAAAAATCATCGATCAAATGATTTGAATATTTTTAAAAAATGAGAAAAAGTTTCAGAAAGATCAACGCAGTAGTTTTCGAGATATCTTGATCAATGACTCTAAAAGCATTTTTTCCGGGATATCGGCTTTAACTTCACTATGAATGTCTATGTTTGTTTCCACGGAAAAATTACCCAAATGTTCCTCGAATGTCTCATTCTCATACACGAAACTTCTGCACAAAAATACGCTTGTGATTTTACAAACAATAAAAATCTCGAAAAATCTACACATTCCGCCTCTTGTCTAGATGTGCAAATAGTGATCGAGTCGCATTGAATAATTCGATTTTTAAAATAATAATTCTGTGTTTTCCGAATGATTAGATATTTTTTTTATATATCGATTTTTTTCCGACATCTCAAACTTTTGAAGAATTTTCAGTAGAGAATCAGGTATTTTATTTTTTTATACAAGAATCTCAGTTGACTAAAAAATTCTTTGCCATTTCAAACATGTACTCGGTATAGAGCGCGAAATAAAAAAAAAGCAGTGTACCAATAAGCCGAACATTGAAATTGAAATACGTATTCATAAGATGTTTATTATCTTGTGACCTTTTAGTATCGTACGAACATACGTTCTTCGTAAATGAAATTCGATGCATTAGTTATTTGAAAAATCGTCTAATCATTCAAAAATTTCGAATAAATAGAAACAAGTTGAACTATTCGATTCGAACGATACTCTTCGATTCGCATAGAATAATTCGACGTTTCATATTATTCGCCCTGTTTTTTGGTTATCGAGGATGATGGGCTATCCTAAATTTTTTCCTCGTTGCTCAACAATAAATCTTCATTATTCTCATACGATCGTTCGATAATTTCATCGTTTTTTTTTTTGCTTTTCATTCATCAGAACAATTCAATGTTGGTCGGACTGACAAACACCCAGGGAGACGACGATTTTCACATAAGCGATTGGATGGTGCAGAATGGATTGGCGGCTTATGGAAAAATGGTTCGTATCATACCACCAAAATATCCGTTTGACGAATCTTGGAATGCGAGTTTCTCAATTCCCCCGACAGAGGCAAAGAGTTCTCGTCGAGAGTGACGAATGATATTAATTTAAAACGAAATTCCGCGATTGCAGTTGAGTCGGCTTCGACGAATAACGTCATTATTATGGCCGAATTGTACGATAGATTCATATTAAATTACATCGCGGCGCGAGAAGCTGCAGCTAGAATTCGTCAGTATTTTCGAATGTGTTGAGACGCTTTTTCAATTACGTAAAATGGCAGACATAAGGTAAACATAGAGAGAAAGAGAGAGAGAGAGAATAGAATAGAATAAAACATTTATTTATTATACTCGGGCAGTGACCCTGGGTATAAAAGAGGAACAGTGTACACGATCAAATGTATTAATAACTAACTACGCTAGTTTACAGAAAAGAAAATTGAGTATAATGAGAAATTTTGAGCAACAGTAAAGATAATAGTATCATACATAATAAAGAAAATGGTAGTAATTATAATAATGACAATACTAATGATAATAACAATAATAATAATAATACTCGGTTGGAGAAAGTTCGAGATGGGGGGTACTCGGCCGTGCGTATAAATTCGAATAGGGCGGTTTTGAAGGTTTCGATGGAGGGTAGGCCCCGTATTGTGGGAGGTAGCGAGTTCCAGAGCCGGGTAGCGGATACGAGCGCCGATTTTTGATGTCCGGAGGTCCGGGATGACGGCACAACCAGATCGGTTGGATCCGCGCGGGTGAGAGTCGAAACTGCCGAGCGATGCACCAATTTCGTGGCGAAAAAGGTTGGGACACGGGAGTTGATCGCACGATATACGAACATCCCAAGAAAGTAGAGAGAGAGAGAGAGAGAGAGAGAGAGAGAGACGGATAAAATGACGAACGAGGCTAGAACGGGACACACGGACACACGGTGGACGAAACAACGATGACTACTCGCGAGCATGGAAATACACATGAACGAGACATACGTTATTTTTAGCTCATCCACACAAGCTTCTCGAGCATTGATTTATGAAATAACAATATTAATATGAAAAATAATGGATATATTGTCCACGGCGATATCGCCGAATTGAATTTAATCAACGATGATACGAAAATTCACGATACAATGGACTAGCCGGAAATTGAGGTGGTCCTTGCGCGGACGGTGGTAGGGGTCGGTGCGGCGGACCGCGCGGTAAGCTGGGCATGCATGAAACGAGAGGGAGTCGGACCGCTCACCCAGGCTACTCGTGTGTTTCATCTTTAAATAGGGAAGAACCAGCTTAAGCTTCCGGTGACCCCCTATTTATATCGTCGTTACGGATTCTTGAGAGTTTTTTTTTACATGCGTAGGGCCAGTGGCATAGCTACACTTTTAGCGCCCTGGAGCAAAATTCTTCAAGCGCCCCTTTATATGGGTGCTTAAGAGTCATCGAGCACACGTGACCAACTCAGAATCGAGGGTAGCGCCTCTCACGGAAAAATTTGAAAAAATGCATGTCGAAGTTAGCGCCGCTTGCGGCAGATATGTCAACCAATGCATTCAGCAAAAAGTAACGGATGTCGATAGGGGAGGATGTAAATCTTGCAGTGACGGCGCATGTTTCATGAAGGGCCCCGGTCGCCCCGATTAACCCTCAAAGCTTATTTTATCTCAGGGCTCACTTTACGCCTACACCATCACTGCTGCTTCTCCGTTCTTACCGACAACCGTGACAAGCGAACCTAGCGTTAGTAGCCGGAACTGTGAAATACATAGCATGGGCTGTCATATAGCCGTGAGCACGGACTTGGCGTCTCCGATACTATATTCGAAATGATTACTTCGTTTTTCAACGAAATAGGGTGGAAATATATTTAAAAAGTGCAGTGAAGTGGCGAGCAGTACGCTCTGGTCCGATAAAGAGTGGCAGATGTGCGTGAAATTAATAATAATATGACCGACAGCGATAGGTACGCGGTCGGCGTGCGGCTCTGGCGATCACCGAAGTTAAGCAGCATTCGTCGAGGCCAATACTTGGAGCGGTGACCGCTTAGCCGCGCGCTGGCTGGCGCATCGGATCGCTGAGCGGGAGGCCATCTTGCCAGAGTCTGGGCGCCCGCCTAGGTAGCACGAACTCTGGCAAGAGGGCCAACTGTATCGGCACAGGTTTTCCGCAGTTTCCCTGTGCCCTGGTGCGAATGCGATACAGAAGGGGATAGGAAAGAGTGGCTGCGGACAACACTCTGGAGGGGATCTCACGGAATAAAAAAGGAATAAAATAGGGACAGCTTAAAGGGGAAGGACCCCGAAAGCAATGGAACAATATATAAAATAATAATAATAATATGAACTTGTCAGTTGGCGAGAAAAGCGTCGTGGCAAACGACAACCACCTCGAGTCTTCGATAATTTGTTGTGCCTCAAAAAAAAAAAAATTCCACGGAGCAGAGGACCAGACCGTATATTTTACAAGTCGAACAAATTTATCTGTCATATTTAATTGTGGAATACTATTGTATTTTCGGCTACACTTCGAATATAAACATCTAGGGAATTCTTAGTTCGCTTATTGCTACTTGGCGCTTCGTATGCCCTCGCTCGATGACTCTTGAAGAATCATACACCTCCAGATGAATCATCTGGTTTAGATGATTCATCTCAGATGAATCATCGGGAGGTTTGTGTATGATTTTTTTTTCAGTATTATAATCATCTGAGATGATTATAATTAAGATGATATGTACGCAGAACTTTAACCTGGTACACAATGAAAATAGGCTTTCCATTAACTCTTTTATTGCACGGTTTGTAAATCAAGGGGAATACAGTTGCTGTTTGTTGTTTACAAGTTGGATCTTCTGGCTTTAACATTGTCGCCAGTACAGTCAAACTACTTTGCGACATATAGGTTCTCAGATATGTTTTGATAAGTTTGTGTTTCGAAAAACTTCTCTCAGCTGTCGCAACGCTTACTGGCAGATTGAGAAATATGGAGCAGACTGTGATGACATCCGAGAAACTGCTTGACTCTTGACAATCAACAAGAAGAAACTGCTTGAGTTCTTGGATTGACCTAATCTTTTCGAACTGGTTAGAAAAGCATGTCTAGATGCAGCAACTGCGCTCCGACGTTCGGAAAGATGTCTTCTTAATAGGCTAAACCATCACTTTCACACTAGCGATTATATCTTGGTCCGATGCTTCGAGCAAACTACGCAGTGACATACAGTTGAACGTCTTCGAGATCTCCTCCAGTACCTCGAAACGAATCCTCAATTGAGTGGTTACGATGTCAAGGTTATGGTTGAAGACTTGAGTTTCAAACCTTTTTTCCGTGTCTTGCAGTCGTTCATCCGAATGGAGTTCGTCAAATATCTTACGAGTACGGCGGATTCTCTTGTTCGAAAAGCTTGGATCAATCTTCCACGCTGCACTCACCTTTTTCGCATGGTTCTTCAAGATGTGCCAGTTACACCGCATTTCACTGAATTCTGTGACAAGCGAGAATAGCATTGCAGTTGCTTATCCGATATCCTCTTGTTTCGCCTGGAGCGATTTTGAAACGACATCGATGGCACCCAAAATTTTGTTTTGTAGTACGATCAACACTACCGTCAAAAACTTCCCGAAATATTTCATCAGCCCATTGGCTTGCGTCTTTTCGGCACTATTTTCCCCTTTGAACGATAGGTACGACAAGATTTTCATGACGTCGAAAGATCGTAACCGTAGCGAATCGATAGCTTGAATGCGCGATTACCATCTCGTAGGGCAGACTCTTTTCAGAGTTTTTTTCATCGGACCCTCCATGAGCATAGACCACCTAGTAATTGTGCTGAAAAATGCGTATAGCTGCTACAGATTGTTGAAGAAATTGCGAATCTCCGAGATGCCTTGAACGGCGTCGTTGATCACGAGATTTAAGTTGTGCGCACAACAGTGAAAGTATCTAGCATACGCATTTTTTTGGGCTCAATCGTGCTTGGAGACCGTTGTACACTCCTCTCATATTGGCAGCTCCATCGCATCACTGACCGCATAGTTTTGTAAAATCGATAAGATCTTCAATCACTGTGAGTAGAGTATTTTATAGTGCAGCCGATCTCTGACTCTAAACTTCAGTGAACCCAACGAAAGACTCCTTTATATCGATTCCAACAATATTGCCGATCTCATCTTTTTTGCATGACATATATCGAAACGCAGTGCTGAGTTGATCAATATCAGACAGATCTTGTGTCGAATCTGTAATAACCGATACGAATGCAGCATATCCAATTTTTTGTCTGATTTGCGAGTTTATTTTGTTTGGCAGAATTTCTAACACTACGTTTTGAATTTTTGGGCTTAAATAATTTACCGCTCCTTTCGGGCGCTTAAGTAGTTCTTCAAAAATCGGATCGAATCGGGACAGTAGATGAATAAATTCAAGAAAATTACCTATTGTAGTCGTCGAATCGTTTTCAATCCTATGAGCTCGGAACGGAAGATCGTTTGTGGCAAGCGTTAGCGTTACATTGAAAATTCGTTTCAAAACTAAACGCCAATAATTTGAATCGTCTTGTGATTGGGCACTTTGCAGTAACTCAATGGTCTTCTCTGCTTTCCAACGATCGTATGTTTCACACGATATTACATGCTGCGTCGAATTTTCGTGTATATCGATGTTGCGAACACGCGGGCCCAATCAGTCGTACCGTTCACAAGGCACTGATGATTTCGCGATGTGTCGAACAACCAGAATGCACGACAATAAACAACATTGAGTTTTGGTGAATAACACAGCCAGTGTCTCCTGAATGCCAGAGATGCTTCGCAATTTTTCTTTACGTAGAAGCTTTGATCGAAACTTCGATTGCAATTGCGACCTTCTTTGTCGACTGAAAACGGACCGTTAGGTTGACATGGGCCAATTTGGATTATTTCTCGCTTTTCATCCGCCTTCTAATTATCAGGCTAGTCTGATTTGTCAGATGAACGAATGATTCTTCGATCTTCCGGTACCACGATCGAACGATCGAAGTAACGACAGCAACATCTGTTTCTGGCCGTTCCAAGCCCGAGCTTACAAAAGGTGAAGGATCACTATCAGCGCTTAAACACAGAAGGATTCCGTTGCTAATGTTACTAAGAGGAGTCGTGGATTTCATAAAAAAAACGTAGGGGGCTTTGGCACTTTCTGTAAAAGCTCGGCTTCCGCTTCATATTTTTCTGCTTGTTTTCTCCCATTTTCTGCACCACTTGTTTTCATCTTGTTGAGAATTATTTGCGACATTCTAGTGAAAATTTGATAGTTAATAGCGATATCAACATCAAGATATCTCCCATAAACCGTTATAAACGTAAAACGTAAGGGCTATTCACCGGGGCGGTGCAATAAATACTGGTGGGTGACTGGGTGGCCTGTTGGGCGGGAGGTGTTAAGGAGGTTCGAGCGTGACCGGGAGGGGGGGGGGGGGTTAGTGGAAACGTTGATGCGAGGGAGCGCGTGGTGAACGGGACATGCATGAAACAAAAGAGTTGGACCGCACACGAGCTACCCTTGGCTAGCGGTAACTTTGACTCATATTATCCGAAAAAATAAGTCGCAGACCCCGGTGCCCTGGAGCAACTGCTCCCTCTGCTCCCCGACGCTACGCCACTGGGTGGATCCAAGATGGTGGACGAAAAATTCCAAATTCTATATTCTCGCAACGAGCGAGAATTTAACGGAGCTTGGAACTATCCACCGTAGACTCGGTGATTAATTTTCAGTGTTATTTCGAGAAAAATTGACGATAAACATTCAAACTTGATTCGTAAAATAGACGGTTCGCCCATGAGCGACGATCGAGTGAAATTTAGCGAAAACACGGTCGTTAGCCCGAAACTCGTAAATTATAAAATTTTGAAAACCTAACAAACGACGAGTTCCCGTACGATTGGCGAAGAATTTCGGAAAAAATATTTCAATTTTCGATAATTGCGTTCCTGACAAATACGACGACGACGACAACGCCGGGTAGGTACGACGCAGTATCGTCAATAATTACAACGATGGTATCAACGAGGTATTACCGATCGGGAGACGAAAAAATAAAAAAAAAAAAATTAGGGATGCAACGAGGAGGAGTTTGGAAATATCCGCAATCGTTAATAATGAGACGAGTACAAATGGCTCGTCGGGACAGGAAACCGATAACACAACGCAATCCACCACTAACGAGAGCAAATATTATTTCATCGACGATATTTTCGAAAATGCGAATTCGAGTTGCACGAGCAATTCATTCTCGAAACGAGAAATCGTCCACGAAAATCCTCGGATCTCACGATCTACCGAACGAAAAAATACATCTTATCGTTTCTGACGATATTTCCGGCTCGAACGACGATATTGAGCGTGGCGACACCGTAGACGATGAAATATTCGTAAAAACGAGCAAGCATTATGGGATTTTGAACGAGACAAAAAAATTGAATATTTTGAATATTGGAAAGGATATCACGAGTCTAGACAACAGCGGTAGCTTGTCTGCCGGGAGATCCGACAGTAATCACAAAAATTCTCTTATGAAAGCTCCGAAAAAATATTTTTAGCTTTAGACACGAGTATCTCGGTCCTTTTGTTTTTTTTTGTTTTTTCTTTTCATTTTTATTTAATTATATACGTAAGTTTAATTATACCTATAAGTAATTTCATTTATTCGAAAACATTAATTTTTTTCTTTTAATTTTTTCTCAAACATTCGCACGAGGAAACCGCTTTATTTCCTCAAAAAATCTCTACCAAATTTTCTCTTATGATCCCGTTAATTTTCTAATTCCACCAAAAAAAAACACACTTTTCTGTGATTGACCACGAATCAATATCGTTATCGCGTGGCAAGAAGCTCATGGTTTCCTATGCTCATTCCCGTAACATCCCGGGTACCAATGTGCGAATACATATAAAAATCGAAATGTTGGAAAAACGTATTTAGGTTTGTCCGGTGTGTAACGGTCGTGGGCCTTGAAAAATAGTTCGTGCTACAGGGCTACCATTCCGCAGACGAATATATCAGTATGACCCCTTTATTTACCGTAATTCTCATCGAAATTACCCAAAAACTACGAATTTTATGATATTTTGAAGATTTTTAAAAAATGTTCAACTCTTCCATATTGCCTTAATGTCAAATTTGCCCACGTTTTCGAGACGTTGGAGTTGATTTTCTTTTTCCATGTTGATAGAGTAGCGTCGAAGGATTGACTGTATTGAATTCGGTATGAAACCGTGGAATAATTCATATTTTATGAAATTTTGAGTTAACGGACGTTAATTTTCCGTGCAGTGGAAATATCATCGAGGGACGATTGATGTTAAATTTCATGTGAACCGGCCAAAGGGTTCAGATTTTTATGAATTTTTCAAATTCAAGTATTCCCCAATTTACTCTCAAGTTTCCTCCACGAAAATCGCCAAACTTTGTTAACTGGCGCTAATTTATTCACAACGAATTCAAATGAAAAAATAAAACGTGCAAATTACAAACTTGCTTCCTCAGTATTTTATTGTTTACTCCATGGGCCAGCCAAAATTGATGAAGCAATTAAAGATTCGTTAAAACATAATTTTCTCAGATATCTTATAAATCTTACATATAGTATGTTGCATATAGTTTAAGTTTTTTTCAGATTTTTATCGCATTGCAAAAATCGAATGAAAAGTGAATAATTTCAACGGTCATAAGTAGTCAAGAGAAGCTATCGAGACATCCTAAATTAATACCAAATAGTTGGGAAAAAAAATGCAAACCCAAATTGGCAATATCTGAAAATCTCTCACAGGTGTTGTATTTCAAAAATTTTGGTTTTGAATAATAATGATGCTGAAAAGTTATTGACAAATTGGTTTGAAAAAGTTTCTTCCTTTTTTGATCAAATTGATTCGTTGATGATTTTTGTGAATACGGACGATTTTTTTAAAAATTTTCCCATCTGTTTTTCGATATTCTTGTTTTTAATGCTTTTTATATTTTTTTAAAGCAACGACCCGGAAACTTTTTTAGTCCAATACATAACCTTTCTACGAAAACATCCAAGATTTAAGACTCTTCATCCACTTCTCAAAATTGCAAAAAAATAGTATATTAAGCTACAAGCTACCTCGGCTTCGCCTCGGGAATCATGACAGCAGGGACGGAAGTTCGATTTTCGTCCCGTGTAGCTTATACTTTTTTTCTTCATAGCCGGTCGAAAGTACGCGATTAATTGTTGAAATTAAATCGTCATTATCAATTCCAAAAGTTGAGGTTATGAGTTCGAGTTCGTGGTCAATGCCCGCCGGCATTTGCAGCACGAGCGCCAGCGAGGGCTGCTGGCCGACGGTGGGCATTGACAACTAATAATTATTAATTAAATACATTATTTTATCGTTAACAGTCACATTATTATTATTAGTTGGCTTCGATATTTTAAACATCTTCGGTATAGTTTCTTCTTTTGGATGTTCTTGTTTTAGATTTTTCTGTCACATAGGGAAATCACTGAATTCTGATCCACATCCGATCAAACCTTTGTTTAGAAATAATATACGTGACGCATCCTTAATTATTGACAAAAAAAAATGTATAATAACATTTGTGCACACATAATGCGATCTTCTATAATCCCCCCCCCCCCCCCCCCCTATCATAAAACAGATAAACAAAAATTTATCAAATTTTTCCCTATTCCGATGCTTCTCCAGGGTGAAACGGTCGACTTGAACGACAAAAGCTACAACGATCCGCGATACTCGATCGTATTAGAATCGAAAGAAGTGCCCAATGTGAAATCGGGTCGAGGAGCTTGCCAAGCGTTTAACACGATTATCGAGGAGGAGCAACAGCAGTATCTGGTTCAAAATTCCGGTACTACGAATGGAGTCGACGAGGCTGTACCGGTGTTCAAGCGATATGTCAACGAATGCATGAGACACGCGATGAGAGGATTAAGATCCGAGCTCGAGTTAGTCAAGGCCGAGCCCGCTTCGATCGAGTGTTTCGAGGAACTCGTGAAGTTTTTTCGCTCGAATTATCCATCGAGAAGCAACAAGACGACAATGAAAAGATCGGAAAATGGTCATACACCGGCGATTCCTCCATTACCAAAGAATTATGTTTTTACGAGGGACTATGACATCGAGGAGAAAACTACGAAGAATTTCATCGAATATCCGGATAAACGAAACGATGATTACTACGAATGTGTAAAGTCGTTGTGTGATCAATCGGGACAGCATGATGAAACTTCTGACGATCGAGCATCTAAAATATTTCAACGATTTTTCAACGATATTTCCCCAACTACGGAACCGTGCTCGAAAGATGTCTTCGTCAATTTAGTGCCTCCTCCCAACAACGAGACTGCCTCGTTTTTCACGTATTCACAGGCGAATGACATCGTGAAATTGGACTCGGAAAAACTACGCTTATTCGAGACTTCGTTGGCCGAAAGTGGCAATAATTTTCTCACTCGTATGGAGGCGGCCAGCACGAGGCTAAAGAAAACTCAAGAATCATCGAACTTTCGACTTCGCGATACGAATCCATTCAGATGTTCCGTAGCCCGAGTATCAACGTCACCTCTGCCTCAAAAATGTTCACTCAGGCGACCTCACGATTCTCCAAATTCACAAGCAAAGAGCCCAAATTCGGGATCACAAAATCGCGACAATGATGAATCGCTGAACAAACGAAAAAACGAGATTTCTGAGTTCCACATTGAACGTGAAAAATCGCTGGGAACGAGGAGACTCGGCGTTGAGACGTGGATCCAGCATAATTCGAAAAATCGGCTTACAAATCATTCCATATTACCGCCGATACCACCGAGAGCAATGAGCACCGCGAGTTCCCATGTAATGGCCACCGAGACTTCCTGCAACGGTGTAAAAAAGTTCGTTAACAATTTTTCCGATTCATCGTGCAAGTTAACGTCAACGGAGTGGCCCGATGCCATCGAGAATTCGATTGGCTTCGTGAGAAGCGATGGAATATCGCCGAAATTGGAAAATTTGTGTACAAATGGAGATGGAATATTGAACAATGATAAATCGTTGAAGCGTGAATGCAAGATTGAATCGAAGGACACGTTGGAACGAAAAAATTACGACGAACCATGGAACGCTAGAAAAATTCGTGAGTAGTGGGCAAGGTTATAAGGAAGATAGAATAAAATAAAACGTGAAGGGTGCCTTATACATTGCCAATCAAAAGTTCTTTTTTATCAAAATTTCAGTACTTAACTGTGCAACAAAAATAAAAAATAAAAAAAATCAACGATATTAAAGATGTTTGAAACATTGATTTTCATGAATAATAGTGCAAAAAGTTATGAGGAAATTTGTTTTACAAAAAATGATTTAACAAATCATCAGTAAAATTTCGATTTTGTCATACAAAATGAATTTGTTGATTTTTTTTAATACGTGTGGATTTCGCGGAATAAATTTTGGATAGAAAGGTGCACTGAATTTGGATTGCGTTGAAAAAGTTTGCGGGACATTGTACGAATAGTTTTATTTAAAAAATTTCGAAAACGAAAAAAAAAGGAAATATTGTAAAATTCACATCTTATCACAAAAAAAAATCAATGAATTTATCAGATATAAAAAGGAAAAAACTGATGATTCGTTTAACAACCTTTTTTTTCAACAATCTGTTAGTAACTTCGGCATTATTATTATTGCAATTCAGAGTTTTTAGTTATCTCATAAATGGATGATTTTTTTCGATTTTTATTCCATTTCAAAGTACTTAAAATTATTTTTTTATTATAAAAATGTACAGAAGTTTCGTATTAGAAAAGGCATAATTTGAAGCTGTTTGCTAATTTTTTTGCGTGAAAATATTCAAATGAATATTTAAATTATTATTAATTTATTATTATTTATTAATTAAATTTTCATTAAATTTTTTTCCATATAAATATAATTATTCAGAGCTATATTGTCCAAAAACAAAAAACCAAAAAGTTGTTGGTACCTATATTAGTGCATCCTGTGAATTCGATAAAATTTCGGAAATTTCGAATCCTGTGATATCGATAAAATTTCGCAAATATTGAGTTTGAATAAAATAGCTGGTGTTCAAAGTTAGAGTGTTGATTTTTGGGGAAAAAGCGGAGTCTTATCGTTGATTAAATCGAGTGTATACATTGAAAAAAGATTCTCCCTACTAACACCACATTTTTAGATCTAAAAAGAAGACAAAAAATGCAGAAAGTGCGATCCATTAGCTTTCGAAATACGATTCTTTACAACAACAAAAAAAAAACCAAAAATCTCGAACGTCCATAAATAATACAGCTGGAACTAAGGGTCGAGATTTTCTCCCGGAAAATTGTGGACGTGAGCTCGATTTGTGATCAAACATTATTTTTCTCCCGCCAAAAAACCTAGTTATGGGTCGAGATTACTTTTACAGATGAAAAAAAAAGTTAAAATAATAACAACTTCTCCGTTAATTTTAAGCTGTTTTATTCACTTACAAGAAAATATTTGCTTTCATTTCTTCCATTTCTTGACTTCTTAGTAGCGTTCTTGATATTTAATATTTACTTTCTCATAGAGGAAGAAGCATTGTTAGTGTGATTTTTTTTCTCTCGAAATTAATGCCCGAATGTTCCATATTTCCAAGAGCTGGAATTTCAAAAGGTTCCATTTTTATCGATGCAAAATTACGAGGAAGCAATTTGCAACTTTTAACTTGGAGGTGTTTTGCTCTTCTCTCAATCACACAGGTTTTTCGAATAATTCGAAATAATGATAAAACCTGAGGGTCTGAATGAATTGTTAAAAAAATTATAATATAATAAATTTTGAAAGGCCAACACAAACGTCCGGGAATGTGTTTTCAATGTGATTTTTCGATGTTATGGAACATTTTTAACAGATCAACATTAAAAACTATTTAAAAAAATTTTTTTAAACGTCGGGATGAGTCTTAGTTGGTCATGGAAAACATCAAACCTCTATAACTATCGAATGAATGGATCTATTGAGCAAAAAATTTGCACACATCTCATTTGGGTATATCGATTGATCTTTAATGATTTTTTTTCTCCGAGCTCACTCGTATCGTTTTTCTGATAGCCTACGAAAACGAAGAATGGATAACCGTTGAAGAATTCGTCGCTGCATTCACGCATAAGGCGCCCCAGGGGATAATGAAGGTGCCGCAGATTTTCAATTCGCAGGGCGTCGAAATATCATTTTTGAAGATCGGTCAGTCTGAAAATCCATCGTTGTTCAATGAACTCGACAGGTAAATGTATCTTGCATCATTTGCAATGTTATTTCATTAATTTCAGATTAATTTAATAAAGAGTCATCGAGCGTAAGGTAACATTTAGGGAGGTATGAACATACTGTCCCCTATCCCCCAGAATGCATTGCACGTGGCTACCGGGTTAACGAGTTTGGCCACAGATGGCGCATAAAGCGCGCTACTCTTGCCCCGCACTGCAGCTGACGTCAACAAACTCACCCGTCGCTCAACTCTGACGCGCGTTCGTTGATAAATTCATTATAAAAAAGATTCAATCGTAACCAAAATTATGCAATGCTCTCGATGGAACGATAGCGTGTTGACACTGAGCAATATTGTTAATGAAAAAATCAACATTGGTAAGCAAGCTCGATGAATATGAAGCTTCAACGCGCTATTATATCCAGAACTCATGTCAGTATCTTCATATCGTTTGTTTGTTTGTTTTTTTTTTTTAATGTTTATTGTTGACATTAGTCTTTGACATTAGTCTTTGGCCAAAGTGGATACAACAAACAAATAACAAGAAATCCAAAGATCTAGAGTTATTGTTATACGCATGGCTGTAGATTACAGCGGCTCGCAGTACAGTTCAGTCGGGCCCATAAGGGCATTTATCCGGCAGGATATTTAATGAATAAGTGAACCATGAGGGGTCCATACACTATAGACGCTCTGACAGGCGTCCTTTGGGTAGGAAAAAAAGGGTGCATAAAAAAACCTTCCCGTATCTAGCTTGTGTCAGTATAAGACGATACATTTTTCTTCTTGACGAATTTTAAATAATAACAGGTACAAGGTAAATTTACAAATATACAGGTTGGCGTGGGCCCGAGTTCTAGGAATGGTAATAAAAAAAAAAGGAATGGTAATAAAAATTCAAATTAGCGCCTGGGACGGTGCCCACAGTTAATTTGTCTCAGGTTTTGCCTATGTATTACCTGTCTCTCGTACAGGTCTCTCATATGTGGGCAGTCGATGTTTAGCCACCAGTACTTCTCGAAATTGAGTCTCTGAAAATTGACACGGTCACGCAATGGTATGGCTGTGGAACCAGCAAAATTATTCCGTATAATTGCGTTGACATTATGCGTAAGCGCACCGGGTACATTGTTAGCATCTTGTATCAGGCCTTTGTCGTCACAGTATGTGAAGGCTTGCGGTGTTGTATATCCGTTATTAATTTGTTGCTCTGAGAGCTGTGCCTCTTGAGATGACAGTGCTCTTACTACCGAGTTAGTATGTGTAGCTAGTGAGCTGAAATAATCTCTCGTAAGCTTGAGAGTAAACGTGTCAATTCGTGGAATTTTTGCCTGATCGTAGATGATAGAGTTAGAGATAAAATGGCGAAATTCTGTACGAGCAGACCTGTACATGGAGAGGCAGGCCCTCAGACATTTTCTTTCGAACGTTCGTATTTGTTCGAAAACCGAGTGACCCACCTTCCACCCTATGGGCGCCGCATATGTTATAATAGGCCGAATTAGCATCATATAAAGTATGATTTTTATCTTACTAGATATGTGATTACAATAAAAGATTGCTGTTCGCTTGGAAGGCACTATTTGCCTAGTCGAACTGAGTGTGCAGGTGGATGTTACCCCTTAGAAGGTAGTCCAGCTGCACTCCCAGGTATTTAACATGTTTTTTATGAAGAATTTGTTGTACTACATTTGTGCCTGGGCAGGTGATCGAGATGTTGAAATTGCGGCTCCCAGCTTTGGTTTTCGAATTTAACATATCCACGGGTTTTTTAAAATAAGATAGATTCACATTTTAGGGGATTCAGTCTTAGATTCCAAGTAATGTAGAATTAATGCACCCTTTCGGCTACACTTTCCCATTATGTTTTATCGCCCTTAGTGTATAGAGTCACGTCGTCTGCAAAGGCTAAAGCCGTGGTATTCGTGTTATTGTTGATACCGAAAAGATTGAGCAAGTCACTTGTGTAGATATTAAACAGTATTGGAGAAATCACGGTACCCTGCTGGAGCCCCTCTGTGATCTTGAATGTAATAGTGGATGTAGTCATTCCGTCCCAGGTCACGAATACCTTATCGTTAATCATGTCCCAGATTGTGTGGATTAACCAATCTGGCATGTTTTTTTTAAACTTAAATAATAATCCGTCCGGTCAGACAGAGTCAAACGCTTTCTCCAGATCTAATAACACCGCGCCTACCAGCTGGCTTTTCCGCACCCAGGTGTTAAGGCCAGATAAAAGTTTGTGGATCGCATGAGTCGTCGAATGCTGGTGTTTGAAAACGAACTGGTGTTCTGAAATAATATTAGCTTGGGTGCAAAAATTCGATATTTTATTACTGATAATAGCCGCAAATACCTTGCTCAGACTCGGAGTAAGGCTAATCGGACGGTAGCTCGATGGGTCGTGGGGTGATTTTTTTTTTTTTTTTTTAATAGGGAGGACCTTAGCACTTTTCCAACTCACCGAAAAATAGCGACGGTTCAGGAAATTGTTAAATATGATTGTAATTGCTCTTATGATATTTGGAGTGAGATGTTTGAGGACTATGGGGGCGGACGTTGTCCCCAGTTCACTCGAGGTTTTGCTTGGAAAATATTTAGGCACTTTGCTCGCTGTGGCAAAATTGCAGAAAGGGTCTGGTACAACGTCTCCACCAGTCGGGTACAGGGATTTATTATTATTGTTAAAAGTTGAGATTGTGCTATTGCTATTGCGCTTGTGAATGAATTCGGCTTTTATCTGTGCCGCAGTGTCAGTCACTAGGGCTGCCAAACGAGTGCCTGCGTTTAAATGAAGTGGTGAATTGACTGATTCATAGTAAGCCCCGATGACGTTTAGTTTTTCGGTCCTATTCGCGATAATTACCTTATCATTTTTTATATGAGCGTTTATTAAATTTCACTGACTCCTTTGCAGCAGTTCAGCATTATTTCGCTCGACAGGAATGCTCTCGATTTTTATTTGGCGTTTAGGCCTTAGCAGGTTATTAATTTTGGGGAAAAACGTGTTGGAATCCCGAAAATTTATATCCTTGAGCTGGTTAATCCAGTATTTCTCGGTGACTTTTCTTTATTCTGACCGTAGACTCTCTTACTAGTTTAAGAATGTTCCTCAGTTTGTTTGCGGGACGAGTCGTCCGAGGGGGGTCCCTATGCTTATACACAGGCAAGGCTCAGTGGTGCCAACGTCAAATCCTCACTCATCTCGACCAGTTAAATTAATTTCTCGAAATCAGAATTAGAACTGTGAGGTTTCGTTTCAATGCTATTCGATAGTAAGTGGCATTATTAACAACGTATAAAAATGATAGTAATATACTCCGGTAAGTTTTTGAAATATTAACGTTTATGTTGCAAAAAAAAAAAATTAAAAATTCACGTTTTCCCAGCTTCAACTCCAAACGCTGTCCGAACTATTCAAGATGGAGAAAATTGCCCAATAACTATTTTGTAGAAAATTAAATTTTCTATAAAAAAAAGTAGGCGGCGGCATACATAAAAAGTCAATAGCGGATGAGTGAGAGGTGTCCGAAGTGGCGTGACGATGAAGTCTGATTTTTGTAAAATCGCAGAATATTAGACCCATTAGATGTTAAATTACATATCACCACGTTAGCATTGAATTAAAAATGCATAAAAATTCATACGTTGACTGGACACAACGAGAAAGCCATTACCGCCCAAAAAAACTTTATTTATAACTAAATTCAAATAAAGCCACCTACTTGAAATGGTTTTTTTTTTTTAAATTATTTTTACAACTTTGGACGCCTCCCACGCCTCAATAATTAACTTTAGATATATGCCGTTGCGGACTTTTTTGAAGAGAATATAGTTACCTATAAAATGATTTATGAGCAATTTTCCTCTATTACGTATAGTTTGAGCAGCGTTTAGAGTTGAAGCACAAAAAGAGCCAAATTTTCATTGTTTCTATTTTTCCCTTGCCAAAATGTATAGAGGGATAATAACGCACATTTTATAAGTTATTATTTATGCCATTTACTATGAAAAGACGCTAAAAAAAATTCCAAGATTTTATTCTGAAAAAAAAGCCTGATGCGACAAGTTGAGTTCGGCAACATTGCCCGTCGCGTCTAACATCGACAGCGAACGCCCCTTTTTTCAGCATTTTTAAATGTATTACATTTAATTACTCAACGAAAATTCTCCTAATTAAGGTGAGCTTTCGCACACCGTTTTATTGTATATAGATCTAGGTCATATCATTTTCAAAAGGTGCTGGCATTTCGAGTTCGCGAATTACAGAACGATTGGAACCCGTTTTTCGTGTGCGCACATAAGAACGCATGTTAAATAATGTTTCTTTAACCATTTAATATCTCGAAAACGAGGCTCCTAATCTCATTGAATCTTTGCACACACGTTTTGGGGATAAACACTAACAGGCTGTAAAAATTTCAATTCTATGACATTAAATCGATATAACAGAGGAACATCCTTAAGCGCGGTTTTAGCAGCCCTAGTGATATGCAATCTAGATGTTGGGTCTCGAATGTGTAGGAAATGGAGTTGTGAGATGAGGAAGGATTTTTTTCGGTGTAAATTGTAGATACGAGCATTAAGATATTTAGATATACTGTTATTCGGCGAATTTTTAGGTATCGTATTCGAAATTGCTTGTCCGATTGAGTTATTTATATGAGTGAGGTGTGAATCAATTTCCGCAATCGTGAAGTTTCGATTCTCTGGAACTAAATCCGTGTACGACCCATCGAGTGCGTTCTTGAAATACCCCCAGTTGGTTAATTTGAAGTTATACCTTGGCGGTCCATCGATTTGATCTACCATGATG
The DNA here is from genome assembly GCA_963564615.1 of Rhorus exstirpatorius. Taxonomy (NCBI): domain Eukaryota; kingdom Metazoa; phylum Arthropoda; class Insecta; order Hymenoptera; family Ichneumonidae; genus Rhorus; species Rhorus exstirpatorius. Next base: position 32,407,575 of record OY751313.1, read on the forward strand.
AATTCGTTGTGTTCTCAAACCCTAGCTTGAGACATATTGCCGCATGATCGCTGTCGTAGGGTAGGGTACGAAGAGAGCCGTTGATACCGTTTAAAAGGGATATTCCCGAGTCAAGCAAACCGATATCTAAGAAGGAATGCACAGGGATAAAGTCAGATTGGTGGGGACCAGGATGTTGAGTTTATATTTTATTCTCTGCCTGGCTTCCCAACGGGAAAAATATCTATCTCGTTGGTTTGACACCCTGTCCCCCCAGGTTTTCCGACGGGTGTTCAAGTCACCTGCTATGACATAATATACATCTCGGCATTGTAGGTTGAGCCCATCGAAGAGGCTATCGAGCTCTGTTGTGAATAGCGCACGACCATCATTCGTTGCATATAAGCTCACGATATAAACATTTTTATTGCCCTACATGGTGAGTTTTATAATTGTGTATTCAATAATTTCGTTATTTGCAGATGAAGGGGATGAGATTGACTCGAACTGGATCGTTTTACGAATGATAATCGCGGTGCCACCACCTTGTGTCAAATTCGGCCTATCAGTGCGTACTATGTTATAATCTTTAAAGCATATTTTATGCCTTGTATTAAGTTTAGTCTCTGACAACAGGAGTATGTCGTGATTGTGTTCGTTCAAAAATTCTAGGAGGTCGAGACGTTGGTGATTTGCGATAATAGAGTTTACGTTAATAGCCGCAATCTTTAGCTGGTTAAGTGGATTAGGGAAGAGGACCATTGTTACGGTATAAGGTACTCAATATGAACTATATTTTAGATGAATTCGCTGATACCTGGGCCGAGATATCTTTTAGTTTGTCGGCGATGATGGACGCTATTTCTAGCTTGAGATCAGCTACCCAGGCTGGTTGATGATTCGGCAGGTGATGGTGCTCGTAGCCGTGTTGATTCTCCGTTGTGAGCTGCACAGTACTCGGTGTTGTAGTCCATTGTTGCCCTGGGTGAGATGATGCCGGCGGAGGTGTTGTACTCTGATTGGCTGGGCGATGGCGGGTCAAAGGTTCTCTCACTGCTTGCACAAACGATATATTTTCTCGTACTGGCGATATTCTCGTGATCTTATGGAGTTTCGATGACCTGGCTTGAGCCAGCTGACTGCGCTTGATGTTTGTGGCAATTTTTATGTAGGGGCAACCCCGGTAGGAAGCCGGGTGTCCCGATTGTCCACAGTTGGATCGCTTTAGGGCTTCTTTTCCATCAGCATTGGCCAGGGCACACTTTCCCGGGCCATGGGATTGCGCGCATTTGACACATCTAAAGTCCAGCTGGCAATTTTTACCGAAATGCCCGATGCGTTGACATCGCCGGCATTGGTAGATGAGTGGTTTACGAAGACGCTCCCATTTGATCCTTTGGTAGGCGAGAGAATTGATTTTTGTAATGCCTGACGTTAGGCTGTCCGTCGATAATTGCACTAAGTGATGCCGTTTATCTGGGCTTGCACGATCGTAATGAAATTCTGTCACCGATAAAGTTTCGACTCCCGGGAGCGCCAATTCGTTGAGCTCGTGCTTGATGTCATCGGCTGTGAACGATCCGTGTATTCCCTTGATGATAAATGATTTGTGCTTTTGATCTTTAGGCGTGTACGTAAAGAACTGTAATTTTTTTCCTGTAATGGCCACGATCAGATCGGAGTAGTGCACCGGTGATTTTACATATATAGTGTGCACCAATGAATACTCCTTCTCCTCCCCCCCGATTCGTGGATCGGCAGGTCTTGTTTCTCAAATCCGAGGATTTTTGCGATCGATATGATCGTACTCATGGTTGAGTTGAATACATAGACAGGCGGCTGTCTGGATCTTTTCGTGTGCGTTATCTCACTGTTCAGAGTTTCGCCCGAGTCTTGACCGTCATCATCCATACCATAATCGTCGGGTAACGAGTAAAACTTGTTATCAGTTGTTGTGATGGTCGAGTTATTCTGTGTCGATAAACGTGGTTTTCGTTTTGCCGCGTGTTTGGGAGCTTCCCAATCATCGATCGGTTGCTTATCGGTTGAATGACTTGCTTCCGAGTCGGAGTTTGTCGATGATAACGCTCCGGTTTTTCTTTTCCTCGTTGATAATGATGATGATAATAAATTCGGTGTCGCTTTTGATCTCTCACTTGTCTTTTTTTCGCATTCTTTCAGCGTTGTTTTATATAAACGATCAAGTTGGATTGAGTTTAAACGTGAATAGTTTTTTCCGCGGCGATACTGATAATTCGCTACGTTTGGGTCGATTTCGTCGTTTTCGCCACGAGACGAAGCCAAATGACCGTTATCACCGTGGCCGGTCATGTTAGCATAAACGTGCCTGGGCCGGAGCCCACGCTCAAGCGGCTGAAAAACACCACTTTTAGCCGTAAAATATTTGAGAAGATCTCGACAAATTTACGGAAAATTCGCGCCGTGGCTATCGGACTCATAGGCCACCCGTTGTGTAGGGATCAAGACTTGTTTTACTCCAAAAAATCGCACGGAAAAAAGGTCGCGTGGAGAGAGCAAAGAGAGCCCGATGTTTTCCGTTCGCTGTCCCGGCGAGCTATGTTCATATCGTCTAAGGAATCTTCCAAGCAGCCCGAAGGTCTCGGGTTCACACCCATATCATATATTTTTTTTTTTTTTCTAACATAATTTGTCACATGCATTTACATAGCAGGAGTACTAACTCAGCAAGCGATAACCTAGTGCAATTCTTCTCTACAGACTAACGCACTCGGCGCAAACCCATCGTTCTTCTCGCGTGTTTCACATAAATGTCCTGAAACAAAATAGTTATTGAGTTAATTATGAAAGTATCATAAGAAATAAATTTTCAGCGTTTTATATCAAAATATGAGAAAAAAAATTTTTTACAAAGACATTTTATTTATTTATTTTTTTTTCTACAATAAACTACACAGCCCCACAAAAAAAAGGTCGTGATTCCGGTAACTGACCATAGTATTTCTATGTATTTTTCGATGCTGAATCCGAATCCAAGGTCAAAAAATGCGTATACCCTCAAATCCAAGGTCAGATGAAGGTCAAATCTATCAAATCCATTGTAAACGAAGTAAACCACCGCATCTATGCATTTTTTGAGTCGCTGAATCCGAATCCGGTGTCCGTTTGATCCCATCACGTTAGGTTCAAGGTCAATTGAAGGTCGAATGTACTGTTTGAACAAAAAATGTATTTTTGATCCTAGCTTCTGAAAGAGCGGAAAATTCTACATTCATATACGTTTGTAGAATTTTTTTTTATATGACCTTTAAAGGTCATACGAAGGTCGAACGATTTTACAGGCACATAGAAAAAGTGGAATGTCTGAGAGAAAAGACCATAGACAATACGTTCTTGGGGTCGCTGAATCCGAATCTGGGGTACGTTTGACCTGATTAGATTCAACTCAAAGTCGGATCAAGGTCAAATCTTGTTAACGAAGTAAACCATCTCTATTTTGTTAACTTTTTTTTTGCTATGATCGGACTTGTGATTAACCGGTTCACTGGTAAGAGCACATATATGTGCAAAAAAAATGTGCCACGACTGGTAAGAGCATGCACATATACAGTGACTGACAAAAAAAAAGAGACCACTAAATTTCTTAAGTTAAAATTTCCATTATTACGAAAACAGTTGGCAAAATCTTATCGTTTTTTTGTTTATCATAAATGTACTATACTTCGAACTAATATGTGAAAAAAATTTGTACGTTCTTTCATTTCGTTATTATATTGACAATGGGTTTTCCGTAAATATTTCATTTTAGTCAAGGTCAAAATAAAGAGACCACTATCAACACCAAAGGTATAGCTTGTTGTTTTGTATGTTATACCTGTTTACGATTTTTGTGTTTTGTTCTTGGTCGTTGTATGATACTTTGTATGAGCTGGTATTATTCTTTGACTCAGTCTTAAATCGTTTCTCAATGACACTACATGTGCTACGATGACCAAGAAACAAACTTCCATCGATTTACGAAAATTAATAATAAAATATATTCCACGAAGTGAGCAAGACTCAAGTAAAAAAACTGTGGAAAAAGTTTTCTCAGACTGGTTGTGTTGTGGACATAAAAGGAAGAGGAAGAAAACGAGCGACTTCGTACCGGGACGATTCTCGCATTATACGAGGAATAAAGAAAAATCCGCGTACTACAATACGAGCTATTAAAGAAAATCTTCAGTTAGACGTTTCTCACAAAACTATTAGCCGTCGACTCCGGAAAGCTGGTCTGCATAGCCGATTTTCAGCAAAACGGCCCTATATCAGCAAACGAAATAAAAATAAACGTTTGGAGTTCGCAAAAAAATTTGTTGAACAGCCCATTGCCTTTTGGAAAAAGGTCCTTTGGTCTGACGAAAGCAAATTCGAATTGTTCAACCGGAAAAAAAGGACCAGAGTGTGGAGAAAAGCCGGGGAACAGTTGGAAGAACGTCACCTACAGAAAACTGTAAAGCACGGAGGAGGCAGCATCATGGTTTGGGGCTGTTTTGCTTGGTCCGGAGTGGGAAGTTTGGTGCCAATCACTGGCATATTAACTACCGATATATATATCGACATTCTCAGTGAGAATTTGGAAGCGTCGTTGGTTCGAGTTGGATTGGAAGAGAATTTCATCTTTCAACAAGACAATGATCTGAAGCATACCCTACTGAAAAAGTTCATGTGATATATCATGTAGAATAGTACATGATAAATCACATAATAAATTGTATGAAGTTATGACCGATATCAGTGCACAATTTATTGTGTACTTTATTTTGTGGTTTGTTACATGATTTATTGTATAGTTCGAATTCACATAATTTATTTATGTAATTTATCATATGATTTCTCATATGGTCAGGGTTTATATCGGAGAAAAAAAATGAGGACTTCGTGCGGGATCGAACCCACGTCCGCCAGATTCTGAAGCAGCCTCGCTACCGCCTGGGCTACGCCGCTTGTTTATATAAGTTGACAGTTTGAAGGATATGAAGTCCACATATGACCGGAATTTATTTCATTTTCTCTCACCGAGTTTAGCTTTATTTTAATCCAACTATGATTTGTATGTAATAAATAGCGTGGCCGAGGTGGTAGCGAGACTGCTTCAGGATCTGACGGACGATCCTTCAGGGTCTTTCAGGATCTTTCAGGATCGTCCGTCAGATCCTGAAGCAGTCTCGCTACCACCTCGGTCACGCTATTTATTACATACAAATCATAGTTGGATTAAAATAAAGCTAAACTCGGTGAGAAAAAATGAAATAAATTCCGGTCATATGTGGACTTCATATTCTTCAAACTGTCAACTTATATAAACAAGCGGCGTAGCCCAGGCGGTAGCGAGGCTGCTTCAGAATCTGACGGACGTGGGTTCGATCCTGCACGAAGTCCTCATTTTTTTTCTCCGATATAAACCCTGACCATATGAGAAATCATATGATAAATTACATAATAAATTATGTGAATTCGAACTATACAATAAATCATGTAACAAACCACAAAATAAAGTACTGTAACGTCCTGGGTCGAAATACCCACCTAAATTTGAAAATTTTCATATACGTTCTTTTAATACTTAAATTGCAAGAAAACATGAACGACCAGAGGTGATCCCCATTGCCGGAGTTCACCGCCTAACGCACAAAAACTTTAATCTTTTACGAACGAGGCTCGTCACGGGGGAAGGCGCGTGAGTGACGAACCGGCGTATGTCGCACGTTATCACCAAGCTCCCGCAGATGCGGGAAGTTAGTGAAAATCAACGCCTTGCTGGCTCGCACACGATAGCCGCGCTTATCGCCTAGGGACGAGCCTCAACATAAACAACAAGCTTCTTCGTGAGTATCGATATCCCTGCACTGGCAGTAGTCAGAAATCAGTCTGGACAATGTCGATTACACGAAGCTGACATGAAAATCGCCAGCCATAATAACTGGAAATCCGTCTGGCGATTGTCGTCAGCAGGATGTCGAGGTGTGAGAGAAACTCTTCCCTCACGCGCCGACATCTCCCACCTTATGCGACAATAGAATAAGGGCCTATATAATGACCAGCAAGAAGTCCGTCAGGCAGTCTATAAGTCAGTCAGTGAGGAGTAGAGAGTAATCAACAGTTAAGAGTCAGAGTACTCAGTCAGTCGAACAGGTTAACAAAGAACCATCGGAAAAACCGGCGGGTCTACCTCGGGGACCCGACCGCGTGTAAAGCAGCTTAAAACTTAAAAATTGTAAAAATTGTGAAAACTTCTTGTCCGATTTCCCCAACGGGGTTGGTCAAGGACTATTTTAATAAACGCCGAAATTTACTTGTTGAAATTAAAAAGTGATTCGACAAGCTCATTTAAATAACCCGCTACGCCTACATCCGCTCATCCAACGAGGATAGATTCGGCCGGTAAAAACGGGAAGGTAATTGATAAAACGTACGAACATACTTCAAGCTGTTCAGTTTCGATTGGGACACCCACCAAAACTCACGTGTTCCCAACGCCTCTTCCCAACTACAGTTCTGTGCGCCAGACGCACGTTCTCTAGTAGTTTCCTCTCATACTCTTTAACTACAGTGCTGTGCGCTAGATGCACGCGCTTACGTAGTTACTTTTCTACCTCTCTCTCTCTCTGACTACAGCATAGTGCGCTAGATGCACATGCTCAGGTAGTTACTTTTCTACCTCTCTCTCTGACTACAGCATAGTGCGCTAGATGCACATGCTCAGGTAGTTACTTTTCTACCTCTCTCTCTGACTACAGCATAGTGCGCTAGATGCACATGCTCAGGTAGTTACTTTTCTACCTCTCTCTCTGACTACAGCATAGTGCGCTAGATGCACATGCTCAGGTAGTTACTTTTCTACCTCTCTCTCTGACTACAGCATAGTGCGCTAGATGCACATGCTCACGTAGTTACTTTTCTAACTCTCTCTAACTACAGCATAGTGCGCTAGATGCACATGCTCACGTAGTTACTTTTCTAACTCTCTCTCTAACTACAGCACTGTGCGCTAGATGCACGTGCCTGAGTAGTTACTTTTCTCACTCTCTCTAACTACAGCATAGTGCGCTAGATGCACATGCTCACGTAGTTACTTATTCCTCTCTCCGGGTACAGCCCTGTGCGCCAGACGCACGCTCTGTACTCTAACCAGCCAACCACAACTCCGTGCGCTAGACGTACGCACTGTGGTGGAGGTTTCAACCCTATCGTGTGGGAGTCCCACCCGAAAATAGGACACACTCGAAGGATAACTTTTTCATTCAGACTTTTACGAGCAAACGCCGAAGCGGTAAATACGAAAATAATAACGACTCGCTCCAGGGAAGAATTGTTTAATGTACGAGCACAGCAACAACAATTCGAGCGACACCTCAACCGACAACGTCGTCTTCATCAACTAAACACCCGCTACGCCCAAACAAAAATCACCTAACAAAAACCATGGTAAAACACCACGTTTTACCAAAGGAAGCAAGAAAAATCTACGTTTCACGTAAGTAGCGTCACACGATCACCGCACTCTTGCCTCTATCCCCGACCGGCGCATTCCGGTCCCAACAAGAGGCACCCTTATATATATATATATACCCTATCGTTCTCACCCAGGACGTAACAGTACACAATAAATTGTGCACTGATATCGGTCATAACTTCATACAATTTATTATGTGATTTATCATGTACTTTTCTACATGATATATCACATGAACTTTTTCAGTAGGGTACATCGAAGAAAACTCAGCTGTTCATGAAATAAAAAAAAATAAAAATGCTTGCTTGGCCTGCGCAATCACCCGATCTCAACCCAATTGAGAATTTGTGGTCGATTTTGAATGCAAAAACAAGTGTAACAAACAAGGAAAATTATTTTACGGCGTTTAACAAAACTTGGGAGGAATTAGATCACCACTATCTGCAGAATCTCGTCGAAAGCATGCCTAGACGACTCCAAGCTGTTATCAAGGCCAAATGTGGCCATACCGAATATTAGCTATCGTCAAAAAAAAAGTTTATATTATATTTAAAAATTGAGAAAAGCGGTGTCTTTTTTTGTCAATGTGTTGAGAGATATCAATTGTTATAATAAATAATAATCATTGTTAGAATAAAAAACGAGCAATTATCTCTTTGATCACCATGTTAAATATTTGTAAGGATCATAAAATTTGCCTATTAAAGATTATACAAATATTGGGAATCAACACGGAGGCGGGGCCTATCCAATATGGCCTCTTCTCTCCAGTTCGTTGCCAGTAGCCAGCTCTAGTTAGCATGGGGCAGCATAGGGAACAGTTGTAAACACTGAATTACCGCATATATTTCGGCAAAATACGATTTTTGTAGTAAGATTCGACAATGAGGTTTATTGCCGTTGAGGCTTATGCGTGGATAGAATCCACTCCCCAAATTGGATACGGATCAAATGATTATCGCCATAAGGATTACAATGGACCTTCATGACACCCCATGTTTAACCTCAAAATCTTTTTAAAAATTCCTGTCACTTTTCGGCTAAGTAAATGCGTTCGAACAATAAATTACCAGTTAAAATACCAAACAATCGCATGAAAAATATTTTATTCATAAATTATTGTCCATATTTCATAAGTTATGAAATTGAAAGTCACGTCGCTTGTGTTTACACGACATAACTAAAACGATTATTCATATTCTGCGTGTGATAAAATCGCATGCCCTCACATCAAATATTGACTATGTCTTCTCGATCTTTATTTATGATTTATTTCTTGTAATAAAGCAGCAGTTTTTAAATTATTGTTAAAAAGTGACAAATTCGCATGGTAATCAATGGTAATCATCAGGCAGCAACTGAAGAGAATTACTTGGAAATTTGGGCGCTAGAGGTCAGGGTGACATTTGTGAGTTCCCAATAAAAATCTTAAATTTTTCGATTTTTTTCAGATTTTTTGAGGTGGTCTCTTTTTTTTGTCAGTCACTGTATGTGCACCGTGAATATCTCTGTCAGTTTTGAACGGATTTGCATCAAACTTGGTCTTCCTATGTTTTTTAAACAAAAAAAACGGAGTGTAAAATCTTACCGCAGCCTTCCTGTGGTGCACTCTGGGGTCGTGGTTATATATCACCAGCTAATAACGGAGATGACGGTTATAATGGAATACCGTCAGTCAGTCGATGCCACCATATTGGATCCACCATTTTGAATTTTCGCATTTCGAGTTGGGATTCGTAATCAGCGACCCAAAAAACCACATATTGTAGAGGTTTTATGTTGAATACGAAATTATTCGCTCTCACCAGTTTCGGCACAAAATGTTGATTTCGGGTCCACCAGTGAACCGGTTAAAGGTCATGTAAAAAAATTTCTACAAACGTATATGAATGTAGAATTTTCCGCTCTTTCAGAAGCTAGGATCAAAAATACATTTTTTGTTTAAACAGGACATTTGACCTTCAATTGACCTTGAACCTAACGTGATGGGATCAAATGGACACCGGATTCCGATTCAGCGACTCAAAAAACGCATAGATGTGTTGGTTTACTTCGTTTACAATGGATTTTCTAGATTTGACCTTGATCTGACCTTGAATTTGAGGGTATACGGATTTTTTTGACCTTGGATTCGGATTCAGCGTCGAAAAATACATAAAAATACCATTGTCAGTTACCCGAATCACGACCTTTTTTTTGTGGGGCTGTCTATCATTGACATTTTTAATTTTTTCAAATTTGGAAAATAATTTTTTTTCTATACTTAAAAAAAAATCATAAGTTATTGTCGCCCCACTGTCTAACTGGGATTAAAATACATTTTTTTATTCCTAGATTCTATGGAAAATTTTTCAGAATTTTAAGCATGGGCCTAATTTTTTTTTACTTAAAAGTTATGGGAAAAAAATTATTTTATGGGGTAAAACAACTGAAAAAATCTACAAAAATAACTTTTTTTTAACCAAAATATGCAAAAAAAAATTCGTCAACTGAATCCGCGGAGGTCAGGCCGATGACCACGTGATTTGACTTGGAATGCCTCATATATTTATAATGTAATATCCAACGAATGACAATGAGGAGTTTTAGTAACATTAGAACATGAGTGAGTTTATTATATTGCGCGATACACGTGTGATCGATTAGGAGTCTTGAACAAGACTGTCGATCTGTTATTATATTAGTTGCTATGTTATCTCAGTTCATAGTAACCGTTGTCAAGCGTCAGTCCTTGTAGTTATCGGTGTGTCTTGAGTATCTATGTTCAGTCCAGCGACTGTCTAATGTCGTATCGTCGCGTCTCGAAGTGATAATCATAACAATATATAATATACTGTAACAAGGTGTGAGGACGATTCGGGGACGAGTGTGGTAAGCGACCTCGATAGCTCAGTTGGGAGAGCACTCGACAGTTCGACAGTCTCACCGAGACAGCGGATGAGTGTACATCATGTTCCCCGCTCTCTCTGTGTGACAGTTTTTCTTCACTCGTTAGCGTCCATTTCTTTGCGCCTAACCCGTGTTTTTTCGGTAGCCTATGGGCACCTTCTCTTCAGCAGTTTATTCGATTATCTGTGTGTCTCTCGCAATCGATTTGCTGTCCCATACGAACTTTTTTCACTCGGGCGCGTGCCCGGGCCAGAGCTTGCCATCTCTTAAGATGGCCGGCCAAAGCCCCAACCCCTAACCGTCTCCTCGCCTCGTGTCGCGACAAAGAAAACGATCGAAATTTCGCGAACACGTGCGCCTCCCGTGACAAGGCCTTTCTGCGGCTCAATACGGTGCAGTTAGAACGATTATATAAACAATCGTGTAAAAATTGGAATAAAAATCTGCTGGTTTCCACGTCTAAAAAATCATTTGCGCCAAATTTAACGGCCGTTTGCAGAAGAAAAACGGAACCTACGTCGCAACCTACCGACTCCGATTCGAACGCTGGCTGCTGGTAATTTATCAACTGCAGATCCGGAGATACCCAAGAATCCCGCAAAACGCCGCCCGCGACTAGTCACTGCGGATAATGCCTTACCGACTGCGAATACCAACTCATTTCAGCCGCTCTCGGATAACAATGAGGAGAACGACACGGTGCTTACCGACGATGGCCCAGCACCCCGAGTGATAGGTGGTACAACGACAAGTAAGCCGCCTCCCATTTTCGTGACCAACGCGAATATGAATAATATTATTTCGATCACCAAAGAACTCTGTTTCAATCAAAACGATTTAACGATACACGAAGCTCGTAGTAATGACTCGTTTAGTCATACGATCTACGTCAAATTCTCGAATCAACACAACAAGCTGAAGGAAGCTTTTCTCGCTCAGAATCTACGTTTCTTCTCATCCACGCCGAAAGATCTGAAGCCCAAATTTTATATTATCAATGGAATCCGGGGGCCGTTCTCGGCGGACGAAATCAAACAAGAGCTGATCGAGCTGACCCCTCCCGGAGTCGAAATACTCTCGGTGGCCAAATTTCATTACGATAATGAAAAATGGACAAGCACCACCATATAGTGCAATGTTCTACGTCGATCCCTACGGCAGAGCTTATCAAAATTCAGAATCACGCGCACCAACGAGTCAAGTGGGAACGACTCAACAAGTCCTTTCGTGTACCAATACTGTCGATGCCAGTGCATAGGGCATTCAGAAAAAAATTTCAATCTTGAGTTTCGTTGCGTGAAATGTGCTCAGCCAAATGGGTCTGGCAAATGTCAGCGTAACACCGAAGATGGGAAGGAGAATCTCCTGTGTTCGAACTGTGGACAACCGGGTCATCCAGCGTCTTACCACGGCTGTCCGTATATAAAAATGGCCATCGACGTTCGTCGTAAGCAGCAGCGTGGCGTGAGGTCAACAAAGCCACAATATCGCCCGAATTGCAAACGTTAAAGATGATGTCTCGTTAGCTCCGGCAATTAAATTTTCATCGATGCAGCCACCAAGGGGGCTGCTACAATTCGCGCTGACGTCATCGTTTCAACAAGCTTTTCGCCCGGTCTTCGTGCCATCGTCTTCGCAACAAAGTCTCTCGGCTGCGCAACCCGTCTACACGCCCCCCCCCCCCCCCCCCCACCACCACCCAAGTGATAACCCGGCTGGCTGATGGAGCTTAAGGAAGATTTCGCTAATTCTATAGCCGACAAGCTAAAGGATATTGCGTCACAGGTAGCAGCCAACTCGGCTTTAAAAAATTTCATTTTAAGAGTTTTCCAACTTCACGATAGCGTACACTCGTAATTGTTTATCTCAATTAAAAATTGCCGCAATTAATGTATATCGAGAATTGCGAACTACCGCAGACTTGAACTCCTCGAATTTCTTAAAAAGTTTGATCATGACATTGTCTCAATTTCTGAAACTAAAATTAATCCGACTCACAATATTTGTTTCAAGAATTACAATTGCATACGAACTGATCGCCCTGGTGCTATCCAAGGTGGTGGCACCGCCATTGTCATAAAAAAATCAATTCAGCACGAAATCGTTACGTTTCCATCATCTGCGCAGAACGAAATTATCGAATACACGATTATCGAGCTCTCGTTGAGTTTGGCTAAAAAAATATATATTGTGAGTATTTATGCGACAAATGATAATCGAGCCCTATTCGCCACAGAACTCAACTATCTATTTGACCGACTTAAATTATTTTTAAGCGATTCGTATTACATTGTTGCGGGCGGTTTTAACACTCGTCGCAAGGCATGAGGTGACCGGGCTAACAACCAGCGGGGTCGATACCCCGCTCAGTGGGTGGACAGACAGGGCATCAAATATAAATTTAAAATAATGGTTCTGTTCCACCCCACCTTTCATCCTTCTCATTCCTTCTTGGACATTCGTTTGATTGATTTCAGGCTCAGACTGCTTAACACCTTTAACCACCGGTTCGATACCCTACCATACGACAGTGACCATGACGCTATTACTTTTACTATCGGCTTCGGTGTCGACACCCTAAGAAACCTAGGAAACAACGGCATTAGGTACTAATGCCGGAGATGCAAACGCATTGGTCACTTAGGCAAGAACTATTAGCTGGAATTCTAGTGTGTCAAATGCGCGCAACCGCACGGGCCGGGAAACTGCACTCTTAAAGTGCACTCTTAAAGAACTCTTAAAGTGCTCGGATTGTAGACAGGAGGGTCACCCAGCCTCCTACCAGGACTGACCGTACATCAAGCTCGCAATGAAGGTCAAACGTAACCAGCAACGTATCAATCGAAATACTATCCAGCAGAAAATCAAAAGAATTTCAACGACGAAAACGAACGTCTCATTCGCTCAAGCTGTTAACACGACTGCACCCTCGCCCCAGGAACCCCTGCAGCTCTTCCGAATCTTCGAGACACGCAGTTGAGACCCCCCCCCCCCCCCCCCCAAGCTTTCAGTCTCATACATCGCACAACCAATGAGGTAATATCGACACCTGTCCGCCCAACCGCCAACCCAGCTGACTCACTGACCTCAAAACTGACCTCACTCAAATTATTGTTGATAAGCTTAAATATATTTCATCGCAATTAATGGCAGACACGACTATAGTAGCTTTTATTCTTAGTACTTTGTACTCAAACAATGGATCGCACGACTAGACGCCTCTCGAATATAAATATAGCTGCGATTAATGTAAGCTCGATAATCGTCAATTATCGCCGACTCGAGCTCTTGAATTTCATAAATAAATACAATCACGATATTATTCTTTTATTAGGGACAAAACTCAATCATATATGATTTGAAGTGGATATTGTGTTTATAAACACAATATCCACTTCAAAGACTTTAACATTACTCGTTTCGATCGACCTAACGACCTATAAAGAGGGGGCCCTGCGATTATTATTAATAAAGATATTTCATATGAGATTATCCCATTTCCGACTTCGGTGAAAAACGAGATTGTCTTGTTTACCATCATCAAAATAACGACACAGAATTAAAAATGTATATATTGTTAGCGTCTATGCGACTAACGATAATCGAGCTCTGTCAAAAACAGACAGACTATTCGACAAACTAAGACTACACCTAATTGACGCATACTACATAATAGCTGGCGATGTTAACGCGCGACGAAAAGCCTGGGGGGATCGTGTTGACAATCAACGAGGAAGATACTTCAACCAATGGGAGACCAGACAAGGCATTAGATATCAGCTGAAAATCCTAACTCCGGCGCAGCCCACTTATCACCCGCCGCATTCATACCTTCGATATAAGCCTACTAGACTCAAGGCTAACACTGCTCGACAGCGTTAGTGGCGGCCTGCGTACACTTCTATATGACAGCGACCACGCAATTCTCTCTTTTGCAATCCAATCGGACAATGATAGTATCAACTCAATAAATCATTTGAATTCGAATTTGAGATAGAATTATAAAGGTGCCAATTGGATCGTTTTACTAATGAGCTCGACGAGTCATTCCTATACAACATTCCTGAAGATAGGAATCTCACGATACCGGAAATCGACGATCACTTAGCGTATATATCGGATTCAATATCAAACACTAGTGCACGCCATTCCCAAAATTACCCCCAAAGACAGCGTCGCCAAATACCTAAACACTCGTATAAAAAGACTTCATCGCGAAAAATCCTTTCTTACCTCCCGACTCCACGATCTACTTATCTCCGACCCGACTGAAAGACGGCAGATCACGCGCGAGGCTAAAACAGCGCTATGACTCGTCAGAGAGGCGCTGCAAATTGAGTTTCAACGGGTCACAGAAAATTCGAATTTGTCTAATTCTTTTGGTGATATCGGTCACAAAGATGAGCTTGTGTTGCCTAGACCACAACAACACGTCAGAGATTTAAAGATTGGCACCAGTATGGAGAAGATCGTTGAGTGATACCCCAGAGCTGGTCACCGCAGATCCGTTGAACACAACTCTCAATTTAGTCGTCTCGCTTGATTCTCGTAGAACTCCGTGATGAAGAAGGAAGTAGCCACCGGATGAGTCGCCCCGCATGACCTGATAGCTATCCGAGACCTTCGACCCTCCTGAAGTTTTACTGTCATGTGCTAAGGTCATCTCTTCAGCATAACAGGCCGAAGCGGGGACAATTGGAAAAGCTGAACTACTTGATTGGAGTGGGACTCGTTTCATATGTCCGAGCTGCTCGTATTCCGTAAGAAATTCTGTGTAGAGCAGGTGCAGTTGAGAGTTCTTGGTGAACCGTGAGGTCATCCGACAGGATAGAGCACTCCGACGAGAGTCACCTAGAATCAAAGCTGGAGTTGAGAATGGCAAGTGAATGATGTATCGACAGGATTGATCGCGAGAATGAGTCTTGAGAAAGTGTTGCTCACACTTGGGTTCGTCCGGGGTTAGTCGAGCGTCTTGAGTCTCTGGGACATCCTCTCGAACCCAGAACTTCGTGAGGAGTTCATTGAGTTACGCGTTAGAGACGGTCACGTGATGAGATGTTGCATGAGTAGTGGAAGCGGAACCGGCGGGGCCGAAGACGATCCATCCTAATTGAGTGAGTTGAGCAACGGGTGAATTGAGTCCATTGTTTCTTACCTCCGGAATTATGAGTTGGCCAAAAACATCAGCGCCGATGAGAATATCAACAGGAGTAGAAACTCGAAAGTCAGGGTCGGTGAGTTGGAGTCCTTCGAGATGAGTCCAGCTGAGACCTTCGGCCGAGAAGGTTGGGAGAGACGTCATGAGGTGCTCCAGTGAGTGAGCAGCGAACGAAACCGAGAAATTGGAGTAACACGAGCTGAGTTTGAGTTGGACAATGCCAAGAGTTTTTCCGAATGACGACTCGCCGACGCTCGAGAGCTGGATAAAGGCTCGCCTCCGTTTGAATTGCAATTTGCGAACGAGCTTGTTTGAGACGAGCGAGATTTCCGAACCAGAGTCCAAAAAAAGACGAACTCGACAAATCCTTTCATGATCGAGAACGAGAAAAGCCAGGCTGGTCGCTAGGAGTACGCCAGGACGAGAAGTGCTAGTAGAGCTCGCAACAGCAGCGGTCTAGTGCTTCTGGCTTCAATGTTGAGAAGATCCGGAGTGCTGCGACGGCGTAGGGCTAGGATCTTGAGAAGTTGGGCCGGAGTTCTCCCGTCTCGAGACGATCGGCGATGATGGTTGAGCGTGGACTGGAAAAGTGACTGGTGGTCTATTCTCGAGATGCAACAACGTGTGATGGCGCTGCTGGCACGTTTTGCATGTGCGAGTTGCCTGACAGGCCTCGCACAGCGTGTTTCTCGAGGCAATTGTAGCACAAGTAGAGCTTATCAAGGATTGGCTTTCGTACTCTCGGACGGAGGTCCCTGAACTTTTCACACACTGCAATATAATGCTCTCCTTGGCAAAATGAACAGGGGTAGCGATTATTGGCAGCCCATGAGTTGGTCCTAGTGGACTGTATTCGAGATTGAGCTGATCCGTGAGCTCTGGTCGCGTTGACCTTGGCCACCGATCTTAGAGCTGGACGAGAGGAAGCCGAGCGGAATCGATGAGAAGCTGGAATGAACGAAGCGCCACTGCGTTGAGCGGTATTGGAAGCTCGAGCTCCGATCTCGAGACTTTCCATAGCACGAGCACGTCCCTTGAGGAATTCCATGAGCTGGTCAAGAGACGGGAATGCGGTTTCGGCGTCGAACTTGTTCTCCCATGCTTCGTGGAGCTTGGAACTGAGTCGAGAAACTAGTGTAAGGACTATGACCGCGCCCCAATGCCCAGTGGGGGCGTCGAGAGCCTTGAGCGCACTTAGTGCTTCAGTCGTCGAGCCGGTAAGCTGTTGAAGCTCCGCAGAGGAATGCGATGACATTGGAGCCAGACATAGAAGATGATCGAGATGGGCGGAGATGAGCAGTCGCTTTTCGTATCTAGAGATGAGAATCGTCCAGGAGGTGTCGAACGAGTCGTCTGAAACGGTCAAATTCAAAATTAACCGAGCCGATTCGTCGGAGAGACAAGTGCGCAGGTAATGCATGGGCTCTACGTTTGAGAGATCTGGATTCGAGCCGACCATCGAGGTGAATAGGTCGCGAAATAACCTCCACTCAGAGTAAACCCCTGAGAATTGAGGGAGCATGATCTCGGGAAGAGCTCGCTGAGTTGCGCTGGACTGATGAGAGGAGAGAGAGCCTTGCCGATTGATGCCATGAGCCCCTCCTCCGGCCTTGTCGATGAGCTGCGTGATTAAGACCTTAGTGGCCGAGAACTGAGCTAAAGCTTGGTCGAATAGTTTAGTCTTGAAATAAGGGTGCTCCATGGCCCCTTTGATCTCGGAGTTCCCAGAAACGAGCTTCTCGTGAGTGGTTTCGAACTTATCCCAGTAAGTCTCGACGAGCTGCAATTGCGCTTCGAGCGCTGAGACTCCCAATTTTGGAGCATTCTCAGAGTGTAATTCACGATAAATCGACTCGATAAACTCGGCGCGGGCGCATTGCAGACCAACGGTTACATCGAGATTAGCCATTTTTTTGCACTGATCGAACGAGACGGACCTACAAGTACTCAGCGAGAGTGAACAAGAGAATCTAGATCGTATCGCGATCAGGAGAGTCTGATAAAGTCTACACGGCACATAAAACAAAGCGAGAGATAGTCAACGCACAATAATGCTCGAGAATCTATAAGGATATGTGCGAGAACGTACGAACTGACCGAGAGCACGAGCAGCTGTCCACGCGATGGGGCAGCTTATCGGGGCTGTCACCGTGAGAGCGAGAGAGATAACCGAAGTTCAATGTGGTCCGCACTGAGAGTCACCGTGTCACGTACATATATATGAGGGTGTGTGCGAAAGCGAGAGTGTCGACGCGATGCGCAAGAATTGCTACGCGAGCACAAGAAGGTCTAATATGGCGAGCACTGTAATATACGAGGCGATTTAAGAGCGTGCGCGCACAAGCACGAGATCACCGCTTGAGCTGCGCGAACGCAAGAATGTCAAGATGGCAAGCACTGAGAGCGACGAGATGATTCGACCGAGCGGTCACTTCTAAGCGAGAGAGAGAGAGGGGGTTATTGCGCGCACAGCACAACGGCTTTTCAGCCCGCGACTCGCCACCTTACGATTAATTATCACTCGCAAACAATGACTTCTCACCAGATCCGGGTCGAAGGACCAAAAAATGTTTGGAGAGGATCTGGTTTTGGTAAGCGAGATGAGATATAATTAATTATGCGAGCACGATGAGCGCATTTGAGAAGTTTCGAGACTGACGATTCAAGCACGACGTAGAATAACACGAGAAGGGCAATTTGTTTTCTAACTTTCCTTTTTTCACTTGATTTAAGTAATAAATAGAGAATATACGATTTGTCAAGTTAGAAGGAAAAAGCAGTTCGAGTATTGCTATAAAACGAGATGATTCGAGGTTTTTTAGAGAGATAAGCGCGGATTTTCGAGAGTACAATATTTCGCGTGTTGTCACGAGGAACTCAACGAGAACAATGTCCGTTAGAGCCGGCCGGAAGAGAGAAAACTAAAGGGGGGAAATTATCGTCAGAGAAGCGCGGGAGGTGGCACCGCCACTTCACTGAGCGGGCGATAGTAGAGGTGAGCGACCGAGCGGGCCATTTTAATACTCCGGAATGGCCGGAACACTATGTGAACCTTTTTTCGTTGTCTTGAATGCTGGGTTGGCTACACAAAATAAGCCCTTCTTCCTGTGAGTAGCTAACATTTTTAGCTGCAATTGTGCAACACAGTTTGGATTAATCACATTATTCGTGAGAAATCTCTGCCGTGCTTTGTCGTTCGATGGACACTTTATTTATATAATATACTGGTCAATAAAACCATCAGGTGATGCTCCCAGCATTGAAAATTCGGGTAAGAGGAAAAAACTTGCATTTTGAATTTTTATATCACTTCTCACCTTAGATATTACATGCTTTTCTAATTCCTTGCCGCGCAACATTGCATCCGTTTCGTGTACTTTGCTGACTCCGATTATTTGGTTCCCAAGGGACCCGTTATCAGTTTTGCAGTGAGCTGCCGCATATAGCTTAGAAACTGTAATTCTTCCGTACCTCAATTCATACCATAAAGCACAATCACTTTGTTGTTTTGTCATTCCTTCGACTTCGATACATAAGTCTTCTGTCATTTCATTAGTGAAAAAGGTAAGAAAACTACCAACTGATGGTGAGTGAGATCCACCTGAATTAAACTTCAAAGCAAGCATATGTAATGATAAACTGCTTGTTCGTTGAAGATCCAAATCAAAATTCATTCTAAAAAGCTGGCTATCAATTTACTTTGTGCTATATACAGAACTTCCTGTTAAAAAGTGCTATTATCTGAAAGATTTGCAACTCGGTTTCCTACATTTCCAATTCTCAAGTCCTTAGCTTCAACGTATTTGATAGCTGTGCCCACACCTGATAATCGAGACTTCTTCCATTATCATTTTACTTCGGTTGGTGCAGTATCCTCACCTTTTCGATGCAAACACATAAGAAACGCTAAGGCATGTTTACATCCGCCTGCATAACGGAACCGAAATTGAAGTCTTTGAAAGCCTTTTTGCATGAATACAATTTGTATTGATAAAATTAATATTATTATCTTATTAGTATTACCTTATTATGTTGGTATTACTAATAATATAATAGCTGATAAAATAATATTTTGTCAATAACATGTCCATTAGTTTTTATTAATTTTGTTAGTAATGTTAAAATAACAATAGTTGGTTCACTAGGTACATATAGGTCTTCATCGTGCTCATAATAAACTGGTTGTTGGCAAGATTAATGCATGAAATGTACATATTTACCTTTGGCAGCTGGACAATCGTCGCACTCAAGGTCTTGAATTTTACTCTCATTTTCATTAATATTTAGTTACCCTGTAGGCTTTGCTCCGTACTTTATGTTCGGGGCATACTCGGCATTTGAATATGCAATTATCTCCGTCCCGTTTTAACTGCACATAACCTATAGTTTTCACGAAATGCTCTACAAATTGAGAAAAATCATTCAATGAGAATGAATTGTATCGTAAAATTGTGATTATGTAATTATTCATCTACATTTTGACGGTGATACTTACAATGAAGCTTTGGCACCTCGAATTTCAGCAGCATTAAATCGATCATCAGTTCTCAGCAATTCCGTTACCATAAATACATCTATCGCTGGTAAATTATGAGCTACAGCTTTTACAAACCCACTGTCACATATTTTTAGTTAGTTAGAAGTTTCTCTATTCGTTTTTTTTTTATTTTTTTTTAATCCACCGGACGCATCGACGAAACGTGACGTAATTTTTATCCTAAGACATAACAGCTGTCCAGTCTGGCGCACTGGAGTATAACATCGTGACGTCGCGGCTAGTCGGCCAATACAGCGCGTCTAGCGATCACGTGATACCATTCAAAATTTTACGATAATATAACTATTATTATAAACTCACGGTAACATTAAACTTTGCAATTTGTTCTTGTTTCTTCCTTATTCAGCTCGACTGCTGCTATTTAGCACAAAAAACTTGGAAAAAAATATTTTCAGTCTCCCAATTGAAAGACCCCAACTGCTGTAAAACCCCCCGCATGCACATGAAAGATTTGAAGCCCTATAAACCGGTCTATGATGCCCCCGATCCTAACGCTAGCTATGACTTGCAGGGAGAAGAATCCGAAGAAGATGATCCGAGCATGGAATCCGACCAGCGGAGCTCGCAGCGGGTTCCTGCGACGAGGAAGCCGCAGCCCGATAGCCATGACCACGATTCATCCACGATATTACCACGGGTGGTATCGCCAGCCGATTGGCAAGCTCCTGGAGCCCCTGACCTTCCAACCCCACAACGTACGCCCTGACCCGGTCCGACGCTTCGACCTCGACGGTAACTTCGAAAGTAGCTTCGAGGTTATCACCGAAAAGGACCTCGACAACGCCCCACCTCGTGACACTCAATCCATTCACCCCCGTTCCCCACTCCCCGCCCTACGAGTCCCCATATTAAACCACATCCCGGCCCGCCGTGACGATCCTTTGCCCCCACTACCGACCCCGAAAAGCACCCTGACGTCCCTTCGATTCCCTGTAGCATCAACCTCCACAGCTTCCCTCCGAACTCCATCTCAAACCCCACTACATCGCCCCGTCCCCTCGCGAAACAGTCCCTCAACCCGCACCCTTTCGAAAGACACGCCAACACCCCCACAAACCCATAACACCACGCCCGACGTGCCGAGACCTACTCCTATCCCCGCCTTGATGTCCCTACGCCTGACTGCCCCATCCCTGAACCTCCATACCCCGCGCCAACTGGGTGGCCGTTGCTGGATCTGCGACCAAGCCGGTCACCACTCCTATAAATGTCCCAAAAAGATCAAGCACCGTCGTGCTCGCTAAAAAATCCCTCCCTTCCTCCGACGACCTTACTAACCCCCCCCCCCCCCAATCAGCATATTTTTCGTATTCCCTTTTTTTAGTTCGATTATAATTTTATTCAATAAACCCGACGGAGGTTATAATTAAGAGACCTGCCAGCCGGTAAACCATAGACCCTGAGACGATTAGCCATAGGAGTCCTGCGTGTTACATTTACTTTCCTCCGAGCGCATTGTATGAGTTTTACTACTATCAAATGGTGCGGAGTACCTTCTACAAACTAATAAAAATAAAATCGAAAACCCTTATCTTCTTCTGTCTTTCTTCTTTTAACATTTACATCGAAATTTAAGCCCTGTTCATTATTCATCTTTAGAGCGATGTGTTGCGAATAAGGGGCTCGCATTTTTTTCGAATAATAATACCCAAATATGATATATAATTGAGATCGTTTTCATTATTACTATTTAATATTTTCTTGTTCAGTTCTGTTTATGGAGTGTAATCAAAAAATAAATTTAGAATTATGACATGAAATAAAAATTATAATATCCAAACAATCGTTTAACCGAGCCTAGAAAACGTCGCGGACAAGTGAACGAAGGCACCGCCATTCCTATCACAAAATATTACACAAGCAATGCTACAGTCTTACACAGAGCATAAAATTCTATAAAATACTATCATCGCTTCTGAAACTTCCACTTCAGACCTACTGTTTATTTCTTGTCCGGATTCTATCACTTGCACGGCGCAACTATTCACCCATGCTGTGTTGAAGTTCGTCAATCGTAGCAGTGGCATGTCGACTCATTACAATACCTAGAATGAGTATTAGTATGAAAATACAACGTTCTTTTTTAGCGTAATAGAATAGATATGGTTGTTTTCACCAATTATTATTGACACGAATGCTCTGTCCGAAATTTTCGTACTCTTTTTTAGTCCTACTCAAGATAATCCTTTTCCAAGTTCATCCGATATTACGTGAGCCATGGCAATGTATACGCTTTTTGTTTGCAGTCACTCCACCAAGAGATAGAATTCTTTTTTTCTGATAAGTTAATAAATTACTGGTCTATATATTACACAATAGACTGGTTTTTTTTTGTTTTTGAATGTTTTTTCAGCTCCTTCTACTTTTTCGGTCATGTTTTGTCATATAAATATACATCGCGAAGGCAGGGCACAATCCGTCAAGATTTAGAGGTCGCGCTCTCATCGTTAAGGGGGGACAGCAGTGTTGGGCAGCATCCAATTACATTTGTAATTAATTACATTTAAATTACAAATTACAATTTTAATTTGTAATTTAAAGTCAAATCAATTACAAATTACAAATGTAATTGAAATGTTTTTTTAGGATCAATTACAAAATACAAATGTAATTGAAATGTTTTTTGGAATCAATTACAAATTACAAATGTACAATTACAAATTGAAATGTTTTTTTCGGATCAATTACAAAATACAAATGTAATTGAAATGTTTTTTTGAATCAATTACAAATTACAAATGTAATTGAAACGTTTTTTTCGAATCAATTACAAATTACAAAAGGACTTCCGTTTCCGGTGTGAAAGGAGAGTGACGGGTGTGTTAAGAGTGCGTGGAAAAAGTGTAGGAAAAGGCGTTAGGAGTGAGAAAAAAAAGGCGGAAAGTGAAGGGCAAGGTAGGTGAAGGAGTGATCAGGGCAGGGGGAGGAAGAGAGTGAAAAAGATTGAGAAAAAAGCAAGGGGCAGAGAGAAAAAGGCAAGAAAAGGAGGTTAGGAAAAGGCGTGGGAAAGAGGCGAGGGGCAAGAAGGTGGATAGGCACGACGTGAGTCGGAAAACGAGCGCGACAGCGGCGGCATCGGACGGGGGAAAGAGAGAACAGGAAGACGGTAAGGAAGAGGGTGGTGAAAGAGAGTGTGGCGCCTTTAGGTTTTCCACCGCACCGACAGAGTTGTCCAGCTGACAGCCAATCGAAAGCAAGATTCGTTCCCCCACAGGCTAGGCGTAGCAAAGAGAGCCTTGAGTTTCTCCTCTCCTTTCTTTCTTCCTTGGTTCTTAACGACTTTTCCTCGCGACGCATTATTCACGACGTACAAAACTATTATGTGATTTTAATAAATAAAATGTGATTTATTTTTAATACTGTGTGCATCTTTATTATTTTGAATAATCAGCGGTGACATTTGCCACAGTATTTTGGTGACCCCGACGTGATTTTCATCGTACGAACTTTTTCACCGCTTCGAGGTTAAGCCCGTAGCCACGCGGTTACACACCTGTTGCATCGATTTACCGCATAAGTTCGAGCATCGTCTCACTTATTGTTTTCGACGAATAAATCGAATCCGTTTCGTTTGACATATAAAAATGGTTCTCGGCGATGATAATGACGCAAACGCCCGATTGGCCGCTCAGAAAGCAGCCGCGGAACGGGAGAGAGTTTTGACAGAACAACTAGAAGCAAGTCAACGAGAACTACGACGACGTGAGCGAGAAGCCATCGAGCAGGCAGCCGCTCATCAGTACAATCTCGGAGGTATCGATCCTGGCGCAAATCTAGCTATCAACGCCGCTCGAGTCGCCAAGTTGCCTCCCTTTTGGAAAGAGAACCCCGGACTCTGGTTCGCACAAGCCGAAGCAGCATTTGCTATTTCGCAAATCACCGCAGACACGACCAAATTCAGGTATATTATCATCAATCTCGATCAGGCGATATTGCCTTTTGTATCCGATATTGTCGCAGACCCGCCAGAGCATGGGAAGTACGAGGCGCTCAAAGCGAGAATCATTAGTTCTTTCGACGAGACCGCTGAATCGAAGCTACGCCGACTGCTTCGAGGCAACGAATACACTGACGAAAAGCCATCGCACTTCCTCCAAAAGCTTCGCAACCTCGCAGCGGGCCAATGCAACGATGCTCTCCTGCGCACACTGTTCCTCGAGCATCTCCCAGACCATGTAAAAGGGATTCTCGTCATCAGCGAGGTAACTGATCTGGCAAAACTCGCACTGCAAGCCGATAAAATCGTGGAAGTTTCAAGACCTTCGATCGCAGCGATCTCGCAGTCTGGAACTCAATCTCGCCTGCCCGCCCCGGTGGATCCGGCGCTTACGGAAGTGATTAAAAGACTCGACGAAATGTCTCGCGATATCGGACAGCTCAAATCGAACAAACGTCAGAGTCGTAATCGCAGCCGAGGCCGGTCGTTTTCGCGCGGACAGACACCGAGCCGTGAGCCCCGCGATGACGACGAACTCTGTTATTATCACGATAAATATGGTGATGAAGCGCGTAAATGCCGCGAACCGTGTTCCTGGCCGTCTAATCATTCGGAAAACTAATCGAGCCGTCTCGCGAGCTGGCGGTAGCCGACGGCCCGGGCCAATACCGCCTTGTGATAACCGACCAAAAATCGAAGATTAAGTACCTGATAGACACGGGCGCAGATCTATCGGTACTGCCGAAATCGCTAGTCAAACGAGGGAAAAGGTTACCTTTAAAAGACTTTAAACTGTATGCAGCAAACGGTTCGTTAATCGACACGTACGGCGCGATTTTGTGTACGCTAAACTTGGGTCTACGCCGACCGTTTCCGTGGATTTTCGTAGTCGCGAACGTTTCCGGAGCGATTCTGGGAGCGGATTTTATTTTTCATTATAGCTTACTAGTCGATCTACGTAACAAGAGACTCACGGACAGTTTGACTAAATTGCACACCATCGGCAAAGTCGTCGATACAAAGCAAACTACAGTTTCTTCAATCGACCCAACGAAAAACGGACCTTTCAGGAAATTACTCGAAGAGTTCCACGACATAACGATGCCCGAAAACAAAAAAAAAACGACTCATCAAATTCAACATCACATCATGACTACCGGACCGCCCGTTTATGAACCAGCACGACGACTCACGGGTGAAAGACTTGAAGCCGCACGAAACGAGTTCAACTTCATGCTTGAACAAGGCATTTGTCAACCGTCGAGTGGACCGTGGGCGAGTCCTCTCCACCTCGTCCCGAAGAAGAACGGGGATTGGAGGCCTTGCGGTGATTATCGACGTTTAAACAAAGTCACTATACCCGACAAGTACCCGATCCCGCATCTCCACGACTTCACACACATGCTAGACGGATGTAAAATCTTCACGACGCTAGATTTGGTACGAGCTTACCACCAAATTCCGGTCGCGCCAGAAGATCGTTCGAAAACTGCAGTGATAACGCCTTTCGGGCTCTATGAATTCAACGTTATGACTTTTGGTCTAAGGAACGCCGCACAAACCTTTCAGCGCCTAATGGACTCGGTTCTGCGGGGTTTAAATTTCTCTCATTGCTACATCGACGATATTATCATCGCTTCAGCCAACGCCGCAGAACACGAAGCACATCTACGAGCCGTTTTCGAGCGTTTAGACGAACATGGTTTGTCGATCAACGTCTCGAAATGCGTTTTCGGCGCGGAAGAAGTCAAGTACCTTGGCTACAACATCTCGAAGAACGGAACGAAACCACTCGAGGATCGCGTAGATGCCCTCAAGGACTTCCCGAAACCGACGAACATTAGCGAGCTCCGACGTTTTCTAGGGATGGTAAATTTTTACCGACGCTTCCTCAGAGACGCAGCGACCATTCAGGCCCCACTTCACGCGTTGCTGGTCGGTGCTAAAAAGAAGGACAAGCGCCCTATCGTCTGGACACCCGAAACGACCAAAGCTTTCGAGAAAAGCCGCCATCAACTCGCTCAAGCTTCCTTGCTTGCCCATCCACTTCGAGATGCACCTCTGCGAATCCAATGCGACGCCTCCGATACGGCGATGGGAGCAGTGTTGGAGCAACGTCGAGGAAACGTTTGGCAACCGTTAGGATTTTTCTCGAGAAAATTTTCTCCTACTCAGACTCGTTACTCTACCTATGATCGTGAACTGCAAGCGATGTACAGCAGCTTGAAATTTTTCTTGTACATCGTAGAGGGTCGACGTTTCAGCATCCTTACGGATCACAAGCCCCTCACTTTCGCATTTTTGCAGAAATCCAATCAAGCCTCGCCTAGACAGCAGCGTCAACTGGATTTTATAAGTCAACATACAACGAATATCGAGTACGTCTCCGGCGAGGAGAATACAGTAGCAGATGCGTTATCTCGCGTAGCCGCAATCGACATGCCAGTGGTTGTAAGTACCGGAGAGCTCGCACAGCACCAGGAAAACGATGAAGAGCTAAAACGCCTCCTGGAACCCGAATCTTCGACATCGTTGAATCTTCGAAAAATTCGCGTTGATGGAACGGAAACTATCGTTTATTGTGACGTTTCAGGACCGGAGATTCGACCGTACGTCCCGCCATCGTTGCGTAAACGAGTTTTCGACATGGCACACGGACTTTCTCATCCGAGCGGACGTGCGACGAAGAAAGCAATCAGTCAAAAATTCGTTTGGCCTAGTATGAATCGCGACATCATCGAGTGGGCGAGGACTTGCCTGCGATGTCAGCGAAGCAAAATTTCTCGGCACAACATTAACGTACCACAGCACATCTCAATTCCAGACTCAAGATTCTATCACATCCATCTCGACGTCGTTGGACCGTTACCCCCGTCTCAAGGCCATCGATACTTACTGACAATGATCGACCGTTTCTCACGCTGGCCCGAGGCAGTTCCGATCCCCGACGTTACGGCTGACACTATTGCCAAAGCTTTCTTCAGCGGCTGGGTATCGCGATTCGGAGCGCCTGCTATCGTTACAACGGACCGAGGATCCCAATTCGAATCTCAGCTTTTCCGAGCGTTGACGAATCTTATCGGCTGTGAGCGCACACGAACGACCGCGTATCATCCCGCCTCAAATGGCATGATAGAACGCTGGCATCGCTCTCTTAAAACAGCCATTACGTGTCACGGAAATGCTAATTGGATCGACGTTCTTCCGGTCGTTCTTCTGGGACTTCGAACTACCTTTAAAGAGGATTTGAGAGCGTCGGCAGCCGAGCTCCTTTACGGAACGACTCTGCGACTTCCGGGTGAATTCTTCATCGACGAAGAGCCTTCGGCAGATCCGCAGATCTTCGTAGAGCACTTCCGAGAGCTAATGCGCAGTGTTCGCTCAGCACCTTCGGCCCATCATAACAAAAAAAAACCATTCGCTCATAAAACGTTGTATACATGCACACACGTATGGGTCCGAGTCAACGCAGTGCAGAAACCACTGGAATTTGCCTATGAGGGACCATACGAGGTACTCGAGAGAACTTCGGACTTTGTATTCCTCGTGAACGTGAAAGGCCACGCAGAGACGATCAGCACGGAGAGACTGAAGCCTGCCTTTTTCGAAACATCGGAGCAACTCGACCCTACGCCTGCTACCGTTCCAGTCTCATCTCAGCAACCTCCAACAACTCAAAGGTTGCCTCCCCAACCTTCAGCAACGACATCTCAGTCAGACCGCCCCGAGGAGCGACGAACATACTCGAGGAAACGCACCGTCCATTTCGCATCTTAACAAAAAGAGTTAAGCTACTCGCGGGGGAGTACTGTGGCGCCTTTAGGTTTTCCACCGCACCGACAGAGTTGTCCAGCTGACAGCCAATCGAAAGCAAGATTCGTTCCCCCACAGGCTAGGCGTAGCAAAGAGAGCCTTGAGTTTCTCCTCTCCTTTCTTTCTTCCTTGGTTCTTAACGACTTTTCCTCGCGACGCATTATTCACGACGTACAAAACTATTATGTGATTTTAATAAATAAAATGTGATTTATTTTTAATACTGTGTGCATCTTTATTATTTTGAATAATCAGCGGTGACATTTGCCACAAGAGTGGGATGGTAGAGACATTGGACGACGAAAAGAGGTAGCGAGGAGGAAAGCAGGCCAGAGGGAAAGAGGCGACAGGTAGAAAGAGACAGACAGCAGGAGCGGGAAAGTTTGAATAGGAAAACGGGGCGAAAAGCGAATAGACGAGAAAAGAAAAGAACAATAGAAAAAAAGAGCACGGAGGGGGGATAAGAACAAGTGATGGAAGAGGGAGAGAATGGAGGGGTGGGGACGAGTAAGAGAGGTAGGAAGACAAATGCGGAGAGGCTGGGGAGAGAGAGAAGCACGAGTCTAGGAGGTTTGGTGGAAATAAATGAGATGTGGAAAAGGAAAAGGGAGCAATTAGAGGAGGCGGAAAAAGAGAAGGAAGAGGAAGATTGGATATTTCAGAAGAGTAGAAAGGTGTATAGATCGCCGGAAGAAAAAGAGAAGGAGGAGAGAGGGGAAGCCATAGAGAGGATGATAAAAGAGATGAGGGAGGAAGCTAGAAGAGACGCACAGGAGATTAAGGAGCAGGGGAGAGAGATGAGAGAGGAATTAGAAAAAATTAGAGAGGAAAATCAAGAAATCAGGGAGGAATGGAGACATGCGGAGGAAAGGTGGAGGGAGGATCGGGAGGTCTTAGGGAGAAGGATAGGCGCAATAGAGAAAAGGGTGGGGTTGATGGAGGGGCGAGAGGGAAGAGTGGAGGATTGGGAGGAAAGGATAGAAACGATGGAAAAGGAGATAGAAAGAAGGGTAGGAGAGCAAACAGTGGGTGAGAATAGGGCAGGGGAAGGGAAGGAGATGAGGAGACGCGTGAAGGAGCTGGAACATAAGATAGAGATGACATAAAGGGAGGAAAAGAGAAGGATAAAAGGAGTGGAGGTAGAAGGGTCAGCGATGGGGACGGCAGTAAGGATAATAGAGGGGATAGGGGTAAAGGGAAAAATCGCAGAGGCTAGGGAGATCGGAAGAAGAGGGGGGAACAGAAAGGAGTGAATGCTGGAGGTCAAAATGGAGAGCGTGGAGGCAAAGAGGGGGGTGATGAGGAATAAGAGGGAGCTAAAAGGAAGGAAGGAGAGAATAGAGGAGGATTTAACATGGAAGGAGAGAAGTATACAATGGCGGTTGAGGAGGATAGGAGAGGAAGAGAGAGGCAAGGGGAAGAGGGTAAGAGTTAGTAAAGGGAGGATAGAGGTTAATGGAGAGGTATGGTCGTGGGATGAACAAAGAGAGGTGCTAAGAGACGGAAGGGGAAAGGAAAGAGGGAGGGAAAGGGAGAAAGAGACAGGAAATGGGAAGGGAAAAAACAAAGAGTGGAGGCACGAGGAGGAAGGAGAAAGGGTGACAAGAGGAGGGGAAGGGAGAAAAAATGGAAGATGGGATTCTGGAATGTAGCGGGGCTGTCGAACAAAGACAAAGAATTTTGGAAGGAGATAAGTCAGTGGGAGGTGATAGTGTTAATGGAAACATGGGTGGAAGAGAAAGGATGGCGTGGGGTAAGAATAAAGCTGCTGACAGGGTATGAATGGAAGACGCAATGGGCGAAGAAGAAGAACAGGAAGGGTAGGGCGAGTGGGGGAATGGTGATAGGGGTGAGAGAAGAAATGAGTGGGGGGGAGATCGAGGGGGGGAGAGAAGAAGAGGGGTTGATGGCACAAAAGATAAAGGCAGGAGAAGAGATTTGGATTGTAGTAGCAGTTTATGTAAACGGAGATATGGAAAAGAAAGTATAAAACGTGAGGGGATGGATGGAAGTGCAGAGGGTGGGGGAGAGAGTGATAGTGGGTGGAGATTGGAATGCGAGGACGGGTAAGGAAGGGGGAAGAGTGGAGGGACTAGAGAGAGAGGAGAGGGAGGGGGGAAGGCGCTCGAAGGACAAAAAGGTAAATGGGGAGGGAAGGAGGCTGACGAAGATGATAGAAGTAGGATGGGAGATTTTTAATGGGAATATAAATGGAGATGAAGAGGGAGAATATACGTACACAGGGGAAGGGGTGAGACGGTGATAGATTATGTGATAGGAGATGAAGATACGAGAGAGGGAATAGAGAGTATGGTAGTGGGAGACGCAGTGCAGTCGGACCATCGTCCATTGATAGTGACGATGAAGACGGGAAAGGCGTGGAGAAGAGAGAAGAGGCAGGAAAGAAAGATAGGGAGTGGAAAATGGTCAGATAAAATGAAAGAGGAGTATTCAGCAAGGATGGAAGAGGTAGAATTGAAGGGAGAGGGAATACAGGAAATGGTAGATAGGATAGGGGAGGAAATGAAAAAGGTGATGAAGAAGAGTGAGGAGGAAGGGGGAAGGGAGGGGAGGCAGCGAAGGGAAGGATGGTGGGATGGGGAGAGCAGGGAGAGGAAAGAGGAAGTCAGGAGGGAGCTGAGGAAATGGAGAAAGGGGGAAGGTACGAGGGAGAAGTACAGAGAAGGGAAAAAGGAGTATAGGGAGATGTGTGAGAGAAAAAAGCGAGAGGAGCAAGAGAGGCTAATAAGAGAGGTGGCGGAGGCTAGGACGGAGAGCAAAGTATGGGAGATAGTGAATAGGGGAAGAAAAGGGGGAAAGAGAGTGGATGAGAGGATAACGAAGGAAGAGTGGAAAGATGTTTTAACGGGACTGCTGGGGGGAGTAGGGAATAGGGTGATGGCGGGGACGGTAAGGGAGGCGAGGGAGGGGAGGGAGGAGGAGTTGAGCAAAGAAGAAATTAGGACTGAGAAAGACGAGAGAGGGAAAGGCTATGGGAGTGGATGAACTACCGAGCGAGGCATGGAAGTGCGGGGGGGAAAGGAGTTGGAAATGGCATGGGAAATATGTAGAAGGGTATGGAGGGGGGAGGGATGGCCGCAAGAATGGAAAGATGGAATAATAGCACCGATAGTAAAGAAAGGAGAGGGAATAAGAGTGGAGGATTACAGGGGAGTGACGCTAATGCCGGCGCTGTATAAAATATACACGACGGTACTAGCGAGGAGATTGGAGGAGGAAGTAGAGGAAAGAGGAATGATACCACCGAACCAGACAGGGTTTAGAAAGGGGGCGGGGACAATTGACAACGTATACGTGCTGAATTATCTGGTGAACAGACAGGTCAAACAAACGAAGGGAAGTTGGTGGCGTTGTTTGTGGATTTGAAGGCGGCGTTCGATTCGGTGGACAGGGGGGTACTGTGGGAGGCGTTAGAGAGGAGAGGAGTGAGAAAGGGCCTAAGGGAGAGGATAGAAGAGGTATACGAAGAGACAGTAAGTAGAGTTAAGGTGGGAGGAGAGATAGGAGAGGGCTTCTGGACGGCGAAAGGGGTGAGACAGGGGTGTCCGATGAGTCCCATATTATTTAATATGTTGACGGCAGATATGGAGGAAGAGCTGAAGAAGGGAAGGTGGGGAGGAGTAAAAGTAGGGGAACGGAGGATTTGCTCGTTGGCATATGACGATGACGTAGTGGTGGTGGCGGAAAACGAGGAGGAGATGGAGAGTATGATCAGGAGATTGGAGAAGTATTTCGAGAAAAGGAAATTGGAACTGAATGTGGGAAAAACGAAGATCATGAGATTTAGGAAGGGGAGAGGGAGATACAAGAGGGGGAATTGGAGATGGAAAGGGAAGGGAATAGAGGAGGTAAAGGAATTTAAATACCTGGGGTATGTATTTAAGAGAAATGGGAGGCAGGAAGCACATATAAAGGACAGGGTTAGAAAGGCGGGGGTGGTGATGAAACAGGTATGGGGGATAGGAAAGAGGAAGTTTGGGAAGAAATGGGAGAGAAGGATGTGGCTGTTTGATACACTGGTGTGGACAGTGATGGGATACGGGGCAGAGATATGGGGTTGGGAAGAAAGGGAGGAAATAGAGAGAGTGCAGGAAATATATATCAGGTGGACGTTGGGTATAGACTGGAGGTCGCCGGGATATATGGTGAGAGAGGAGGCAAAGAGGGATAAGCTGAGAACGAGGGCAGGAAGAAAAGCGTGGAAATTTGAGGAGAAGCTGAGAAGTGGGGAGGGGAGTGAATTGGTGAGGGCGTGCTGGGAAGAGATAAGGGAGCGGAGAAGGGAAAGGGTGGGGGAGATATCGAGTTGGGAGAAGGGAAGGAAAGAATTCTTAGATAGGGGTGCAGGAGGGAGGGAGCAAGAGGAAGAACAGGGAGACGGAAGATACGAGAAGATAGAAAAAGAGGATCGCAGAGGACAGGAAAGAGAGCGAAGAAAGAAAATAGTGAGATCGAAATATAATAGGTGGTATAGGGAGATAAGAGCAGAGGGGATACCAAGGTATGACAACGATGAAATAGGACGAGTGATCACCGTGACGACTCCGGGTGGACTGGGACGAAGGCTAAAGGCTCTATCGCATCGCTTCGCAGGGGGTGGGGGGTGCCCACGTGATAGACGCCGGCCGGCGAGGCATCGCCGGAGAGTCGACACATGAAGGCTAATAGATCTTTGGATCGATAGGTGTCATGACGAGCTCCGATGAGCCTCGTCGCCGTTACAATATGTCGAGGAGAAACCGCGGAAGGAGGGAGACGAATCACAAGAATAATTATTATTCATTTTAAATTCATTTTTTCTTCGAATATTCAAATAAATATCTGCGCGATGATCGCGAACATGTCGAGCTGTCAATCTCCCAATCTCGACTGTCGATTTCCTCCTGTTGCTTAGCAACCAGAGTTCACATCTTCATTTCTTGA
This sequence comes from Rhorus exstirpatorius, assembly GCA_963564615.1. NCBI lineage: Eukaryota > Metazoa > Arthropoda > Insecta > Hymenoptera > Ichneumonidae > Rhorus > Rhorus exstirpatorius. Next base: position 32,440,327 of record OY751313.1, read on the forward strand.
AACAACGCTTGACGCAAGATATCGTTGATCCTAGGTGCGTTCGGTATTTACCTCCCGAGCGAGAGATGAGTAATTGTCACGTCGTACGATATTGCATCCGCGTGATCTACGTTTGCCGAACGCCTTCGAGTTAATCGAAAATCGAGAAATTCATTGTTGTTAATCTAACCTCGAGCTGTTAGTGATGTGCCGCGCAATTTTTGAAGTAATGGCCGCACGAAACGCTGAAATTTTGGCATATGCCGCATTAGGGGCCAGACTCATCCTGTTTGATGATGACGACGAGGAGGAAATTAATGATATTTTGGAAAAAGTGAACGAGTTTGCTGAAATAACCGTTCCTAGATACACGTGGAAACAATTTCAACAACATTTTCGTATGTCTCCTACGACTTTTGAGAATTTGTTGCAAAAGTTACATGCTATAATTTCACATGAAGTGCGACGAGGTCGTCCGGAACTGCCTGTCGAAAAGCAGGCTATGATCCTTATTTGGTGCCTTGCAAATATAGAATCTTTCCGGTAAGTGACACTCAAAAAATATTTACTAATTCATTTACTGTGGCTGCTACGTCCTGCTACGTCTTATTATGTGAGTACATTTCTTCTGCGAGTACTTTCAACTGTGTTGCTGATAGGTTTGGAATTAGCAAGGCTTCCTGCTGGGAAATATTATATCGCTCTTGTGAACGAATGCTTAGCGTTAATGAACGCTACAGTCTACTGTGCTGGCCTTCGGCTCCACGTGTACTAGAGATTCAAAACGGATTCAGTCGTGTCAACAATTTTCCCGGTATAAATGAACATTTATCCTTCCAAAAGTAAAAAGATTATTAATTAAGCAACTATTGATTAATAATTATTAATTGCAGGAAAATCATTGCTGGAATTGCTAATTGAAGGAATTAATTGCTATTGATGGGAACCATATTCCTATTCAGAAGCCAAAAGTTGATGGCAATTCATACATCAACAGAAAAAGTTACGCTTCAGTCTTGTTACAAGGAGTCTGCGATGACCGAAAGTGTTTCATATATGTGCACGCTGGAGAGCCAGGATCTATCCACGATGCTAGGTTGTTCCGGAAATTATCACAGGATTCGTGATAATTTCCGGAAAGTATCACAGGATTCGAACAGGTAAAGTGGAGTTTCTCAACAATACCCATCTCATCGGTGATTTGGCTTATAAATTAACTCCATACCTGATGGTAGGTTTTAAGAATATTGGACCTTTGACCGACCAACAGAAGCACTTCAATTTTAAACTATCGCAGCTCAGAGTTGTAATTGAAAACGCTTTTGCGTTGCCCAAGGGAAGATTCCGTCGCTTAAAAATGTTGGAATCGATCAGATTGAACTGTATTGCGCTACTCATTGTGACAGCTTGCATATTACACAATGTTTGCATACTTGACGGAGATGATCTGGATATAGATTTAAATGCAGAAATGGAAGCTGAAAGAAGCAATCAAATGGAGCGATGACGAGATGGCTCGTGCGATTCGAAAAAGAGCAACCATTGTCAACCAAATATGAAAATGATTGATTTTATAATAAGAATTTGACGAATTAATAGATAAATATTAATACGCATCAACGATGCAAATTATTACGTTTTATTTGTTTAACAATATACATTTTATTTAGCGTTACAGAAAGCAAATACTTTCATGAACAAACACCCATAACTGGGGCGAAGATAAAACTATAAAATAGCACTCATTCAGAATGTTCCTCTTTTTCCACCGTTATCTTCGTCACCAATTTTTCAAAGGTGTCCAGGTATCGGTCCATCCTGGTCATCTTATCGCTCGCCTTACGCTTGCGCTGGAATGATGACTCAAACACATCTTCGGTTTTAGATGTACTGCCAGACACTACAGCTGTTTCATTTGTAGGCTTCTTTTGAATCGAAAGTGCTGGAGTAACTAAACCTTTGGAGCTGCTACATGTCGCTATTGGCGTTATTTCAGGTTTCTTATGCAGCATGTCATTCATTGCGTCGTACAGCTCCCAATATTTCCTCGATTTTCCGGATGTAGCATTGTTTGTTTTTATATCACGGTATTTTTTTACCAGTCCTTTCCACTTTGTGTCCCACTGTGTAGACGAGTAGCTTTTATTGAATTTTTAATTCAATAGCTTAGCTATTTTCTCCCAAACTTTTTTTTTTAAATAGTATTTTGGAACTCGCTCTCGTGGCTTTTTACATGTGTAATTAAAGCAGAAATGGGAGCAGATGGCCACAACTTGGCATCCGTAGTATCTTCGACGATATTCTCGATTGACTGCAGCACTGTTATAGGATTTGATTGCGGCTGTGTCTCTGGTAGAACTTCAGTTTCACAATCCTCGATAACGTATGACGTTACATTAGCAAAAGCTTTAAAAATACCTGCAAAGAAATTCATCAAAAAAATTTATATTCTTTTATTGCTGAATCTAAAACCATACTTGTAGAATTTCACAAGCGAGCAGTGGCCCAGTTGGTCCAACTCTGGACTGCCACGCAGGCGGCCAGGGTTCGATCCCGCGGCCGGCACCAATCGATTTTTCCAAATTCTTTTTCTGCGAGTTCGGTGCTTCGAAACCCACCTAAAATTGTAGGTTCTCTCAAATACACTGGGCCGGTATCGAAGAGGTTGCGAAATCAACAGAAACTATTAGTTCCGTAAAGAACAGAAAAACTATGCGCCCAGTGTATGAAGGAGCCTTAAGCCCGACAAGGCAAGGCAGGTGCCCCCCATCAGTATCAGTATCAGTAGTATTTCACAGAGTTTATGTATGTAATTCTCTTATAATTTATAATTGATTCGGACTTACTAGTGATATTGTGTTCTTTCCCCATGTGGTCCATAATTCCCTCTTCCGATACACTATTTGCGTTGCATATTTTGCAAACGAGCAGCGTCATCCCTGGAGCGAGATTAGCCGCTTCCATCCTTTCACATAAGCGCAAGTATTTCTTCTTTTTTACCTTTTTCTAACAGAATTAGTAATTATTTATAAAATTACGTATCCATTAATACAAATATGGGTTTTTACGTTTATACCATACCTCTCGCCTTCGTTTCCGTGCGTGCGTAGTCGATGCGAAGAGTGAACTGCACAATAAGAGATTACGTTGGCGTGCAATAGAACGTCGTCGCACTCCTTCGAATTTGCGCGCGCGAGTTCACAGTTCTCTCAACCGACTCCGCTTGGAACTCAAGAGTCGATTGAGCTTGCTCGATCTCCTCTAAACTATAATTACCGAACGTAACTGACGCTTTGAGGCGGCCCATCAGTGGCAACACTAGTCAAAAATCGTGACGTAAAAAAAATCATAAATCTATCATAATAATTTCTAAATACTCTGTCTAAATAAAATGTATGAATTTCGATGACGTTTCCCGTGATATTTTATCCATAATTTATTATAAATAATATTATAAATAAAGTCTCAACTGACAAAAGTATTTAACGCTGTCAGAGCGATCAAGTAAAAAACGATAGCTGATATTCATATGTTTCCTCGCGTGCAGAATGATAGACATATATTGTATCCGAGATTTGCACACACAATGACTTTCGCGATTAAATTTCTCGGGAAAATCCCTGGAAAGACACAATTTCTTATATACCATTGGAAAGTTCACGATTTCATCTTTCAATACTCAAAATTTGAATTAGAACTCTCGTCTTTATCAAAAGGTATCATGTCACTTCCGGTGAAAATGAAATCAACTGCCATAAGACCCATGCTAAAATAGGTAATTTTAAATTACTCGTTCCCAATAATTTGCCTGGCAACATACCCTGAAATTTTGAGAGAGCGTTCATTGCATCTTAGATAACACTTTCCCGAAGTTTCATTCGTATCGCCGGTTTTTTAATTCACTGATGAGCCACCTTAACTGACGTAAGATTTTTCGCTGAACAAATGAAATGCATATATCGAACACGTTTCGAGATAATCGAAGAATCGGATGTCCTCGATCGTCTCCGAACTGGAATTACCGAACGCATCGAGTTTTCGCCGATCAAACGGATTAAGGAGGTTCAGTGATGACCATGCTAGTGAACTGAGAGTCTATTTTGTGCCGCAATACCGGTACGGTTTAGATATATGTATATGGCCTATTTTTCGATAAATATTTTTTGAGCATTGAATTTCGAGTTTCTTGTCATTTTTATAATAAGGAAAAAACTCAATAATCTACTACTTGACTTCAGTAGTACGCCATATGTTCGACGTTTGGCATCGTCGTATTATCGATGGCTGTCATCTGTCTCCCATGTGATGTGCCCGGCTTGTTATTTTTTGTAGCCGGTAAACATGGAGATCAACACAAATGCATTAAAAGGTTTTCAAACGAGCAATGGGATTGTACCTGAAATCCAGTGTAGAGACAAAGATAGTTTTTGTCGCAAAAACATCAAGAAGTGGAGAGACAATATTGCAAATGGAAATAAAAAGCGTCGCGTTGAGGTTAACCTCAATGCAACTCCACCGGCGTTTCCTTTTATCCCACCAAAAACACCATGAATGGTGTACAAAAACTTGAGACAAGTACATTTCCTTGCGTCTTTTTTTTTTATGCTTACAAAAAGATGTCAAACCCAAATATTTGACAAATAAACCTTTACAAAAAGATGACAAACACAAAAAGTTGTCAAATAAATTCAAATAATCTAAGTCACAGTTGCCAAGTACATCAAGCATTTTCATTGTTTACATTTTTATTAACCGTTTATAACAGGGTATCTACTTTTTTCGGCGACCAGAAAATCATGACATTTAAGGTTTTTTCAGGAACAAAATAAGGATTTTTCATGACTTTTTTGACAATCTACAACTGCATTACAAAATTTTGAAATGTGATTTTCCAAATATTCACAGTATAGCAAGCAGTTTGACATTAACATCTCGATTTTTTTTATCATCATAAATATTGTTACCACAACGCTAATGCAAGAAAAGTTTGAAATGCATATATTTTTTTTTACGAAAAAAAAAGAGTAACAAACAATACAGTTTTTCAATAAATTTATTTCCATTTAGTAATACCAGTGCGAAAGGTATCGATATTTTTTTATCTATTTAGTACAGAAGGAACTTTGAGCGTATCACTTATTTTTTAAAACGTAAGTTTTGTTTGGTTTGCGCTGCTCGACACAGCGAAACCAACATAACGTCGACTAGTACACAACGTTAATACTGAACGTAGAAATATCATAGAAAGAAATAATATGCTCCTTTAGTACGGATAGCTTAAACTTTACGAATTCCAAGTTGTTTAATATACCTCTTACGAGAAACTTTTTAAAAATATCTTACCACTTAGTGAGACTAGAGCTTACAAATATATAATCACAGCTGTAAATATATATTATTCTTTTTATATCAACTTAAATCTCTTGAAAAAATCAGTGAACACTGGTGAACAGTTAATGTTCTAAATTTGCGACTTTTTCGTTTTTTTCCGCGGCTTGCTTTAATGCTTCACTCATCACCATGTTTCTTTGTGCTTTCAATTCCTGCAGTATTCTCGCTTTCGATTTCTTTTCGGCATGTAGTTTTTCTGCTTCGTCCCGAGACTTTTTTTCTGCAACAAGAGCTTCTTTGTACCACGACGAAGCATTGCGTGCAGCAGAAATCAGAGGTTTCGAGTCAGCACAATTCTGTATTCCACCTTTATCGAGAACGCCGTCGTAGATCACTCTTTGTGCGATGAGAGATTTTTCCGTTTGGTTTTCGACCAAACACTCTCGATTTATCGAAAATCCTCTTTCGAGGGCCGAATTACCGTGCGAAAGAATCATTATTTTTTTTATAAAATTCAGCAAGTGAATGTAATTTTCCGAACCATGAGATTCGATTACATTTAACCAAAAATGATCTAAACGCTCCGTGCTTCTTTGAAAAGTTTTCAATTGATGAGATGTACTCTCGTGTCGTAAAAGTCGTCTGAATTCCGTAGCAACTTGATCTGCTTGTACGCCCGTCATTTGCTTAGCTTCTACGGATTTTTTTAGTACCGCTGCGAGTCTTTCCGTCGCCAATTGCGTTTCGAGAGCTGTGGTAGGATTGAAACAGGAAATTCCTTTGACGATCGAAAATTTCAACGGAGACCGCTCTGTGACCTTCCCGACAAAAAACTTTAGGCATTGTCGACATTTCTCTTTGAATTGGAGAACCTCGAGAGCTGTAACACCTTTTACACCTCGAAGAGCGTTTTTCGTCGCAAAACCGATATCTACATTTTTGGCACCCAAAAGATTTTCCGGTTTATCTAAGTCAATGTTAATAATATTCTTTCCGCTCAAAACTTCTGGTTTTACAAATCTCGCTATTTCATCGCTGATCAGAAGCGAGAGAGTATCAAAAAGAAAAGGTGCCAGAGGATCGTCCGATTGAAATTCTCTGAGGAAAGGTTCTATTCTCCCGGCAAAAGATTCGAAAAATGCGAGTTTTGCGTCCAAGAACTTATCATTTAGTGCCTCAGCAACTAGTTGAAAACTATTGCACCGAGGTGCTTTCTTATTTTTTTTTACTTCGGATACGTACTTATAAACATTCGGGAGTATTTCGCGAGCTCTCGCAATTACAGGGACATTTTCGAGCCACCTAATTGCACAGAATTTCTTTGGGAATGTATTCGATCCTGATGCAGCAGTATAGTCTCCTCTCCGGGATGGAACATCTTTGAATAAGTTGTATAGAGCTCGAAGAAAGGGGACAATATTCCACTCGGTAGCTGACAGTCCGGTCTTAATAGCACCATGTAACGTATGTAAGCCACATGTGCCCAAGTCAAGTAACTTCTTATCTGTGAGAGTCTCGTTCAGATCTGCTTGCAGATCTCTAAGAAACTTTAAGTTAACATTTGGACCATCCATAGATATTTGGATTATTTTCGTTAATAAATAATCAGGCACGCACTTTTTGAGAGCGTCAAGTAAGTGAATGGCATCGGCTTTGTTCAAAAAAGTAGACGTCAGGTACCGAGTGGAAACTTCCGATTTCTCTACATTCCAAAACCGGACTCCGATGTCCATCTGTCCCTTACCACTGATTTTGTTCAAACTCTCATCAAATGCTAAAACTATATCAGTGGTGATTGCCAACAAATTATTAAGCTCGTTTTGAAAAAATGTTGGTAAACCATAGACAATAGTATACGACGCTTTCGATTTACTTAATTTTACTTTTGAGAGAATTGTGCTATCGGGAAACGCAATTTTCATAGTCGTTACATCGTCTTCAATATCACGAAGTGATTTGTGTCTCATGACTGCTTGCAAACACAGAAGTACTTCTGCATTCGTAACATCATTTTTAAAAACATAGTCGTTTAATGTTTTTGAATCCGCGACTCTTGCTGTCGTAACTTTGACGGCTGCATTGGATTGGGAAGTCTCCACAATGATTGAAGCATTTTGCTCAGTGTTTTTTGTTAGTGGAATGTTATTTGTATCTTTGCTTTGGACCGTCTCTGTATTGACGTATGCTGAAAGTGTATTTCGTCTCGAATGTTCTATGTCCTGATGCTTTTTTCCTTTCATGTGGACGTTTAAAGCAGATTTTCCCATGTTACTCAAAGAGAACTGGGACATGCAAAATATACAATACGCGGCATGTTCGTCTTTATCCGCTCGTCTCAACCAAGAGAGATCTTCTTCCTTAAGCCAACTATCCTGGAATTTACATTTTTTTGGCTTTCCCATTTTCAATATGTAGACCGAAAATTGTTATATACTTTTCCGTGTGTGCAGGGATCGATCAAGAAACGAAATTTTATATTTTATAAGTGAGGGTTTACCTGTACAGCGTGTTGGTATGGCATACGATTTTTCAGTGAAGACTTTGCTGACTAGATAGTTTTAACCGGATCGTGTATTAGAGAGTTTACTATCTCTAAATCATCACTGAAATAATGTACATAAGATGACCAAATTTTGTACTGCATAAGATACAATTATTGCTAACAAAGACTATCCGTACTTAACCTCAAAGTGACGACAGTCTTTTCTATGTAAATATTTTTCTCTTCCACACAATTTGGTTCTCATTTCTTGTTTCGCATATTTGATATGATGAGTATTTTAATTGCAATTATTTTTATTGTTACGTGCAAAAGGCACTGCAAACTATAATTTCGTTTGTATTTATTTTCTATTTAATAATTTTTATTGGGCGCCTCTACTCCGTCCCATACGGGCCCGGTCACGCTCTGAAATAAGGAAGGGGTGATCTGACGGATTAAATGATATATTAATATGGGTTGATAATATTTAGATTTATTCATGTATCTGTGAACGAGTAAAATTAGATAGGGGAAATGAAATACAGTAACTGGGTGCCCCGCGAAGGAGAGAGGAAGAAGTAAGGTGAGAGTGGCTGCACTACGTCAGCCGCGCTCGCCCGCGTTCTCACTCGCTGACACCTTATCCAAGTAGGACGATATATATGTATATAGATTAATATAATGCCGCAGAGCGGGGACTTACTTTGTACGAAGAACAGAAGAAAACGGTATAAAATCCCAAAATTTGTATTAATGACGCTTATGGCACTTATTGTCACTAACTTATTGTCACTAACTTATAGTCACTAAACTTATTGTCACTACTTATAGTGTCTAACTGAAGTTAAGGCCGGGAGATTCGGTTGAAGTGAATATTTTGATAAGTAAAACTTTAATGGAAATAGCAATTGAAAGGGGGTAACAACACAACAAGGATATCGACTATAGACTGATGGTCTATGCGAGCCACCGCGAGATCTTCACGGGCTTAAGGCCGCCACGACAAGCTAAGAGCCGGAGTATTTGTCTGAGCGTGCTTTCGCAACTTGGTACAACTCAGTACTGACGCGACACAGCGGGGAACTCTAGCTCGCCGCTGGGTCCCGCCAGGACAATTTTTGCAAATGTGGCAATTTTGATCGGCCCGTGTATACCCTTGAGTTCTCCTTGAGCTCGCGGGGACTCGCATTTGCTTACCAAAAGAATGTGCTGATAAGACTGTCGATCCGTGGGATCGCGAAGTCACATCCGTTCCCGTGAAAGTTTCGTTCCGAAGTCGAAACGTATTTATAGAGTTTAATTGTAATATTATATCATGAAATTTTGAAGCGGATGTGACATCTATCCCCCCCCCCCCCCCGGGTTGTCGGCGTCCTCGTCGACCTCTTCTCTGTTGGCATGATAGTCTTGTAGTTCATCTAGGCCACCATGGGTTCCTGGCGGGGGACGGGAAACGTTGAAACTGTGTTCCGTTGTCTAGGTGTTGGATTTTCGTCACCCGGCAGGGCCACGCTTGCGTTGGGCGGTGAGGTGCTTGGTGCAGCATACACATGGGGAGGCTGGGAGTCGACGCCGGTTCCCTCTATACCTCTCTTCCTTTGGCAAGATGTTAGAGTTCGTACGATACGTATGAGCACGTAAGCCAATCGACCGCGAGCGAGATAGAACATTATTCCGAATACAATGCTGACCTGCCCTGCAAAACTGGCGAGAATGAGGAGATGTTGTCGGTCTTTTTCTCGCCGATGCTCGCCTATGGTCTGCAGCTGTTGTTCTATGTCATACAATGACTCTCCTTCCACTCTCGGGTTTGGATATCCCGAAAGGTGCTTATCGCCTCGACGCGTGAACAGCGAGCTCAGCACCGCTCTCGTTTCTTCTCTTTCCATTGTCGGAGTGAGGATAGACACGTTGAGTGAGATGCCAGGCTGGTAGAGATATTGTTTACTGCTTTCGTACGTCCTTATGCTGGTGAGGGTGATTGTAGGAGTCGTTCCAATGCAATTAGGTTGCAGTTGTATGATTCCTGCACCAACTATTTCTACCTCCTGCCTCGGCGTATCAGGGCAGGTTATCTGTATGGTCAATGGATGTTCAAGAGAGTAAAGCCAACCTCCTTGAACGGATAGGTGTACCCAGTGATTCCGGTGGTATGGATGTATCCTTACATCGCATCGCCGCAATACGTCTTCGGAGGGGTTCAATAGCATGTGCAGTTCGCACGCCGTGGACGTGGCTATCTCGTGCACAGGAGTCCCTCCAGGGCAGATAAGGCGATGTTCCACCTCCTTGCAGGAGACTCTGTACCCATCATCGGCAAGGTAGTAAGTTCGATGATCCGCAGCGACAGCTATGTAAGGAGCTTCAGGTGTTATGAACGCAGATCCTGTTCCGTTATGAAAGTTCTGTGGCACAGGCCATGGACAAATCCGATAGAGATCGTATATTGTGCGATCAAGTAGCGGTATGTGTACTACTATCAGGACGCGATCCTTGTGCGACAGAAGATCGGTGCGAACGAGTGAAGCGAGAATTTCCGGGCGTAAATGATCGGAGGGTAGCGGAAATTCCAACCCACCGATACGTAGCTGTGCCTCCTTGGCGACCGTAGTCAGCTGCTCCGTAGTAAGGACGCTCGGGTCGAGTTGGCCCTTCCTTGCAGTGAGGATGGCTCGGATGTATTGCCGGCAGGCATGGATATAGCGTTCTAGTTTTGATTCCACTCGCATCGCATAATTTACTATTGTCAAGTTATACTGGACGAGAGCTGAATGATTGTTATACTTTTCCAAATCCTGATGCAACCCGAAAACATCGTTTACGCGTTTGGACTCCGCAAGGTGTTCGCGGTGAAGATCTTGTAGGTTCGTGGAGATGATATGCATCTGCTTCTCGATCAGCTGAGTGATGCGGGTTTGGTCGTTGAAGAGTCGGTCAATCTGACCATTGAGATAGATAGCGTCGTCCTCGGTCAGGGTCCCAAAAAGAGATTTGCTGACGCTTCCAATGAACCCGAATGGAGCTGATCTTTTCCTTATCGTGTATGGGCGTTGGATCGGTTGAATCTCCGAGTGGTCACTCAACGTCCATAATTCGCCAATTAGCTCTCGGGCGTAATCGAATCGGGAGAATAAGTACTTCTTTCTGGTCAGCTCGCTACATGCGAGTGGGGTGTTAACTTTGGTACAATCCTCTTGCACCTGTGTTAGCAATTGCTCATCGTTGGGGAATGCTTGAGCGAAGTTGGCTACGTCGATGTACACAGTCATTCTCCAATCTCCTTGTTGTAGCTGCACCATAGCCTGCCTCTCGTAGTAGAGCCCCGGGCAGTTCTCGATCGGCGTTACGTGGTAAGTCCGGTTGGCGGCGACCATGGTGAGGCCATAGATGAACATCCACACGGTGAGCTGCGCTCGTGACATGTTGGATGAGCGGAGTTCCGTCGAGTGATTCGGTATCATAAATAAGCGAGTTTTATTTTATCCACGTGCTTGCGAAATCTTTCGCCCTTTTCGGTTTCTAAAATAACGTTACTCTTATCAGATATTTGAATGATCTTATAAGGGCCGTGGTATTGGCAATCAAATTTCCCCCTCCGCGGCTCCTTTAATACATAAACCGAATCCCCAATTTTCCCCGGGAATGGTCTACATTTCCGATCGTAATACCCCTTTGAACGATTTTTCGACCGAATAATATTCTCCCCGGCAATTTCTCGAATCTCGGACAAGCGCTTGATGAGTTCAGCGAGGAAGGAGTTGCTCGTGGGAATCTTGTCATCTGAGGGGAATTGACTCGGCTGACGGGCCAATTTTCCATACACAAGCTCATGAGGTGTGAAATTCGTCGCCTCGTGAACGCTCGTGTTATAGGAAAATTCAGCGAATGGTAACAACCGATCCCAGTCATCGAAAGTATTCGCATAGTGTTTGATATATTCTGTGAGAACTATGTGGCTACGTTCCAGCGCACCGTTAGTTTGCGGACGATATCCTGACGTAGTTAGCTGATGAATTTTAAAGATTTTAGAAATTTCACGCAGCAACTGATTCGTAAATGCCGTACCGCGATCAGAAAGGATAGCCCGTGGCGCGCCGAATTGATTAAATAATCGGCGAACCAATGCCTCGGCGACTGTTGTTGCCTTCAGATCAGGGATTGGCTCTGCGAGGCAATACTTTGATAAGTTATCCTGCATTGTTAAAATATGTCTATTACCGTGAGGAGTAATAGGGAGCGGACCAACGGTGTCGAGAGAGACCTTGTCAAAGGTATCGGCCGGAGTGTCGGTAATGAGCATAGGCTCGCGTGTTTTCGCTCGCACTAGCTTTTGTTCTTGACAGCCCTTGCAGCGACGTATAAAATTTTGTACGTCGTTCCGAAGGGTAGGCCAATAGAACCTCTCTCGGATTCGTCGATACGTTTTGGTCACCCCTTTGTGCCCACCTATAAGGCTGGAGTGAAATTCTTGTAATATGCCCTCCCGCTCCTCAGGAGATGGTAATTTTATTTTCCCGTAACAAATTACCACGACAATACCCGCAGCTTGAAAAACTTCGTGTATTATCTGCAGCAATCTGCCAGATGGTAAATCATCGGGAAAATCCCCGTGACGCGCAATGCGTAGGGTTTTTATCCCGGAGCGTGACAATTCTCTCCTAAGATTTTCCAGCCCCGACTGGATGTTCTCGCTCAGGGTATCGTCGTAATATCTGCGTTTTATTACTACGCTGAAAATCTGATTAAGGCCGTGTCGTGTCGTCGCGATTTGTCCTATCTCCAAATTTTTATTTTTAATGGAATGAGAATCGACGATTCCCAGATCGGACAATATTTTTCCGATCGGGGTAGTGAACTCTCCATCGGAGGAAATAAAATGCACATAGTTATCGCGACGGTACGTCAAGCACTCTCGGGTGCCCGTTATCGACGACAATGCGGAAAGATCTTTGGTTTTCTCCTCTTTGCCTCGCGGAATCGGATTGATTTCGTGTTGCAAAGATTTATGATTCGCAGCCACGGGAAAAGGGAAAACGTAATCTACATCGTCGACGAGCATAACTTCCTCTTCTACTGTGCTCGCGTTCTTCGCGGAACGGGAGGAGAGAGGATGAGAGATGGATCGTGTCGAGGCACTAGGATTGCGAGCAGGGGGAGCAGAAGATGGCAGTGGTCCGCTCAGCTGCGAGACCTCTTCGTTTTGCTTAGCTTGACATAGGGAAGCCCCTCCATGCACCGAAGTGCGGCTCGCAGGGACTGAGGCAAGGGGAACAGCCGTAGGTCGTTCACAGCCGGCTTCACCCGATATAGTTGGAGCAATAGTGGACCCCGAGGAAAGAGGGGAAGAGGGGGAGACAGCGCTCGGGAGTTTCTCGCACGACACCTCGTGCAGCATCGTAGATGCTGCCGCCGGCCGCTCGAGTTTCTCCCTTGCTTTATCGCCTCCCCGCTCCACCTCGCCTACTCGGGGGCCTCGGGGACCGATAAGGCTCGTTCTACGTAAGAGCTCCTCCTCGGTCACCGCCTGCATGCGCTCAGATAATCTTTTTATGCGTTGCGCTAATTCGACGTCGCCCGTTTGATCATCGAACGGGTCTAGTTCATTGAATATTTCCTGAACTTCCGGATCAATTTCCTCACCATCTGATATGTGACCGGGAAGGATCGTTTCTTCCAAGTCCGATGGCGAGGTTTCTTCGCCCTGATATTTGCTTTCTAGCTGAGTTACAGATTCATGAAATTTCTGAAATGATTGTTGTAAGTCAGCGGGCACGGTGCTATCCGCGTCGCTTATCATTTCTTCCACAGGGGAGCTATCGCTGTCGCTGGCCGGTGGGCTCGCGACCACGATCGTATTTCTTTCCTCTACCGAGGCAGGAATTTGTAACTCTTCCGCATCGGGATTAGGTTTCTTTGATTGAGTGGAAGAGAACTTTGGCCTTGCAGAAGGACGTTTTGGAGGAAGGAGGGGAGCTGGCAACATACTACGATGTAATCGCTGTATGGGTCGTTCCTCGTCAGCAGAGCTTGTGCCAGATGCTTCTGAAGTTTGCGGTATCGCTCGACCAAGGGCGTCAGGGTTTCTCCTGGCCCGCGTGCGAGTCGCAATGGCACTGACCTCTAGCTGATTAGGAAGTCTCGGGTTCCGTTGAGACACGGGGGGTATTAATTTCCCCGACGGCTTTTGCGATAACTGCGGATCCGAGTGCAGCCTCGGTCTGACTCCACCACGCTTACCTCCTTGTATTGGCAAGACTTTTACGACCTCACGGCCCTCCGATTCACTCGAATCAGAGCTGAGAGGATTAATCGGATTTCGTGAAAGAGCATCCGCGTTGATATTCAATCGACCAGGTTTATAGACAAACTCATAATCGTAATTTTGCAAGCCCAATCTCCATCGAATCAACCTCTTACCTGGATCTTTAGTAGAACCGATCCATTTAAGGGGCTCATGGTCGGAGATTAATTTGAATTTTCGGCCATATAAATAGGGCTGAAAATTCTCCAAAGCTTGTACCACCGCGAGACATTCTTTCTCGGTCGTACCGTAATTCATCTCGGCTTTCGAGAGAATCCGCGAGTAATACGCGATAGGTAAATCGAATCCATCTCGCTCTTGTCCCAACACAGCGCCGATAGCATAGTCGGATGCATCAGTAGTGAGCGTGAAAGGTCGGTTGAAATCGGGATACTGGAGAATGGGCTCCATGCAGAGAGCCTTCCGCAATTCACGGAAGCTTCGACGTTGTTGTGGGCCCCATTCGAATGATTTCCCTTTCTTAAGAAGATCCGAGAGAGGCTTCGCACGACCGGAAAATCCTTCAATAAAGCGGCGATAGTACCCGGCTAGTCCAAGAAATTGACGAACATTTTTCAGGGTCCGAGGCGTCGGAAATTTTTTTACTGCCTCGAGTTTACGTGGATCCGGTCGAACACCTTCTCGTCCTATAATATGGCCAAGATAAAGGACCTCCTTTTTGAGGAATTCACATTTATCCGGCTCAAGGACGAGATTAGCTTCTCGCAATCGATTCATGAGACGGCGAACCTTCTTTTCATGCTCTTCCAGCGTAGTGGCAAATATCACGATGTCATCAAGGTATACGAATAGTTCGGCACCTTGAAGACCGCGCAATACATTATCCATTAAGCGCTGGAAGGTGGCAGGAGCATTTTTCAATCCCTCAGGCATCCGAACGTATTCGTAATGTCCATTGGGCGTTGAAAAAGCCGTTTTCGCCCGATCTCGAGGATCCCTTGGAATTTGTTGGAATCCGCTAGCCAAATCAAAGGTGGAAAAATACCGCGCTTTTCCCAACCGGTCCAATATATCTACTATATTGGGCAGTGGGTAAGCATCGGAAATCGTTTTTTCGTTCAGTCTCCGAAAATCGATAACCATTCGCATTCGCGGACGCCCTTGGGAGTCTGGCTTCTTCGGTACTATCCATACCGGAGAATTGTAAGGCGATTGCGATGGTATGATTATTTCATTATCGAGTTTCTTACAGACCTGAGATTCAAGTTCTTCCCGATAAATCGTAGGGAATCGATATTGTCGCGCGTTAATTGGTAAATCATCCAGCGTGTGGATTTTGTGAGCAACGCGATCGGTACACGAGAGTTTGTCTCCCGGTAGCTTGAATCTGTCTACATTTTCCTCGACAATTCGGCAGACATGCAGTCGCTCCATTTCGTTTAACGCGTTCAATCTCAGGGCTTGAAGCACGGCTTCTACCCGATCAATCGGTGGTGTCGCGTCATCATCTGAGGATTCTGAACTGGCCTTCGTCATATCAAAGTCAGGTTCGTATAAGTCACAAGGGATAATTTCTTGTGGGGTGACTTCGACGTTGACATCTCGGTCGCGGGTATTAACCGCCAGTACGTGGCACAACCCACGTTGCTGGGAGACTAACGCATCCCCTATATAGACACCATCGGAGGTGCTTATACGAGGTAGATAACCCTCAGCAAGGTCGGTGTTTACCACTTCTATTGGCAATTTTACTCGCGATCGAGCCTTGATAGTAAAGACCCTTTTTACAGGTTTCAGAGAACCTACCAGCTTCATCTTGTTGGTAAGAAATGGGCGGGGACGTATCGGATCGCTTGCGATTAATAACGCATTATGATGAAACGAGAGTTCAGCCTTTTCTTTACGCAAAAAGGGCTTACCGATTAATCCGTTACTATCCGTCGCGAATTCCTTAACAACGTGGAAAGTGTGAGATCTGTCATTGATATTTAATTCTACTGTCCCGAGCGTCCGCGATTTTTCCCCCGAGGGCCCTGTAAATTCCCGACACTTCGCGGGATCATACGGAACGTCATCACAAAGAGCGTGTAGCTTAATAAAGTTCAATCCAGATCCAGAATCGCAGAAGAACTCTTCGGTTCCGCGTGCGAGTTCGGGAGCTGATAATTTAATTACAGGGGACTCTACGCCATCCTCGGAGTCAGATACTGAAGAATTCGGCTCGTAACTACTTTCTACTTCCGAGTAAATTCGCGATCTTACTTCCTCGGTACCTGGAAGGTTACAGAGGGTTTCTGCGTTTCGGATGTTGCGATACGAGTATTTGTCTGGCTCGCCATATCGCGACGGCGAGCCCCTTTCGAGTTTAAAGACTCCGGACTTTGAGAACGAGACCTACCAGGGTGATCATGCGGAGAGGAATTTCTAGGGTTCCTTGCCGAGCGTAAGCCACGCTCGGTCCATGGGCAACATTCACAGCCACCGTTCCGACGGCAACAGTAACGTTGGTTGCACCCAGCGTCCTTAGGCTCTGCACCAGGACGCCATTTATTCCAAGGGCAGCAAGCACATCCCGTGCCACGTGAGCAGCAATACCGACGATCACAACCCGACCCCGGGCTTTCTGACTGATTCTTGGACCACGGAAGCTCCGTTTCCTTAAATTTTAATATTCCCGGAGGTCTGGGACTTGAGGAACGAGACTTCGAGGAGGGAGCACCACGAGACTGTGCAGGCGGTGGAGAGCGCGAATCTCGAGTTTTTGGATGCTCTCTTGCAACTAGTGCGAGAGTATCCGACGACGAATTTCGCGTTCGATCGAGCCCTTTTGATATGTTCACATCGGGACTCGAGCTACAATCGGAAAGCTCTTCCGCAATTTCGATCGCGGCCTTAAGTGTGGTAGGATTCGCGACCACTAGCAATTCCGCGAGACGAGTTGGTAACGCGCGTCTAAATGCCTTAAGGGCAGTTTTATTGAGAGGGCCTTCGAGTACGGCGGGTAGATCTTGTTCGTACTCCGACTTCCAAGCATTTCGAGTAATTCCGATAAGTGCGCGAGTGCGATTATACAACCCGCGAAAGGATTCACCTTGGTTAAGACGCAAGCGTGAAAAATCGGACATGCAATCATCGTAGCTACGCGAACGCGATAAGCCTTCCTTTAAAACTGCTATTAGACGAGACACGGTCGAGATCGATTCTCCTTGGACACAAGCGCGCGCGTCTCCGCGTAATTTGTTTAGGACCGACGCAACGAATTCTGCCTGTCCGCCTACCCCAACAAACGCTGCCGAATTTTGAACATTTTGGAGGAAATCCCTGAGGGGAATATTAGTCCCATCAAATTCCGGGATGCTGGCCAATCGATTCGACAAGTTCATTCCCCCTATCATAGTGGAAATGTCCCTTATCGAGTGGGCCAACATTTCGGATACGTCCTCCGACAAAGTGTCTTGAGCCATATTGGATAATACTTAGATATTCATTCACGAAGAATCGACTGCGATTGAGAGAAGGTTGATTGCCAATAGGAGAGACCGAAACAATGCGTTTAACTTTACTTTTCTTTTTTATATTACGAATGTCAAGATCACCAGTTCCACAATCAGGGCGTGAGAGGTAGAAGCAGTATCCCACCGCTGCCACCAAAAAGTTTGTTACGTGCAAAAGGCACTGCAAACTATAATTTCGTTTGTATTTATTTTCTATTTAATAATTTTTATTGGGCGCCTCTACTCCGTCCCATACGGGCCCGGTCACGCTCTGAAATAAGGAAGGGGTGATCTGACGGATTAAATGATATATTAATATGGGTTGATAATATTTAGATTTATTCATGTATCTGTGAACGAGTAAAATTAGATAGGGGAAATGAAATACAGTAACTGGGTGCCCCGCGAAGGAGAGAGGAAGAAGTAAGGTGAGAGTGGCTGCACTACGTCAGCCGCGCTCGCCCGCGTTCTCACTCGCTGACACCTTATCCAAGTAGGACGATATATATGTATATAGATTAATATAATGCCGCAGAGCGGGGACTTACTTTGTACGAAGAACAGAAGAAAACGGTATAAAATCCCAAAATTTGTATTAATGACGCTTATGGCACTTATTGTCACTAACTTATTGTCACTAACTTATAGTCACTAAACTTATTGTCACTACTTATAGTGTCTAACTGAAGTTAAGGCCGGGAGATTCGGTTGAAGTGAATATTTTGATAAGTAAAACTTTAATGGAAATAGCAATTGAAAGGGGGTAACAACACAACAAGGATATCGACTATAGACTGATGGTCTATGCGAGCCACCGCGAGATCTTCACGGGCTTAAGGCCGCCACGACAAGCTAAGAGCCGGAGTATTTGTCTGAGCGTGCTTTCGCAACTTGGTACAACTCAGTACTGACGCGACACAGCGGGGAACTCTAGCTCGCCGCTGGGTCCCGCCAGGACAATTTTTGCAAATGTGGCAATTTTGATCGGCCCGTGTATACCCTTGAGTTCTCCTTGAGCTCGCGGGGACTCGCATTTGCTTACCAAAAGAATGTGCTGATAAGACTGTCGATCCGTGGGATCGCGAAGTCACCTCCGTTCCCGTGAAAGTTTCGTTCCGAAGTCGAAACGTATTTATAGAGTTTAATTGTAATATTATATCATGAAATTTTGAAGCGGATGTGACATTATCATTTAATTAACATATAATACTTACCAAGGTTAGCCGTTTCAGAAACACAAGGGGTGGAAAACATGTAAAATACGCCGGCCGGCGAAAAATACGCGGACGCGCAGGCGCAATCATATACAGCGGAATGCGCACGATGCGGACGCCACGCATGCGCTCTTCCGCCGCGAGTGATACCAGCGATACTAAAGGCCGAAGCACATAAAACTCCACAAGCCATAAACAGACTCGCATAAGCTTTTGCGCATGCGCTATGGCAGAATGAAGAAGTCGTACGCATGCGCAATATATTATACCAGTATGTTTATGGCTTCTGGAATTTTATGTGCTTCGACCTTCATACTGTCTCACACGTCCGTTAAGTGACGTGAAAGTCACGTGACCACTCGGGGAGTACCACCATTGGCCTCACGGTGGGGCTAGAGAAATGCCTCGTGCCTCTTTCACATCGTTTTGAGACGAAGGCATCTCTCTCACTCTTCTGGGGCGGTCACGTGACTTTCACATCTGTTCGGTACATAGGAAGAAAAAAATCACATTTTTTTTAAATTTATCTATCTGTACAAGAGACTCAAAATAAAAAAAAAGTTAATGAGTATCAATATTCCGTATATTGCTGAAATCTGAGGTACTGATTAACCTAAAAATAAAATTTTCAGGTTTATTAGTAAAATTTCATGACATTTCATGACTTTTTAAGGGTCGCATTGAATTTCATGACATTTAAGGGTTTTCAGGTTTTTTCAGGTCGTTAGACACCCTGTATAAGTAACAACGCTCGAAAACGTCTTGAAACGGGACTTAGGGACTTAATTTAAAAATTTAAGGTTTGAAATATTGTATTGAAAAAAAATTCGCATTAAAAAAAAAAATTCGAACGAAGTACTTGCCGAGTTATATAAAATGACTGTACGGACTACCTGTTACGAACTCGCCAAGTACTTCGTTCGAATTTTTTTTTTAATGCGAATTTT
Source organism: Rhorus exstirpatorius (assembly GCA_963564615.1). Taxonomy (NCBI): domain Eukaryota; kingdom Metazoa; phylum Arthropoda; class Insecta; order Hymenoptera; family Ichneumonidae; genus Rhorus; species Rhorus exstirpatorius. The sequence continues at coordinate 32,460,036 of OY751313.1, forward strand.
GTTTCAATACAATATTTCAAACCTTAAATTTTTAAATTAAGTCCCTAAGTCCCGTTTCAAGACGTTTTCGAGCGTTGTTACTTATAAACGGTTAATAAAAATGTAAACAATGAAAATGCTTGATGTACTTGGCAACTGTGACTTATATTATTTGAATTTATTTGACAACTTTTTGTGTTTGACATCTTTTTGTAAAGGTTTATTTGTCAAATATTTGGGTTTGACATCTTTTTGTAAGCATAAAAAAAAAGACGCAAGGAAATGTACTTGTCTCAAGTTTTTGTACACCATTCGTGGTGTTTTTGGTGGGATATGGTTCCTTTTTGCAAAGCATTATATATGTCGATATATATTTACGATGTAACTTCTATGTAAAAGCTTTAAATGGTGACTGCTATGCTCAGGCTAGAATTGAACAATTTTTGGCGGCATAAATTGTCTTGCCAAAACATCCCTAGCGTATTGAGCCACCGCATGAAACCACCTTGGAAACCACCTAAAAACGACGGTGTTTTGGTGCCAAATTTATACCGACCAAACCACCGCGGAGACCACTGTCCCAGGGGTCCCAATTTTTCGAGAGGAGCTTACGGCAAAGTGGATTTCAAAATAACGACTGGCAAAACCACCGTAAAACGAGCACTGACACTCGAACAGTCGTTTAATGGTCGTTTTAACGGTTGTCATTTGTACAAACCACGTCATGCCGTAAGCTGCGTTAAAAAAAGTGGGACCGTCGGGACAGTGGTTTCCACAGTGGTTTGGTCCGTATAAATTTGGCACAAAAACACCGTCGCTTTTATCGTGTTTTGTATGGTCACACAGACTGCTAGGAATTTCGTACAATTATGGAATGGTTTCATTATTTCACAACTTCAGAAGCCCCAATCTAGCCCCTAGCACACGAATTATCATTTGCATTTTTTTTATTAGATCGTTAGCAAGTTTAGCGAACTCCAAAGTGTTCTATGCGTACAAAATCCTATCAATGAGGTCTCTCTATTCTTGAAAGTGCTCGCATGATCCATTCAAACAACTTTGAGTTTCGATTCTTGATACAAAGCACCATCGCTGAGTTATAAAAATCACAAGCATTGCTTTTCTATAGTCGGTTCATAGTATTGAGCACTATCTTTTTTTTCGCGATGGAATAGTAGAGCTTCGTTTGTAAGATATCAATTAAACGCAGACTCAAACCGACCGCGACCCACGTAATTCTACTCATAAAAGCCATCATAGTTAACTAAACACAGGAAAATTCGACAAATCATTGCACTACCAAAAAAAAATCCCATGAAGCGATTTGATCCAGACAAACTCAGTCTATAACCGAATTGGTACAGAAAAATGAAGCATGTTGTCCGTATGCGCAGGTCCTTTGAAATTTGAATTGTCTGTACCGAACCGAGTTGCGAAAATTGTAATTAAACTTTGTTTACTTACAAATCACAAATGTGAATTGAAATTAGACTTTTTTCAATGGACTTTCAATGGAAATGTGATCTGTAATTGAACATTTTGTAATTAAAAATTAGAAATATAATCTGTAATTGAAATTTTTACTTTTTTCAATTACCCATTACAAATAAAATTTCTAATTACACTTCTTTTAATTTCAAATTATAAATGTAATTAGTAATTAAACTTCTGTGTAATTACACATTATAAATGAAATTTAAAATCGACAAGAATTTAATTACAAATTAGAATTGTAATTGAACAACGTTTAATTATAAATTATGAAAGTAATATATTCAATCAATTATTTGTAATCGATTAGACGAGTACAAATTCGCAATAAACAGATCCTCCGGAACATCATTCGTCACCCAGAGTTATCATTTTTTAATTAATTTTTACGTTGGATTATTTTTATGTTTTGCTCCCGATGGACATGTGGTGATGCGCTCCGTAGCACCAGATCCCCAGATCATGGGATCTTTTTTCCTGCCGTCCAGGTATCACTTTCGGTAGTTCTTGAGCAAAGGTTGACGGGCATGCGTCACCTACCGTCCTGGAATGGCCCCACGCTTTGTGATCTTTGAGCACCAGGTCGTCGAGAAGGCGTTATTTGCCGTCCAGGCTCTGCGCTCCGTCGTTCTTGACAACCAGGTCGACGGGAATGAGTTTTCCGTCGTCCAGGTCTCACGCTTCGTAGTTCTTGAGTTCCAGGTCAACGGGATTGGGTTTTCCACCGTCCAGGTCTACCGCTCGATTGTTCTCGAGTTCCAGGTTAACGGGAATGCGTTTTACGCTGTCCAGGTCTCGCGCTCTGTAGTTCTTAAGTTCCAGGTCAACGGCAAGGCATGACGCTTATAAATGGCGCGTAAGACCCGGATGCCAAGCACTATGGTGCGATCAAGCTGGACGCCAAGAAGTAACGCGCGATTAACCTGGATGCTAAAAACTATGACGCGATTGACCTAGACACCAAGAACTATGGAGCGATTAACCTAGGCATCAAGAACTATGGCGCGATCGACCTGGACACCAAGAACTATGACGCGATTGACTTGGGCACCAATAACTATGGCTTGGTCAACCTGGACGCCAATAACTACCGCGCGATCAACCTGGACGCCAAGAACTATGACGCGATCGACCTGGACGCCAAAAACTACGGTGCGATCGACCTGGACGCGAAGAACTATGGTGCGATCGACCTGGACGCCAAGAACTATGACGCGATCGACCTGGACGCCAAGAACTATGGCGCGATTAACCTTGACACCAAGAACTATTGCGTGATCGACCTGGACGCCTAGAACTATGACGCGATTGACTTAGGCACCAATAACTATGGCTTGGTCAACCTGGACGCCAATAACTACCGCGCGATCAACCTGGACGCCAAGAACTATGGTGCGATCGACCTGGACGGGGAGAACAATGGTGCGATCAGCCTGATCGCCAAGAACTATGTCGCGATCGATCCGGACGCCAAGAACTATGGTGCGATCGATCTGAACGCCAAGAACTAATGCGCCATCAACCTGGATTCCAATAACTATGACGCGATTGACCTAGACACCTAAAACTACGACGCGATTGACCTAGACACGAAGAAATATGGAGCGATCGACCTGGACGCCAAAAACTTATGATGCGATTAACTTAGACACCAAAAACTATGGTGCGATCAGCCTGGACGAAAAATGTGCGTGGTGATGTAGGATTCGGGGATTGAACATCAAGATTTCTCGATTTCTCGGTCAACAATCTTGTCGGTCGCCTGGTCTTGTCTCGACTCATCAAAATGTTTCGAGACGAGAAAAGCCAAAATGTTGGAGACGAGAAATTTCTTGTTTCGTCTCGTGTTATGGAAAAGTTTCTCGTTTCGGTGGCATCACTATCGCGACTAAAAAAATCCTGAATCGTGGAGAAATACAGTTCTCAATTAATGTTTACTCTACACAATTAAATAACTATTTAATAAAATAATCGCGGAAACGACTTTTAGGGAAACGAATTTCGGGGCAATGCTGCACTACTCTAGAGAGATAGATACGGCACGTACATGAGACGCTCCAATCTGTCACCACCCGTGGACCTAACCTAATTGGTGCGACAGTTCTTGGTGCGACAGATTTTGGTGCGACAGATGCGAAAATTTCGTGTGAAGTGATTGTACGTCGAATATAATTAATAAAATGCGATATCTCTCATATATCAATAGCTACAGCATTCATTTGGGTACCGATCGAAAGAGAAAAAAAAATAAAAAATATACGTGTTAATATCATTGCCGAAGTCCGTATAATTAATTAATAATTAGGAAAATCAGTTTCGTTATATACATATAATCCTATGTATAAGCAAGTTGTGCGGCGTATAAGAGGCTGTAGTACCTCTCGACATGTCGGTATAGGAGGCAATGTACTTGTCTCGAGGCACTACCGTGCCTCTTGATATGACGGTTCTTTCACGCTGAATTTTTATAAATAGATGCGTTGTATACATGTCGGCAGAAAAATTGAGGTGCTTTGGCTACACATGAAAGAACTTTAAGTAAATATTCACAAAAGGCCCTTTAAAATCCATCCGAAAAAATGAACGACTTCGCACATTCATATTTTTAATTTGCGTTAAAAATAGAAAATATCCGATAGATGATTCAAATTTGCGCGGGTATTCGGCGTTGCCACATTTCGAGCAAGATGGTTGCTGTTACGTCACGTGAAGTCTCGCTCTCCGAAAATTTCGGATTTTCTCGACTTTATTTATCAATTTCTTGCTTATTATTGCGGTAAAATTATCAATTCAAGCTGCCTTATTGATCACAAAGACTCAAGGACCGCAACCATCAGTTTCTTATACATGTATCTTGGCTCTAAGCAGCATAAAAAAATCGATATATGAGAGCACAGACAGATTTTGTCGAGGATTTTGTAATCCACGTGTGATAAATTCATCAACTTTAATAATTAATATCTCGGAAACTGTACGGTAAATCTCGTGGAAACTTTGCATACGCATGTACGAAAGTCTCGACAATGCTATTAAAAAAAAATCAGATTTTTATCTTGGATTCGCTCCAATCACCAAACCTCCTTAAGAGGCACGGTAGTGCCTCGAGACAAGTACATTTCCTCCTTTACCGACATGTCGAGAGGTACTACAGCCTCTTACACGCCACACATCTGGCTTATACACGGGAGTATATCTATACAGAGATGAGCAGGGAGATCTCCAACGCTCGCATTTTCGTGGTACCTGCGATTTTGGAGCGTCGACGTGACACCTAGGCGGTCAAACGCCGAACTGGTCTCATCGCGTGAGATCGACTTGAAGTTATGCGCGTTGAATTGAGCGGTTCCCAACCGCACGGTTTCGTCAGAGATCATGTGATCATCTCGCGTTTCGCTGTCACGCATCCAATCCTTGCTGCCTGACGAGAAATTTTTTCCTGAGTTGATTTTTTTTCAGCTTATATGCATTAATTAATAAAAATGTGTAAAACCGGGGCTTTGGTCTGGTGGCTAGCGTGCTGGCCTCTTAGCCAGAGCCTCGGGAGGTCCCGGGTTCGATTCCCGGTGTCGTAATCTTGTCAGGAGAAAATAAAATATGGGCGTGACTAGCTCCAGATATATGTATGGGGCATACACAAGTACATTTACTGGTGTGTGTCACGTATATATAGCTGTAGTCCATGCTTACGTTCTCCTGTCAAGATGTGACGTAGCTCCGACGCCGTGAGGCGAGCACGGGACCGACTGTAGTGGCCCAGGTTTTCCGCAGTTTCCCGGGGCCCATGATACGTGCTAATACGCGTGCCATGGTGAATGCGCTACAGAATAGGAAGTCGGCTGCGGCCGCACGGGCCCTGGGTGTCTGGTTACTGACCCGGACCAGATACCCAGGGCGGAGGTGGATGTGAGGGAAGGATGGAAAGGGAGGTGAGGGAAGGAGCGCCTTCTTGAAAACCCCGAAAGGGAAGAAGGCGTGAGGATATAAATTAATAAAAAAAAAATAAAATAAAATAAAATAAAAATAAAAATGTGTAAACTGGAACGTGTTTTTTCCTAAATTGACCGAATTTGGATCTTAATTGTCAAATATTCCTAAGCGAGCTCGATGAGCATGTTCTTTCAATGTTCTACATAAATCAGAATTGTTGTTTGGTTGAGTGGATATCGTGGACGGCTGGAGCTCTGAAGAATCGGGGTTCGAGCCTGACCCTTTTTTTTTTCTCTTTACAAGTGTGTTCAATTTGTTTTCAATAATCATGCCTCTGTTCTTTTTTCGCATGCGTGTTTAAACACTCGTAAAAAAAAAAATTCACGGTACTGCACGAACGAAAGCGTGAAAAAACACGGAACGGGTGCAATTTCGAAAACCCGAAACCTCCGATCCTACTGAAATTTCACACGGACGTTCTTTTTGACAAGATGAAACTACCCATAAAAAGATTTTTGGCAACTCGTAGTCGTTTTCGAGATAGCGAATTATAAAGTCTGGTTTTTTTTTTTATACGCTCGTATATCTATATCTATCGACGATGTTCTTATTAAATCTATATATATATATATATAACGCGTTTCGTTTTTGTTCGGATCTTCGCTGGCCCGCTAGTCCGCTAGCCGCTAGTCCGCTCTCACATTATGTGTTTGCTATATGTATATCTCTACACATTCGCGCACACACTTCCATATATCGATCGGTTTGGCGACTCTTGGGGGATATTCCATACTGCTTGTTGCCAAAGTTTTCTGTTTTCTCTCGAGCTCTCGGCTTGACGAAGAGTGGGGGAAGATCGTTTTGGCGCGCGGAGGTGCGCGGGTTGCCGGGCGGGCAGCGTGCAAAAGAGAGGTCCGTGTTACGAGAACTCAGATTTATTATACAGCGCGAGAACACTAGTTATTTTCCTTAAGGTTGTTATGACGATACTTCAAAATGATGCCGTGCAGACCAAATTTTTCCACAATGCATATAATCCTTTTGCCTACGTTCCTGTAAAACTTGGGTACGATTCACAGTACCGTTTTTTGAGAAAAAAATTCGGAAAGTTAATGTGTTTCGTAGGTTTACTGCACCTATGATATATAAATTCTGCCAATTTTTTCAGTATTTACGTAATATCTGACAAGAAAATGGTGCCAATGAGCTGAAAAATATCAATACGTTTTAAGGGGTTAGGTACACTTGCAAGGCCAAAAAAAACTTTTTTTTGAGATTTTTTTTGAAGACAATATTCATTATTCATTGATCAATATTTATCAGTTCGAAAGATACACATTTCAAGAAGTTACAGTAATTTTTTCATGTCAAAAGAGTGATAAGCAACCGAGTTACAGCCAATCTCCCAGAGGCCCAAAAAAAAAAGTTGTTTTGCGGTGCGTAACGTAACTCATGACTGGATCATCTGAAACGAACTAAATCGTTGGAATTAGTTAAAAACAATATTCTCTTGTACTTGACGGTTAAACATTTTGAATTTTCGCTTTATTTTTTTTTATACAACCGAAAAATCAACGATTTTTTTAGCGGAAAAAACATTTTTTACTTTGAACATCCGCCATTTTGTCAAAAAATTAAATTTTTATAAAATATCGCCGTCAAGTACAAGAGAATATTGTTTTTAACTAATTCCAACGATTTAGTTTGTTTCAGATGATCCAGTCATGAGTTACGTTACGCACCGCAAAAGAACTTTTTTTTTTGGGCCTCTGGGAGATTAACTGTAACTCGGTTGTTTCCCTGCTAACACAGAACGTTATAAAAACGATGTTAAGACGTTTACAAAAACACGGAAAAACGTCTCTTTTGAATGGTCGAAAAAACGTCTTGATAAACGTATTTTAAACGTTATTTTGCCGCAAACGTCTTGAAAACGTCTTTTAAACGTCATTATGGCCGCAATTTTTTTCCCCAAAAAGTTTACAGCGTGTTTAACACATTTCTGTCAGCTTCTGTAAACTTTTTTGGGAAAAAAATTGCGGCCAAAATAACGTTTAATATACGTTTTCAAAACGTTTTTTCGACCATTCAAAAGAGACGTTTTTGCGTGTTTTTGTAAACGTCTTAACAACGTTTTTATAACGTTCTGTGTTAGCAGGGTTATCACTCTTTTGACATGAAAAATTACTGTATTTTCTTGAAATGTATATCTTTTGAACTGGTAAATATTGATCAATGAATAATGAAAACTGTCTTCAAAAAAAAATCTCAAAAAAGCGTTTATTTCCGTCTTGCAAGTGTACCTAACCCCTTAAGGTATTTCAAAAGATGAGGCTATTCAAAAGAGTCTGACCGTTCATACACGCTATACCCGTGGATAGTGAGCTTATGTTTTGGCTTGTAACTAATAAACCAGATGGATGAACCTATTCAAATTTGTTGACAGTCATATTAAAGATCTAATAAAGATCTGACATAAATTTTATGCGGGTGGTAGTATTTTAATGGAATTGACAGCTCAAACAAATAATGCTCCCATTTACTCTCGTGTATAAGCCAAATTTTTGAAAATTATTTTTACAAAAACAACATGGAGGATCGACTTGAAATTTGAGCAGTTCACGTTTTATATATTTGTCACTTATTTTAAAAAAAAATTGAGTTGATGGCATATCATTTTCAAAAGTGGTATCGAAACTCCTTAAGAGACATTACCTGGATATTCTGTAAAAATTTCAGAATTTTTGACAGTACCGTTTTTAGAATATTTATAATGAAAGAGAAAAAGGACCCGCTTGCCCGTGAGCGGCGCAACATTGTATCGTCGATGCATCCCCGCGCCCGACCTATATAGATATAATAAGAACATAGTCGATAGATATAGATATAAGAGCGTATAAAAAAACGAGACTTATTTATAATTCGATATCTCGAAAACGATTACGAGTTGCTCATTTTGTCAAAAAGAACGTCCGTATGAAATTTCAGTAGGATCGGAGGTTTCGGGTTTTCGAAATTGCACCCGTTCCGTTTTTTCACGCTTTCGTTCATGCAGTACCGTGAATTTTTTTTTTACGAGTGTTTAAACACGCATGCGAAAAAAGAACAGAGGCATGATTATTGAAAACAAATTGAACACACTTGTAAAGAAAAAAAAAAAAAAAAAAAGGGTCGGGCTCGAACCCCGATTCTTCAGAGCTCCAGCCGTCTACGATATCCACTCAACCAAACAACAATTCTGATAAATGTAGAACATTGAAAGAACATGCTCATCGAGCTCGCTTAGGAATATTTGACAATTTGGATCCAAATTCGGTCAATTTAGGAAAAAACACGTTCCAGCTTACACATTTTTATTAATTAATGCATATAAGCTGAAAAAAAATCAACTCAGGAAAAATTTTCTCGTCAGGCAGGAAGGATTGGATTCGTGACAGCGAAACGCGAGATGATCAGATGATCTCTGACGAAACCGTGCGGTTGGGAACCGCTCAATTCAACGCGCATAACTTCAAGTCGATCTCACGCGATGAAACCAGTTCGGCGTTTGACCGCCTAGGTGTCACGTCGACGCTCCAAAATCGCAGGTACCACGAAAATGCGAGCGTTGGAGATCTCCCTGCTCATCTCTGATCTATATAACGAAACTTATTTTCCGAATTATTAATGAATTATACGGACTTAGGCAATGATATCAATGTGATGTTATCACCCCACCCGTAACGAGGTTGCTGATAACTACCAACGCACGCCAGATAGCGCGTGCGTCAATCGAAATTGGGAGGTATTATTTGAATGTACTCCGTTTGCTTAAGATAGGATAGAACATATAGGAATATAGGATAAGATCGAATTCGATCTTATGCATTAATTATAAGATTATTATAGGGTTGGTCACTCGACAACGATTTCAGGAGCGGGCATGTACAAGGGCTGCAAGCCATGTGGCATGCAGCCGGCAAGACCCATCGAAGCGAAAACCGTCCTTCCCTGGGTTTTCGGTTAATTTCATTTTCTACAATTTTTTGCACGTAACCTTTTTTTTCCTCCAGTAACGAAGTAGAGGATGAAAGAAACAAGCCTCTTTGTCTCCAAAGACGTGGGAAAGGCTTTTCCTCGAGTTACGAATACGTGCTCACTAAAGGTCGTAAAAATAGTATATACATAATCCTCAAGTGCTTCCAAGCCGGGAATACTTGGCCGCACATGTTGTTTTTTCTTGAATCTTAGTATTGTCTTCACTTGCAACGCGCATCGCACGCGAGGGAAGAGGGGGAGCTCAAGGGGCGTGGAGACAAATCTCAGGAAAACTGCGTATTTTTGACGTGACGGGATTTTTCCCATAGGTCGATGGGAGGGTAGCGTGTCTTCAAAATCCCCTCTCTTGGTATGAGGGCCTTCTGCCCTCGGAGGACGCCGCGACGATGGGTCTCGCCGAAAAAGTCAGTCGATTTGCGACACTGAAAGAATAGAGTCTCTTACCCACACGATAACTGTTAAAAAACCCAATCATATTCATTTTATCATATTTCAACAGAGCAAAAATTCATTTTATATATTCAACATTTCTTTAATACCTAAATATAATTTCAATTCAATAAACTTTGCTTTAATGTCGATTGAGAAATTCATTTGAAATACCCGCGCGTTCCGAAATCCCCTTTCCGAAAGGAAAGGCTCCCTTCTCTATCAAAAGTTTAACTTAGGGGTGTGTTCCGATATTCGCTCCAAACGCTGAAAACGCTGAACACGAAAAGAGCGTTCCGATATTCCAACCGGCGCTAACTGCTACGAATAACGGAACGACTCTCAACCGTGCTCTGAACACTGTAGTCAATGACGCAATACAAATACAGGCTTGTCCGATAATATGTGCTCTAATTCGCTCAGTTACAAGTCGTATCACAATGCGTCTTTTCCAGTTCAGGATTTGTGTAACATAATATATGTAATATTAGTCTGCCAAAATAAATCGATAATTTTTTTTTGTTTTACACAACCTGAAACTAGTTTGATATAAAAAAAGAACCTGCGTAAAGACTGAGCCCTATCCTCAAAGATTTAGAGGTGACGCGTTGGACTTTTTTGTCTTTTTTATTTCATTAAAACGTAAATAACCAATTTGCGTTAATCAAACATGAAATATTCTTGTTTAGAAAAATGAATGATACTCCAAACTCATATATATACCAAATATACTTTGATAAACAGTCTTGGTTATCGCAGCAACAATTATTGATCGATACATACGTACAGATAAACGCAAACAAAAATTTAAAAAAAGACTAGGATTCCAGTAAAAAATTAATTTTTATGCGATCAATGTAAAAAAAAATTGTATAATAGAATTATTTTTTTAATAATAATTCTATAATGATGTTTTTTAAGTAATTCTATAATAATAGAATAATTTTTTTAATATTGATCGCATAAAAATCATTTTTTAATCACCGCTCGATTTTTTATATTAAAAACCAATATTTATTTATGAAAAAGTCATAACTAAGTATATATAAACCATATATACTTAGTTATAGCTTTTTCATAAATAAATTTTTGTTTTCTTAATATAAGAAACCGAGTGGTAATAGTAAATGATGTTTTATGCGATCAATATTTAAAAACGAAATTCTATTATTATAGAATTATTTAAAAAACATTATTATAGAATTATTACAAAAACAATAATTCTAGCATAGAATTTTTTTAAAAATTGATTGCATAAAAATTCATGTTTTACTGAAATCCTGTTTGTTTACGTTTATCTATATATGTATGTATTGATCAATAATTGTTGCTGCGATAACCAAGACTGTTTACCACAGTATATTTGGTATGTATATGAGTTTGGAGTATGATTCTTTATTTAAAAAAAGAATATATTTCATGTTTGATTAATGCAAATTCGTTATTTACGTTTTAATAATGAAATAAAATGACAAAAATCCGATGTGTCACCTCTAAATGTTTGAGGATAGGGCTCAGTCTTTACGCATGTTTTTTTTTGTCAAACTATAGTTTCAGGTTGTGTAAAGCAAAAAAAAATTATCCATTTATTTTGGCAGTCTAATATGTATCTCTATTAAACTTAACTAACAAATATTTTTACGGATAATCTTTGGACTACTTAGATTTTGTCCTCTTATCTTATAGTTTTGTCCTCGTTTTGTTAACCGCTCAACGAAGCGGTTCGGGTTCGCCATTTTGATCATTTCCTTTGTTTTGTTTTGTTTGAAGATGCGTTTTAAAGCGTATATTGGCGTATATCGGAACGCATCAGCGCAGAATAGTGGGGACGCGTAGGATGCCTCAACTTCGGAGCTGAGGCATCCTATGCGTCCCCACTCCAGCCGTTTTAGCGTCCCCACTCCTCTCTCGCTCAGCACTTGCAACGTTTTTCGCGAATATCGGAACGGGCTAAGCTTGCTGGAAGCGCTACAAACGAATATCGGAACACACCCTTAATTCCCCACGGACTACAAATTCAACGTGACGGGATGTCACAATCTACACGAATATTTTTTTTTTTCTCTTTCGATCGGTACCCAAATGAATGCTATAGCTATTGACATATGGGAGATATTGCATTTTATTATTTTCATTTGACGTACATCATCATCATCATTTGCTGTTTTTTTTTTCTCATCCGCCACAAATTTTCGCACCACCCGTGAATCTAACCGCAAATTCATCACTCGCCTGTCACACCAGGCTAAAAGGCTGAAATCACGTACATCACGTTACGCATTATTTTTGGTTAACGAAGCTGCCTTCGTTGCTTCGGCATTTCCGAAAGTCGTTTACGCGATTTTTTTATCGTTACTTTGAGATGAAAGTTCAGAGGTTTTATTACGAAAGTGAAGTATAAAAATAAATTGAAAAAAAAAACAAACAGTGTTAGAGTATTATTTTATCATGGAGATATGAGGAATAATTTACAGCGAACTCCGTGATTTCTTATAAGAGGCCATGTTGAATTGGCTTGTAAAGAGATAAAAAGAATGACAAATATCTCGCGTAAAAACCCACCTTGGATCATAAAAATTTGTATGAGTTTTTTTTACATTATAATCTAACATTCTGCCAAGTTTCGTATTTTTCCGTCCATCAATTCTATTTCCTGCGTTACTTCCTTAAGAGGTTATATTGGTATATTTCGAAAAATAAATATTGATTATTAATTAAATAAAGTTTAAAGTATATTAATGAAACAGAATTGTGTTTTTTTCCACAAACATCAAAGTACATTCAGCATTTTTATTTTTAACATTGTTTATTACACTTTAATTATTCATTAAATGATATTTAAATTCCAAGTGAACTTCATAAGTTCTTTGCATCGTGTAATTTCGATTGAATATTTTCTTTCTGTATCTCTTCCCTCTCTCAGGATCATCAGGACTTCAAAAGGTTCCGTGAGCATTGCTTGTTATCGATAAGCCGGAGCTCTTCTAACGTTTTTTAATCCGCACATGATCTACGCCAGCATGAACTCCGAGTATTCTATTTGACATCATACAAAGTCCCAGCTGCACTGTCTTATTATCACAGATTTCATGTGAATGCAAACCAGAGAAGCTCACGCAATTCTAGACAGAAAAATAGTATGCGTCATCAACTAAACACAGAAAAATTAGTTACATCTCTAAGCCGTCACAAAAACATTTCCCCATATAGGGATTTGACCCAGTAAATTTGGCCCATATCCAACTTGATAAAAAGAAACTCGTTGCTAAAAATAAAATATATAATATTTTATTTTTAATAACCGTATTTTTAATAACGATAAAAAGAAAATCAACTTGCTACAATCAAACACAAAGCACCACCAATTTGGAATAGAAAAATTCGACGCATCACCAACTCAACGCACAAAAAATCTCCTACAGGCTATCTCGATGGAGATATACTCTCCCATGGTACAGTTTCACACAGCGAAAACTCTCATGCGGCGTAACTTGGTCCACTTCAACTCTCAACAGACGCAACCATAGTCCGTTAGACTGTGTAGAGTTGGAGCAGGCCGAGCTGTGCCACGAAAGTATCGCTGTGGCGAGTTACGCCAAGGGAGAATTTTTCTGTGTTGACATGCCCTGGCAGTTTTTGCATGTCGAATTGGTGATGCATCGAGTTTTTCCATGTTGAATTGGCAATATGTCCAGTTTAATTGGAGCAAGCCGATGGCGCATTGGGTTTTTCTGCACCAATTTAATTATAGGCTGAGTTTGTCTGGGTCATGTCGCTTCATGGGATTTTTTTTGTTTTACAGTGCAGTGTGTCGAATTTTTCTGTGTCCAGTTAATTATGCGTGTGACTTTTATGAGCAGAATTACGTGGCCCGGGTTGAGTCTGCATTCAGTTGGTATCTGTACAAACAAAGCTTTACCATTCCATCGCTAAGAAAAAAAACATAAAGCTCAATATTATAAACAGACTATCGAAAAGCTTCTCTATGATTTTATATCTTGTAAGCAATGGATTTATTATTTGAATCCCCGCGGTACGCTCAGCCTTAGAAGCCGACGTACAGGTCTCGCGACTATCGAAATTCTCCCCCCCCCCCCCCCCCCACGCACGTGAATCGAGACCAGGAGGTCTACATGTTCGGAAAATTCCAACGCTCTTTCTCGTTCGCTCCGGGAACGTCATCGCGAGCAGTCCCCATATATCCTGTCGTCAGGCGGATTGATCGATATTGTTGGACCACGCATAATTATATTTGTCTGCGTATCAGTATTTTCTTTATATATCTTCGAATTATCCATATTCTTATTTTGTTCATATCACGGTTCCCGGAGGCACACGAACGAGCTTATCGTAGCGCACCGATTCCCTAGCAGTCTGTGCGACCATACAAAACACCATAAAAGCGACGGTGTTTTTGTGCCAAATTTATACGGACCAAACCACTGTGAAAACCACGGTCCCGACGGTCCCACTTTTTTTAACGGAGCTTACGGCATGGTGGTTTGTACAAATGACAACCGTTAAAACGACCATTAAACGACTGCTCGAGGGTCAGTGCTCATTTTACGGTGGTTTTGCCAGTCGTTATTTTGAAATCCACTTTGCCGTAAGCTCCACTCGAAAAATTGGGACCCCCGGGACAGTGGTCTCCGCGGTGGTTCGGTCGGTATAAATTTGGCACAAACACACCGTCGTTTTTAGGTGGTTTCCAAGGTGGTTTCATGCGGTCGCTCAATACGCTAGGGTTTGAAGTTGAGTAAAGCACGAGCGCATGTTATCTTATCTCTCTCGTATTTATTTCGTATCAATCGTATAAATTTGTTAAAAAATTTCTGTGTCATCTTACTCGCCATTTTTTTTTTATTATTAAACTTAAGTTCTTCGCCCATGACTCGCCATTATATTATCCTTCTGCAAAAATTTAATCATTACGCTCCTAAAACTCACAAATTGGCGCCCAACGTGGGGCACGATAAATTTTAGTAATATTATCGTGAACCTAACAAAAAAAAAAAATATAGAGTATGAGTGTGGAGCGGGAATGATAAAATTGTATGGAGAGTGATAGCGAAAACGTATATGTAATAAAATCGGGTTGAATAACGAAACAAAAATTCATAAACTATAATTTTTCAGCGAAACAATCAAAAAATCGCACAATAAGTATGCCGTTATTGTACGACGAAAATATGCCAAGTAACACAGAACAGGAAAGAGCGCGAGAGATGGAGAATGAGAGAGAGGATTTACACAGGCAGCGTGAACAGCTAGAGAGAAAACGTTGAAATCGACATTAAAATGCCGAAATTTAGAGACGAATTTGCGTCAAACCCCGTGCGATTCCTTGAGGAGGTGGAAAAGTTTTTTAAAATCAAAAATATCAAAGCCGACCGACAGATAATATTCATAAAACACGCTCTAGAGGGACGGGCGGGAATTTGGATGGATATGAGGGAGGGGATAAATGATTTTAACGAGTTCAAGGAACAGTTTCTCGAAGAGTTCTATTCAATCCCGATTAGAGTCAAATTTAAAAGCGAATGGATGGACAGGCGGTATGAGGCGAGCAAAGAGTCGATGCAAACATACTTTTACAGGCAGCGTCGCGAGACCAAATATTTTATTCCCGCGATAACCGAGTACGAAATTAATTACGAGATCATCAGGCAGTATCCAACATGGGTAAAAGAAACTCTTGCCACAATAGACAAAAAAAATACCGCGCTGATTGGTCAAGCGTTGGCTGATTTGGACGAAATTCGTAGAGAGCGAGGCCGAGATAAAAAAAACATTCGGGACGGGGGGAATCGAGAATATCCACAGTCGGGTCCAAGAATCAAACACATGCGATATGAAGAATCGAACAATTACGAGGGACAAAGAGATTATGATCGGTACGAATACAGACGTGATGTAAATAGAGTCCAGAATTCAGATCAAAATAACTATCGTGATTACGGCTCTCGGAGACATTCACCGGTCAGATTGCCCGATACCCGTTTCCCACCGCCATTCGGGACACAGAGAAACAACGATGACCGACGCCCTCACTCAAATTACACTCAGAATAATCAATATCAATCGCGAAATAATTCTTTAAACTGAAAAGCGGCGCGATGCAAATTCATCCGGCGTCGCGCTGCCGAAGTTTTGATTTTTTAGACGAGTTAGCGATAGGAGTAGATGGAGAAAAGGATCGGACTAATAGAGAGGATTCGGGAAAGTTGGCGAGGAGCCCGCACATGCGGATGAATATCGGAGCGCATAATGTATTGGCCCTCGTCGACACCGGTAGTCAGGTGACGGCGATTTCGGAGAATTTATATAGGCAAATGACGACGAAAAAGTCAGTTCATGAACTTCCGGTATGTAATGTGATGGTGTCGACGGCGATAGGAAAGAAGGCGACCTCGATCAAACGCCAGATACTCGTTGAATTGAAAGTTGAGGATCTCAGTATAGAATCGTCTCTATTAGTAATACCGCATTTGACCTCGGATGTAATTTTGGGCCACGATTGGCTTTCGCGGAATCGTGTGACCATCGACTACGATACAAATATTATCAAAATTGGTAGGAGAGCTCTCGCAAGGCCGTCTGTATTATTCGAGCGGAGCGCTGCCGAGACGATGGTCTCTTCCCAGAAAGACGACGTCACGTATGTTTTTGTTGTCAATGCTCACGAGATGATAATGCCCGCGGAAAGTAGAAGTAATATCACGAACGTAGAGGGGGAAAAGAAACAGATGACGAGTTCCAGTAACGACGAGTCACGACTCGAAGATAAAGGAAATAACGAAAATCAGATGTTGATCGAAACGAA
This sequence comes from Rhorus exstirpatorius, assembly GCA_963564615.1. Taxonomy (NCBI): domain Eukaryota; kingdom Metazoa; phylum Arthropoda; class Insecta; order Hymenoptera; family Ichneumonidae; genus Rhorus; species Rhorus exstirpatorius. The sequence continues at coordinate 32,476,723 of OY751313.1, forward strand.
TAAAGATAATATTGACGAAGACGAGAATCGTGATTCAGGAAACAATAATTCGATGTGGGAACTTGAAAAGATTATTGAAAAAAAAGTAATGAATTGTGGAGGGCTATGATGACTCGAGATGAAGATAAGATTGTCAAGAAGCGTAAAGGTGCAAAAAGAAAAAGGAAAGGGAGAAACAAAAGGAAATCGGTATTCGTAGAAAAGGGTGAATTTGATAATGAAACTGGATTAACGGAAAAGGGGGTTGAAGATAATTTCAAGATTATGACGACAGAAGAAGACGAAGAGAATTTTTGGGCTTGTCATTTGACGTCTGGGAGTGAATCGGAGCACTCGACGGCGTCTCCGCCGAGGCCGGAGAACCTATCCTTGCTTAATGAATCTCAGAAAAATATTTTCCAAGAATTACTCGAAAAATACGGCTCTTTGTTTTCGGATAAGCCAGGTTGCGCGAGGGGATACGAGCATCGGCTCAAAATCAGGACCGATCGACCCAAGGTGCGCCATACGTACCCCATCCCATTTAAATTGCGCAAGGCAACTGGTCAGGCAATAAATAAAATGATTCAGGACGGTATTATTGAGCGAAGCATTAGCCCATTTTGTAACCCTTTGCGTATTGTAAAGAAGGAAGATGGGACCGTGAGAGTCTGTTTGGACGCGAGATTCATTAATAAAATTATCGAGAACGACCAAGAATCCCCACCATTGATACATGAGCTCACGCAAAAGTTTCACGGAGCCAAATGGTTTACCAAACTCGATTTAACGAATGGGTATTGGCAGGTTCCGCTGCACAAAGATTCGCGACCGTTTACATCCTTTTTATTTAATTCACACACCTATCAATTTTGTCGTGTACCGTTTGGCATAAAAACCGCCGGTAGTGGTTTTATTCGCTCCCTCAGTTTCGCTCTCAAGGATGATTTTAATGAGAACACCTCCTGTTACATAGATGATATCCTGATAGGAACCGAATCGTTCGACGAACACGTGCGAATTTTGTCAAAATTGTTCCAACGCTTGACGGAGTATAATTTCACGCTAAAGTTCGCAAAATGTATGTTTTTTCAAGACGCCGTGCCGTTCTTAGGGTACCAGATATCGTCTCAAGGCGTAAAGCCCTCCCCGCGTAAGCTTGACGTCATATTTAATTTCGAGGAGCCGAAAAACAAGCGGCAGTTACAGCAATTTTTGGGAGTTTGTAACTACTATAGAAAATTCAACGCTCGTCACAGTAATTCCGTTGATCCCCTCAGAGAATTGTTGACTAAAGAGAAAACGTGGGATTGGACACATGTTCATAAAAAAGCGTTCGAATCAATGAAAAAAGATTTTCGTCAATGCGTGTGCCTTAAGCACGTCATTCCGGGAACCCCATTAAGGGTGCAAACAGATGCGAGTGATCGTGGGATAGCCGGTATTCTGTATCAGGTCGATGATGAGGGCGATCATAACGTCATCGATATTGTCAGTAGGTGTTTGAGTGCTCCCGAAATTAAATATACGACGACCGAAAAAGAGCTTTTGGGAATTGTTTACGCGGTGGGAAAATTCAGGACGTATCTGATAGGAGAAAAATTCGAAATCATGACGGATCACAAATGTTTGACGTTTCTTCGCACAGCACAGTTTCAAAGCTCGAGAATCACCCGTTGGGTTCTCTTGCTGCAACAGTACACATTCACTGTCAGGCACTGGAAAGGGGTGGATAACATCGTGGCCGACTTTTTCAGTCGTAATCCTGAGGGAAAATGTGCGGAAGAAAGTGAGGATACGCTTGTTATCTCGTCATTACAACGGCATTTGCCCTTAGAAGGGAACGAGCGTGACGTATTGCTGGTCGTTATGGCGATGCGCGAGTATGACTCTAGTTTGGCGAAAGACTTTAAAAAATTGGAGGAATGGCAACGTAGTGATTCGAAGTTAAAGTCCGCGATCGAAGTGTGCAAAGATACAGGGGGGGAGTCTAATTTCGTCGTCTATGATAATATTCTTTTCCACCGCGAGAAGGAGAAAGCGAATTGGAGAGTCGCGATACCGGAAAATTTACAAAAACGTTTGATCGAGGCGGTGCACGTTAAGTTGGGCCATCCGGGGGTGTATAAAACGGTCATGTATCTCAAGCAATTCTATTACTGGCGCGGAATGTCGAGGGACGTGAAAAATTTCGTCTTGCGTTGTGACATGTGTCAAAGGGTAAAGTATCTAACTATCTCGATGGAGGGCAAGTATAGTTTCGTCGAATCGAGCGGTCCAAACGAGCTGATTACAGTTGATTTTTACGGCCCCCTTCCGGTCGGCAGGGGGGGAGTTCAGTATCTTTTCGTGATGGTAGACGCGTTCACAAAATATGTGAGTCTATTCCCGATCAAGAAAGCGACGGCTCGTGTTTGTCTAAAGAAAATCATTGACGTATTTATTCCCAAGTTTGGAAAGCCGAAACGTATCTTATCGAATCATGGTAGCCAATTTACATCGGAATTATGGCGAACGTGTCTCGAAAAGGAAAATATTCAGGTTCTCTTTAGCTCGATCAGGCACCCTCAATCGAATCCGACCGAATGGGTCATGAGAGAATTGGGACGATTGTTTCGCACGTTATGCGCCGATAAACACACGCGGTGGGTAGAGTTCGTCTCGCAAATCGAACAAGTCCTCAATATCACTGTCCACCAAAGCACCGGATTAACACCACATGAATTACAATTCGGAAAACCGATTCGTGATAAGATCCTTGAACTCGTTAATTTTCCACCGAATGAGACTGTTCCTCGCGATCTACTTATCCTTATGGCCAAGGATAATTTACGAAAGAGCTTTAAGCGGAGAGCAAAGGGACAAACAAATATATCAAAGGTTCGTCTCAATGTTGGAGATCTTGTCCTTTTACGAGTACGGCACTTGTAGAATGCTTTCGACAAGGTAACACAAAAATTTTTCCACCTCTTCGAGGGTCCATATAAAATATCGCGACGCATTGGGGAGAATGCATTTGTATTAATTGATCCCAAAGATGGAACAGTAGAGATAGGAACGTACAATCGCCTCAATCTTCGAAAGTAATAAGCTCACACAGACTGAAATAAAAATTAAAAAAGAAAAAGAAAAAAAAAAAAAAGGAACGAAACCTGAAAGATAAATAGGAGACAGTATATCGACGCCGAAACGAGAGCGTGATGTGCAGTGGCCGTTGCTGTGTACGTTCTCTCTCTCAGTCTCCCACTCCATAGTCTAAGAGGCATAATATAATATACTGTTGTTATTTTCGATTTTTTGATATCCTAATATACTTGTAAGATATTCTGTGATGATTTAAACTGGTGATTTTACTGTAAAGGCGATATTTAAATACTTATTTTGACAAAATCGTGGCGTATGCGAAAGCGCTGGTAAAGTATTAGTTGACGATAAAATTCGGAGTAAGAAATATTATAGTTGAGCCGACGATACGGAATGTGTATGTTGATGGATGACAAATGATATCTCATTTTGACGTGTGTGTTCGCATTGATGAGTGTATATGAATAGAAGCGAGGGTGATAAAGATTGAAAATGACGACGATATGCGTGCGGCTATGTAGCGAATGTCGATTTTGTGCAGACGAATTGAATGCGGATTCATTATGCGAATATTGTGTGACATCTTCGTTTATGCTGTCTGATATTACATCGTGACACATAAAAGGGGGGGAAATTGTAAGCAATGGATTTATTATTTGAATCCCCGCGGTACGCTCAGCCTTAGAAGCCGACGTACAGGTCTCGCGACTATCGAAATCCCCCCCCCCCCCCCCCACGCACGTGGATCGAGACCAGGAGATCTACATGTTCGATAAATTCCAACGCTCTTTCTCGTTCGCTCCGGGAACGTCATCGCGAGCAGTCCCCATATATCCTGTCGTCAGGCGGATTGATCGATATTGTTGGACCACGCATAATTATATTTGTCTGCGTATCACTATTTTCTTTATATATCTTCGAATTATCCATATTCTTATTTTGTTCATATCACGGTTCCCGGAGGCACACGAACGAGCTTATCGTAGCGCACCGATTTGAAGTTAAGTAAAGCACGAGCGCATGTTATCTTATCTCTCTCGTATTTATTTCGTATCAATCGTATAAATTTGTTAAAAAATTTCTGTGTCATCTTACTCGCCATTTTTTTTTAATTATTAAACTTAAGTTCTTCGCCCATGACTCGCCATTATATTATTCTTCTGCAAAAATTTAATCATTACGCTCCTAAAACTCACAATCTTAGCGATGGTGCATTGTATCAAGAATCAAATACTCAAAGTTGTTCGGATAGGTCATGCGAGCATTCTCAAAAATCGGGATACCTCATTGATAACATGTACGCATGGAACATTCTGAAGTTTGCTAAGCTTATTAAGGGGGTCAGGTACCGAAAATTTCACATCCAGAACCTCTAACGGTAGAGACTGGCTGATTTTTGTCTTGATATCATTTCTCATATCAAAATACCTCATGAAATTTAGAAAAATTAATTTTTTCCCTATTTTCAAAATAATTTTTTTCGAAACCGTTGATATATCGAAAATCCCATCTGCTAGATTATTCATTGTGATAAGTGTTGTTATATAATTTCGTCCAGGTAAAGTTTTATTACTTGATCATATCATAGAATTTTTTTTATTCAGGCCATGGAATCCATTTTCTTCTTATTATATTCTACCAATTAATTTATCACACATTTGGACAATTGTTGTGCCTTTAAATGGTATCTCCTCCTACAATTTTGAACTTTGAGGGTTGTAGATTTTTTTACACATTCTTTGGGTCACAATAAAAAATCTAGCAGATGGGATTTCCAATACCTATCTTAACGGATTCAAAAAAAATTATTTTAAACACGTGGAAAAAATTAATTTTTCGAAATTTTATCAATGTGAGGTATTTTGATACGAGAAATGATAGTCCGGGAGCCCACTGCAAATTTTCGAGTCGATCGCTTTTATGGCTGATTTTTATCGAGAAAAATAGGTGATATATTGTCGAATACCAATCGCCTTTCAGCCAAACCCGTACCCCCTGCGTTATATGTTATAACAAATAATTAACAAATATAATTGTGTGCCGTGCTTCACCCATCGCTTTTATTCAAATTTTCCGTTTCGATCGTTAGTAGGCAATTAATTAGATTTTTTGGTACCCGGCTGCCGCCCTTCATCCCCTGCGCTAAGGGTGGCTGCTAGCATCAAATATGACTACATAAACTTATCCGCCTACACCCATCGCTTTTATGGACGAAACCTACGTCGTTGGAAAGGTCGTCAAATTTCCCTCAAGAAAATACCCGGCTGCCGCACCTCTGTCCCTGTAAACCTCAGGCTGCCGAGCTTTTAACTCGACGCGCGAGTCCGTTCGAGGGGCCCGCGCAGGGCGTCACCCGTGGAGCTAAAACCCCGTACCGTGACACAAGAAAAGCCGTGAGCCACCGGTCGAGCTAAAACCCCGTACCGTGACACAAGAAAAGCCGTGAGCCGTGTTCCGTCACACACATGGCAGGCGCTATGTGTTGGTGTATGGACGCGGGCCTCTCGAACGGACTCGCGCGTCGAGTTAAAAAGCTCGGCAGCCTGAGGTTTACAGGGACAGAGGTGCGGCAGCCGGGTATTTTCTTGAGGGAAATTTCACGACCTTTCCAACGACGTAGGTTTCGTCCATAAAAGCGATGGGTGTAGGCGGATAAGTTTATGTAGTCATATTTGATGCTAGCAGCCACCCTTAGCGCAGGGGATAAAGGGCGGCAGCCGGGTACCAAAAAACCTAATTAATTTCCTACTAACGATCGAAACGGAAAATTTGAATAAAAGCGATGGGTGAAGCACGGCACACAATTTTATTTGTTAATTATTTGTTATAACATATAACGCAGGGGGTACGGGTTTGGCTGAAAGGCGATTGGTATTCGACAATATATCACCTATCTTTCTCGATAAAAATCAGCCATAAAAGCGATCGACTCGAAAATTTGCAGTGGGCTCCCGCACTATGATATCAAGACCAAAATTATATAGCGAGTCTCTACCGTTAGCGGTTCTGGATGTGAAATTTTCGGTACCTGACCCCCTTAAGAATCTAATAAACGAAATGCAAATGATATTTAATGTCTTAGTTGCTAGATTGGGGCCTCTGAATTTGTAAAATAATGAAACTATCGCATGACGAAATGTTTTGAAAAGACGAAATTCATCCCCTCAAAAATTGTTTAATTCTAGCCTGAGCAGAGCAGTCACCATTCGAAGCTTTCACATAGAAGTTACATGGTAAAAATATATATAATCCTTTGCAAAAAGAAGCCAAATCCCCCCAAAAAACACCATAAATGGTGTACAAAAAGTTGAGACAAGTACATTTCCTTGCATCGTTTTATCTTTCCTTATAAAAATATGTCAAACATAAATAGTTGTAAAATAAATCCTCACAAAAAGTTCTCAAATAAATTCAAATCATCCAACTCACAGTTGCCAAGTACATCCAGCATTTTTATTGTTTACATTGTTTATTAACCATTTATAAGGAGGTCACAACGCCCGAAAACGTCTTGAAACGGGACTTAGGGACTTAATCTAAAAATGTATTGTTTGAAAAATTTTTATTGAAAAAAATTCGGATTGAAAAAAAAAATTCGAACGAAGTACTTGGCGAGTTCGTAACAGGTAGTCCGTACAGTCATTTAACATAACTCGCCAAGTACTTCGTTCGAATTTTTTTTTCAATCCGAATTTTTTTCAAACAATACAATACGCAATTATGCTTCGAATGCATAGTCAGCACAGGCTTCAATACTGCCGTTAACGAGCTGTAATATCATACTGCAATATTAACATCACTCTTTCGGCATTTTACCGCAATATCGTGCTGTCAGAATACAGCTTAATGCGGCGGTAGATGGTTGCTTACTGCTGGCACAGTTTGCTGTTCTATGGCATACTATTGCTAACATACTGACGCAAAATGTCTATCTGGGTCGATTTGTTGCGCGTAATAATCGCCTGGCGGCGCGTCAAGCGATGCTTCGCTAGCGTGCGGTACAGTGGAAACTCATTTAATGCACGACTTTTGTACCGACACCTATTGAGGGAGTGCATTAATCAAGGGTGCCCCTCTACAACTTTTGGCAGAACCAATCCCTGCAGAGAGCATATCCCACGCTTGTACATATGTATATACAGCTATGAATATCGTTGTTTCTGTCACACGAATTGATCAGCTGTTAGGAAATGAAGGAATGCTTTTATTTTTAAATCATTCGCCAAAAGTGTACAAAAACCGAGTCTAAATTTTAATCTCGCAACGTTACTTTTTTCAATATCATTCACGCAAGCACAAAACGATTTTTTTTCTTTATTAGAAACGAAATCTTACCTATTGCGTTTTGAGGTTGACGACTAACAAGAGTGCCGCTAGCGGCCGGTAACCACGAGCAACAAGAGAGACGGCATAAAAGGAGAAAGAGGAGTGGGGCTAGTGTCTCGAGGCCCGAAGTGGTGGGGGGTACGCGGCGTGAATCAATCAAGGGAATCGAGGGGAAATCAGGCAACTAATGAGCGTGCGTCAAATGAGTTTCTACTGTACATAACTCCTGTCTTTTTAACTGGCGAGTAGTTGGATGTAAAAAAAGAATTATAAATCTTATATAATAATAAACGCTAATTGTCAGCGTTCAGGAACGGTTCAGGGTTGAGGAATTAACCCTGCACTCCAAACTAGCGCGATAAACATAAATTAATTTCGATCATTTTTTGCTTAAACAGGTTTGCCCAGGAGCGGTAATGACTCCGGCTCGCCGGCTCGTATTTTAGATGTGGTGGTTCGATCCCACATGTTTTTTTAATCCATATTAATGTTACTTTAAAATTTTTATATTATTTTATGTTCAATTTATGTAGAGAACGCAATTTTTATTTTGCAAATGAATCGAATTCGTTGCTCTCCATCGAAGAAAATTTTCGGAACTAAATTATTAACACCGGCATTACTATTATTCAAAACGACCGTTCCAAGCTACAATAGGGTTTATTTGTTTTCGTTATCATATTAACGCAAAAGAGCACGGCCAAAAAGTACGATGTAAGGTTATATCACCAAACAGTGTCAACGATAGTTGACAGCGTGCTTCTGTCTTTCTCGCGCCGTACTTCTAGATCGCAGCAAGCCTAGCGGTCAAATCGCGAACTTAAGATTCTGGTGCTAAGTGAGTCTCCCCCCACCACTCAAAAACGCTCCAGTTCCCAGACCTGTATATAAGACCGTGCCGGCACCAATGGAAAAATTTTCTGAGTGCTTTATCTGTGACCTCAGTGGTTTGGAACCACTTAAAAATGTAGGTCCAAAGGAAAACAGCGCCTTAGTGTGGTGACCGAAAGACTGCGAAGCTGTCTCGGCTTCAATTCCTGATGCCGTCGCACGGCAGATGAAAGCACAGCGGGCTCGGACGTAGCTCCAGAAGCAGGGCGTACGAACACGACTGCCTCTGTCCCAAAGTGCTGACACCTAGCGTGTGCGAGACAAGCTCCAGCAGCGAGAAGCGTTGCCGTAGCACAGCTGATGGTAAAAGCACAAACGGGCTCGGACGTAGCTCCAGAGACAGGGGTACGAACTACGAATATTTCTGTGGCGGCTGCCCCGCAAGTTCCTGGGGCTTTATTACGGTTCTTTCACGTGAGAACGCTCACCTCGTCCTAGCATTCTTATTGGCTGACTAAACGCCGCGGACCAATAGGACCAATAGACGCTAGGACGAGGTGAGCGTTCTCACGTGAAAGAACCGTAATAAAGCCCCTGGAGCTGCCAACACACCACGCTGCGATCACGCGACACTAGCGCTCAAGCCTCGAGAGAGAAAACAACGACTAATTCCGAGAGAAGAGTCATCCCTCCACCGTGATACGATGCAGCCACAGCTGTAGCAATGAGAGAGACAGATATATATATATAGTCAGATGTTCAACGTACTTCCGCCGCATGGCAAAAATAATATTAAGAGACGCGTTTACCAAAGCCGCTATTGTAACTACGCTCATTCATAATTAATAAATACACTGGAAATCGCTCAACTGTCCGCCGTTTAACTGTCCCCTTCAGCTCTTTCTCCGCCACACGGACTGTCACACTCACTAATTCCGCCCCCCCCCCCCCCCCCCACTCTGTTGCGAACCTGTCCTGACACGAGCTTGCGCCGCTCCCCTGAGCGCTCTGCGACAGCGTGAGGGAAGACGGTTAACTGTCAAATTTCCTCTCCTACCCGTCAGAAAGCGGACGGTTAAGCGATTTCGAGTGTATAAGCAACCACGTATCCGATCGTTTCAATTGTTCTTGGAGAGTGAACCTTAAGGTGGCTCATCAGTGAATTAAAAAACCGGTGATACGAATGAAACTTCGGGAGAGTGTTATCTAAGATGCAATGAACGCTCTCTCAAAATTTAAGGATAAGTTTCCAGGCAAATTATTGCGAACGAGTAATTGAAAATGACCTATTTTAACATTGGGTCTTATGACAGTTGATTCCATTTTCACCGGAAGTGACATGATACCTTTTGATAAAGACGAGAGATCTTATTCAAATTTTGAGTATTGAAAGATGAAATCGTAAACTTTCCAGTGGTATTTAAAAAATTGTGTCTTGCCAGGGATTTTGCAGAGAAATTTAATCGCGAAAGTCATCGTGTGTGCAAATCTCGGATACAATATGTGTCTGTCATTCTGCACGCGAGGAAACATATGAATATCAGCTATCGTTTTTTACTTGATCGCTTTGACAGCGTTAAATACTTTTGTCAGGTGAGACTTTATTTATAACATTATTTATAATAAATTATGGATAAAATATCACGGGAAACGTCATCGAAATTCATACATTTTATTTAGACAGAGTATTTAGAAAATATTACGATAGGTTTTATGATTTTTTTTCACGTCACGATTTTTGACTAGTTTTGTCACTAATGGGCCGCCTTAAACTCCATATTTCTGTCCCAGGTGCTGAAAATAACTATTATATGAAATATATTGTAACGTTATCGAGTATTGAGAGTTTGTGATTGCACGTGGGGTGTTACATCCCCACCGGCATATTTTTTCGATCAGAGTCTCCCTCTTTATTACACTCTTTCAAATAATAGATCTCATCGAATAATCATTTCTTGTACAATTATTATATACGATTAAAATCTGTAATCAATCAATCTCAGGGAGACGGGAATAATCACGAAAAGAATATATTTGAATATTCAAAACCAGACGAGAACAGAATCTCAAGACCACCCGATATCCAAACTAAATAATCCAACTCAGTTGATACATTTGGTCCCCAAATGTACCAAAACTAATATCTTCGTAAACATTTGATCAGCACACAGCCCTTTCCCGAGGAAAGCGGACACATCCTGTCATAAAATTATATCTTCGACATACAAGCGAAAAACCCCGCATGTCACGAATATTTGCTTTCCCACGTGCACGCGTCTCTCGCCAGAAGAAAACAGCGACACTCATATTATAATCGAATATTCTTTTATCTTGCAACTGAAAAAACGTTTCCCTCTTCCGAGGAAAACGCCGGCATGTTTATCTATAAGAAAATATATGTAAAACAGACACAGGAAACTCGCAACGATCACCAAACTTTTTCAAGGATAAAAAACCGGCCCTTAAGTACGCCCACGCGGCAACAACTTGACTCCTCCCTTGCTCCACTTGGACCAACGAGAACAAATCTCCCCTACCAAACCCAAATTTTCCATCTCCCTAAACTCCACTCACCAAGGTTATAAAAAACCGAACTCTTAAAAAAAATAGACACTAAAATTTTACCATTCGACTTCAATTCATCGACACTTACACTTAATTTTTACCACTTGATTGCAATTCTATCTTTGCATCATACGAACAGTCTCAATTCGAAATTCAACATAGAACACGAAACTCACAAGTTCGTTCGAATCACGCTCAATTCAATTAAACTTCGTGTACGCGATTCCAGTGTCTGTTATGCGAAAATATCAAGTGTATCAAACATTCTGAACTCATATTCAAAATATCTTGGTCTTACCTACCAACCAAGATCATCGACAGTTATAAATTGAATAAAAACGTTCATCTGTTTAATCAACAAATCTTCGCAATCATCTACATCTTCTTTCCGGCAAATCAGCCACGCGTAGTGGTCGCTGATATACCCAAAAACATTTATATACTATTGGTTCCGGTATCGAGTAGGGAAAAAGCAGAAACCGCTCATATCAGACTGGTCGATCTCGCGCATCGCGGGTTACAAGAGTTTCTGCTCTACCGACGCTCTCGGGACGTAACATCTATTAGTATAATAAATTTGGTGGCAGCGGTGGGATATCAACGCGATTTGTGCGGAAAAAATCAGTGAGAAAAAAATTATAAGAAAAAAACACCATTCCGAAAAGTGCACAATACCTTTTTCGTGTATGAAAGAACATCATAGAAAAAAACATTAACATCGAAAATCTCAAAATTATTTTTTTACGTGTGGTAAAATAACATCGAAAATCGCAAAATCTCTTTTTGTGTGTGGAAAATATCATAAACAAGGCATTAACGTCGACAATCAAAATTTTTCTTTTGTCGCGTGTGGGAAAAAAAAATATCATAAGCAAAAACATTAACACCGAAAATCGCAAAATATTTTGTTTTCTTCTGTGAAAAAAAGGAAGAGTGAAGAAAAAAAAACCCACATCAAATTCGCGCGTCATCGATCATCGTCACCGGTGCCTTAATCGGGGACAACGCGACACCGAGAACTTCTAACAGCGTGCTCACCAGCGCGTATCTCGACAGCGCATCTCCGAAAGCAGCAGGTACCGGCAACGAGTCAACAACGTCTACGATCGACAATATCTGTATTTCCTATCAATTTTTCACCAGAACGTAAGTCGAAATTTTATATTCACAAATATGTCAACGTCAAATAATAACGATAATATGGACATCGACCAGACCCTCCGCGGAAACGCATATCCAAATAATTCACAGTCGCGTTATGATTTTAAAGAATATGTAAGATCAATGCCTGAGTTCGATGGTAAACCAGATGGTATTTCAGTATATTCGTTTACTACAAGTGCAGAGAGGCACGAGAAATTTTGCAAGACGCAGACGAAAAAATTGTTGTTCATCATTAGTGGGAAAATGTAAAGGCGAAGCATCGCGACGAGCAACCAAAGCGTCTCTGAAAACGGTCGATGAATTATCCAATTTTCTACATTTACATTTCGCAAGAACAAAATTATTGTCGGGAATGAGTAAAGATTTCGGAGAATTAGACCAAAAATCAGACGAAGAAGTTATAGATTTCAGTTACAGAGTATCAGAACTTTTGCAAGAATACATAGACGGAATTAATACAAGCGCAATGGTAGCAAACAAACAAGCAGAGGTCGAACAGGCCACGCGTCAAGCAATCGACGCTTTTGTATCAGGTCTCCCAACACACATAATAAGACAACTAAACACACACACACATTCGAAACACTCCAAGCAGCAACAGAAGAGGCGAAACGAGTGGAAGATTTATGTAAGAAATTCCCGAACTTTATCAAAAACCGTCAAGGTAATCGCGATGCTCATGACCGATGGCGGCGCTGCAAGCAGCTTGGTCACGTGGGCTGAAAATAGGGTACTCTAGCCGCGTATATGGTGTTTATCCCGTGTGTCACACCGCGTTGACCGTATTTTTATTTAATTAGCGCTTGTGTCATTCAAAAATCAAAATGTTTTTAAGATTAACACAAATCTACGAGTTCGTAAAAGGGGATGTGCACAGTCGGAATATGAATGAAGGTGAAGAGGTTTTAAAATCCGGACAAGTAATTACGGTTGGCTGCTCCAAAACAACGAAAGTCACGCCAGGTTCATCTCTAAAAAAAATAACCGGTCTCGTTTTACAAACGAGTGCTCTCAGTAAATTCCCTCACACTGTTGATGGAATGATAAAAATTGAGAACGAAGGAATCCAATAAATGAAATGCTCGTGCAAAGCCGGACTGTCGGGAATTTGCAAACATGTCGTAGCCGTATTACTTTTTCTCGAAAGGTACGTCTATTTTCAAAAATTTTTCAGAAATAAAAATGATTTATTCTGATTACTATTTTTGCACACTATTCGCTGCAAGTATGATTGTTACGTAGGGATTTATAACCTCACTTAAGTTATTTTATCTCTTAGAAACGACATTGTGAGTCTGGAGGATTTATCCTGCACGGATTTGAAATGTGTATGGTCTGCACGAAAGAAAAACGTTCACGAAGAATTTGCTCCTGCTCCAGTAAATACTTTTTGTTGCGCTTTGCAAGGGAAATCTGACATACAACAAGATGTTCCTGATTTATTCGATAGACTTTGCACTCTGAATCCAAACGCAGCAATTTCGCTACACCAAATGGGTCGTGGTACAACTCAGCGTTGCACTCCCGCTGAAGTATTTTCTAAAAATCGGATAGCAGAAATTATACAGAATAGTTTGAAAAGTAAATTTTTCATCGACAACCTGCCTCCGCTTGTATCAAATCAGTGCTGCATTTCAGTATTAAACAGTTTGTCTGTTTCTGACCCAGTCCAATTGTGTTACGACACAGCGGTGTCTCGGGCATTATGGAGAAAGGAACGAGAAGTAAGAGTTTCGGGTTCACGAATTTATTCTTTATTTACATATGCTAATAATGCAAAGCCAAATTGGGAAAAAAAACGAGGAATTGTTTTTGGCAAAAAGAATTTACAAATAAGTTTGCCAAACATGGTATTATCCACGAGCAATTTGCGAGACGACAGTACGAAAAGATTACTGGAAGGAAAGTCGAACAGTGTGGCTTCGTAGTTAATCCTAACTGTTCTTGGGTAGGATATTCGCCGGATGGCGTAGTGTTTGGCGATAATGGCCCGGAATTATTGTTAGAAATAAAATGCTCATATTCAGCAAAAACGAAAACCATAACAGAGTGCTTGGATTCTTGCCCTTTCTTAGATGAAAATCATAGATCGAAAAAAAAACATTCGTATTATGGGCAAGTTCAATTAGGCCAACTGATATTGAATGTACAAAACTGTGACTTTGGTATATATTCATCTTTTGATCAGTCGATGTATATTGTTTCAGTTCCATTTGACAAAGATTTTGCATATGAAATGTTGTTGGCTGTTCGCAACATTTATGCGTCGAAAATGCTACATTACGTTTGTAGGGAATGGGAAAAAAAATAACACGGGTGAATAAACTCACATTTATTTATTGCGCAACGTTTATTATATTTGGAATCTTTTTGTAAAAATGTACATTCCTTACCACCGTAATAGGAACTCTTTTTATATATTAGTATCACATACCAAAATGTACATTTTCCGATATAATTTAAAAAAATAAAAATAGAACATTCGAGAAATTTTAGATAATAAAATAATTTAAAAAAACAAGGATTTTTTAATTACTGACCTCATATACATTCTGTAACAGTTTTATCATGGAAACATGCATTTTTTAACTGCAGTCTTATCAGTCTTATCATGCAAACATGCACTTTTTAACTATCAACCTTCTGTTAATTTTGTAATAGTCTTATCGATCACCATCGCCCCTCCGTTACAAAAACACGTGCAAGCATGCCTTTTATTGATTCCATTGCTTTTAATTAAAACTTATCGGCAGATAAAATCGCACTTGACATGTTGACTAATGCACAAGCAATAATAAACATATGGTCTGCGTAACCAATTAAACCCCAAGGAAAACGATTTCTCAATATTTTAAATATTTTAATCCTCTGATTTACGCGTTCGATATGCACCCTTGCTCCTGCTATACTGCGATTTAATTCTGCCTCCTCGTATGAAAATTGTTTTTTATCGCGCAAAAATGGTGGCCGAATAAGATCTATATTGGACGCTGCACATTCAGTCTCAATAAGGAAACCCTTGTCAACCATAATTGCGTCTTGCCCGCCATTCATTTTTTCCAACAACCCAGATTTCATAAACTGAAATTTATCAGAGACTCTACCACCGTATCCTTCACTTACGTATGATATTGTCCCAGCAGGAGTTACTCCGGTGAGATACTTTATGGTGAAAGTCGATTTGTACTGGGAGTAACATCGAATGCGGCAACGCAGACACTTCGGTCTCTCGACAGGAACTTCGGTACCATCCAAAATAATGCGAGTTTTTTTGAATTTCTCGAAGCACATTGGCATATTGTCATCTATTTCTTGGCGAGAAGGCCAATAGATTACCTGGGAAAGTATCCTTGACAATGTCATTACCATGGACTTAAATATGCGTGCCACTGTTTGACGACTTACAACATGAAACAGAGCAGCAAGCATAGCGTATGATAAATCTTGTTTCATCTTCATAAGCGTTAATACGATTCGTTCTTTTATGGTCAGAGTGTGCTTTCTCGTTGGTTGCGTAATTTCTTCAACAATCAGCGCTAGACCATCTAAGGTTTTCATCGTAGAAATACCCGTCAACGTATTGAGGATATTATCGGACGTTATATAATGCATGAATGATGGACAAGGTATATCGCCGCTTGTAACTTGAGTTCCTACGTTCCGTCGAACATTTTGCAACTCGAGTAACGTCTTACACGCTTCTAACGTTTCAACAGAAATATTTGTAGGTAAATTTTCTGTGAGATCGTTCAATTCTTGAGTACGATTAACCTCGCTTTCATGACGTTTGAAGAGCTCATCCAAGCTCTCATCCCTCTTGCGATTCGTTCTCTTGTTGCAAAATGATGTATTGGTTGATTCGGCATTGTTGTTCAAATCTTCCTCCTCATTGTGTGCTTCTCTAACAAAATAATAAACATTGAAAAAATAGTTCCTGTTAGTATAAAAAGTATCCCAACCATTTTTACCGTAATAACACCAGTGAAATGCTATGAGAAAATAGGCAAAACTTCCATAAAATCGTCAACAATATCGAAAAACCATAAGATCGAAGAAAACGTTCAACCGCACTTATTCATAACCATCTGTGTTGTTTGTACTGTTCGCAATTTTCTTGGGAATATTTGTATGGTTCAAAGCACGTATATAAAAAAATGTATGTTCTTGTTCCATACTCCTTTTATACATATACTTGTTCACTTCTGACCTTTGGGCTTCCGCCACTTTTTTCTCTGACAGCTGAACTCCATTTCGTCGGTGATATCTTTTTTCTCTCGCTGTAGGATTAGCATTTTTTTTGTATGATGATATTGACGTCAATGTTTTTTTCTGTGTACCATGTACAGGAGTTTCTGAAAGCTCAAGCGAAGGAAGCGCGTCTTTTTTTAAAACTCTTCTCCTACAATTTTCACCTACAATAATTATAAATGATGAAAGCTAGTGGAAAATACGAAAGATCCTACAATATTTCAGGATCGAAGATTCGTACTACAAGATGTTTACCTTGGTAAAAAAAATTATCTTTTGTAAAATGCAATGAGCAGACCTTCATTGTATTGGAACATGTTTTTCCAATCTTAAAACGTCTTATCCATTCTTCCCTGCAGTCGACGGTTTCAGCATTGTTGAAATAATTTGTGATTTTTGCACTCACCGTTCTTTCTTTAGGAAATGAAAAAAAGGAAAGATTTGGATTTTTCTTCGCTCCTGACGAGCATCCTGGCACACTGCAATGCACTTTACTCCTTTTCTGGTTGTTAACACTTTTTCTTTCTGTCACGAGAATTCATTGGGTTTTTATTAGTTATCACGTTTACGGTTATATACGCAAAGTGAAGAAATAAAGGTTTATTCTTACCGTCAGCCATATCATATCAATATATACTAAATCTACATCGCAATTTTTCAAATCATCATTATCATCATTAAAATTTCATTATCGCTACGTCAAAACAATGCTATCACCGTGTTTATAATTGACTCGACCCTCTTATAAAAGGTTCGCCAAACTGCCGATAGTTAGCGCTCCACTGAGTGAGCGTCGCGAAAACCATGTCTGCCCATTCAGGGAAACGACATACAAATTCGTCATAAACAACCAAATATAGAGAACCAAAGATCAAACAGTAATTTCACACCGCGAGATAATACGAGAAACCTCTACGAACCAAATTTTGCAAATCGAAAACCAAACAACATCTTCGTACCACCCGCAGATTTTACTCGGGGATACAACGTACCAACCCCATACAGACAAAACTTCGGTAATCAAAGACCAAACGACAATTTTGCACAACGTACAAACTTTATAAATCCAGCGCCTCGAGCAGCACAGATCGCTAAATTTTGCCGCTATTGCGAAAGAAACAATCACAACTTCGACGAATGTTTTTTCCGAGAAAACGCTCCAACGGGAAATTATACCCCGTTCGCGCAAAACAGACAGCCCAATAATTTTCGCAACACGAACACTTTCTAAAAAAATGCCCCAAATACGCTAGAATGCAATTATTGCAAGAAAAGAGGTCGCGAAGTACGCGATTGCAGGAAGAGAATTTTTAATGAAGCGAAGCGATACATAGAGAATCAAGGGATCAGCGCTCCTCTCCCCCAGGCGGGAAACGAGCAAATCCCCCGTCGAGATACCACCGGCGCAGGGAATACGCGTGCGATGCCCCAGCTTGCCGAGACTCGAAAGCAGTAAATCAGGAATTCAAAATGTTGTCAGCAGAGTGTAACATAAATAATGTCTTTAAGAATTATAACTCACCATACGTAACGATAAAATCAAAAGAATTTGGGCACCGGGAAACGAAATTCCTAATTGATTCAGGGTCACAATTAAATTTAATAAAAATTAACGAAATTAAAAATCCAAACCGAATCAATAGGTCGATAATTTACGAATTAAACGGTGTTTCAAAAAACGACAAGCCTGTAACGCTGGGACAAACAGAAATTTATATCAACGATTTGATCGGAAAATTCAATATCATAACCAGAAGACTTTCCTCTAAATTACGCGGGAATAATTGGTTCGGAATTTATGCACAAGCATGGAGGCAAAATAGATTACGAAACAAAATGTGTAACGATCAACGGAATCGATTACCCCTTTTCAGACCAAGAAAGCATTTTACTACCTGCAAGACAAAAAACATTGATGTTCATTCGAATTAAAAATGATAAAATTAAAGAAGGCTATGTACCGCGTACAGAAATTCCGGAAGGTATTTATGCAGGAGAAGCTTTGGTGACGAACGACAAAGGTATAGCATATCTTTACGCAATCAATACCCTAGACAAGGACGTAAGAGTGGTGGTGCCCGTAGTGCACCACAAATGTCACCCTGACCTCTGGCGGCCAAATTTCCAAGTACTTCTCTCCAGTTGCTGCCTGATGATTACCATTAATTATCATGCGAATTTGTCACTTTTTAACAATAATTCAAAATCTACTGCTTTATTACAAGGAATAAATCATAAATAAAGATCGAGAAGACATAGTCGATATTTTATGCGAGGGCATGAGATTTTCATCGCACGCAGAATATGAATAATCGTTTTAGTTATGTCGTGTAAACACAAGCGACGTGACTTTCAATTTCATAACTTATGAAATATGGACAATAATTTATACATAAAACATTTTTCATGCGATAGCTTGATATTTTAACTAATAATTTATTGTTCGAACGCATTTATTTAGCCGAAAAGTGACGGGAATTTTTTAAAAGATTTTGAGGTTAAACATGGGATGTCATGTAGGTTCATTGTAATCCTTATGGCGATAATCACTTGATCCGTATCCAATTTGCGCAGTAGATTCTATCCACGCATAATCCTCAACGGTAATAAACCCTATTGTCAAATCATACTACAAAAATCGCATTTTGCCGAAAAATATGCGATAATCCAGTGTTTACAACTGCTCCCTATGCTGCCCCATGCTAACTAGAGCTGGCTACTGGCAACGAACTGGAGAGAAGAGGCCATATTGGATAGGCCCCACCTCTGTGTTGATTCCCAATACCCATTTGAAATGAGTGAGGACGGGGACGAGGAGAGTACACAGAACGAGATGACTGATCACGCCGACAACCCTCGGACGCGGGGGACGACGGACCGTGTCAGCAACGTGCTTAACTTGTTACGCCTCGACCACTTAAATCCGGAAGAGAATCGTGCGATACACGCTCTTGTAGACGAGTACGCCGACCTTTTCCACGTCAAAGGAGAACCTTTGCGCGCTACCAATGCTTCAATTCATAAAATCCCAACGGTAGACGATGGACCTGTAAACACCCGCCAGTACAGATACCCGCTTTTTCAAAAATTAGAAATCGAAAAACAAATAACAGAACTCTTGGATACCGAAATTATAGAACCATCAAAATTACCATATAATTCTCCACTTTGGATCGTGCCAAAGAAAGCCGATTCAAAAGGCAATAAACGTAGGAGGTTAGTAATTGATTACAGAAATTAAACGAAAAGACAATTAAAGACGGATATTGTAACGTCCTGGGTCGTAAAAACAGATAAAAATTAAAAATTTATTTTATATGAACCATTAATCAAACATAGAACCGGATCCGTATGATCCGCAGTAGAAATATTCAATCTCTCATTAAATTACAAAAAACACGAATGACCAGGGGTGACCCTCATTGCCGGAGTTCTCCCGCCAAACGCGAAATATGCCTGCGAGCATACATACGAAATTTCAGTCTTTAACGAATTAAAGAAGCTCGTCGCGGGGAGAAGGCGCGTGAGTGACGAACCGGCGTATGTCGCGCCGTATCACCGACCTCCCACCAGGGATGGGCACCATCGAATGAAAAAGTATTTAAATACATCATTAAAATACAAAATGCTTTTCCACTCGTCATTTATTTCGGGTACGAGTGACGAATGAATTTCCACTTGCCATTCGTTTCGCGTTCGAGTGACGAGTGGTTTTTCATTCTGTATTTAATTCGCGATCGAGTGACGAGTGGATTCCCACTCGTCATTTATTTCGGGTACGAGTGGCGAATGAATTTCCACTCGCCATTCGTTTCGCGTTCGAGTAACGAGTGGTTTTTCATTCTGTATTTACTTCGCGACCGAGTGACGAATGGATTCCCACTCGTTGTTTACATCCGAACTGAGTGGAGAGTGGGGGAACCATTCGAACGCCGTCTTCGGTTCGAGTGGAAAAACACTCGTTATTTGTTTACTTTCAGATCCGAATGAATTTCCACTCGACAAATTTTTCGAAAAAGATGGATTCTTGAATCAATAATTCCTTTAAATTAAAATGAATTTCCACTCGATATTCGGTTCAAATACGAGTGGAAATTTATTGACGTGATGCAGTGAGAATAAGATAGATAGATAGATAGATACACAGACAGAGAGACAGAGAGAGATTCAGAGAGAATGAGAGACATTGAGAGAGAATGAGAGAGATTGAGAGAGAATAAGAGAGAATGAGAGAGAATGAGAAAGAGTAAGAGAGATTGAGAGAGAATGAGAGAGATTGAGAGAGAATAAGAGAGATTGAGAGAGAATGAGAGAGATTGAGAGAGAATAAGAGAGATTGAGAGAGAATAAGAGAGATTGAGAGAGATTGAGAGAGAATGAGAGAGATTAAGTGAGAATAAGAGAGATTGGGAGAGAATAAGAGAGATTGAGAGATAATGAGAGAGAATGAGAGAGATTGAGAGTGAATAAGAGAGATTGAGAGAGAATGAGAGAGATAGAGAGAGCATGAGAGAGAATGAGAGAGATTAGGAGTGAATAAGAGAGATTGAGAGAGAATGAGAGAGATTGAGAGAGAATAAGAGAGATTGAGAGAGAATGAGAGAGATTGCGAGAGAATGAGAGAGATTGAGAGAGAATAAGAGAGATTGAGAGAGAATGAGAGATATTGCGAGAGATTGAGAGAGATTGAGAGTGAATGAGAGAGATTGAGAGAGAATAAAAGACATTGAGAGAGAATAAAAGACATTGAGAGAGATTGAGAGAGAATGAGAGAGATTGAGAGAGAATAAGAGAGAATAATAGAGAATGAGAGAGATTGAGAGAGAATAAGAGAGAATAATAGAGATTGAGAGAGATTGAGAGAGGCTGGGAGAGATTGAGAGAGAATAAAAGAGATTGAGAGAGATTGAGAGAGAATAAGAGAGAATGAGAGAGAATAAGAGAGATTGAGAGAGAATGAGAGAGATTGCGAGAGAATGAGAGAGATTGAGAGAGAATGAAAGAGATTGAGAGAGAATGAGAGAGATTGAGAGAGAATAAAAGAGATTGAGAGAGATTGAGAGAGAATGAGAGAGATTGAGAGAGAATAAGAGAGAATGAGAAAGAATGAGAGAGATTGAGAGAATAAGAGAGAATGAGAGAGATTGAGAGAGAATAAGAGAGAATGAGAGAGATTAAGAGAGAATAAGAGAGATTGAGAGAGAATAAGAGAGATTGAGAGAGATTGAGAGAGAATGAGAGAGATTAAGTGAGAATAAGAGAGATTGAGAGAGAATGAGAGAGAATGAGAGAGATTGAGAGTGAATAAGAGAGATTGAGAGAGAATGAGAGAGATAGAGAGAGAATGAGAGAGAATGAGAAAGATTGAGAGAGAATAAGAGAGAATGAGAGAGATTGAGAGAGAATAAGAGAGATTGAGAGAGAATAAAGAGATTGAGAAAGATTGAGAGAGAATGAGAGAGATTGAGAGAGAATAAGAGAGAATGAGAGAGACTGAGAGAGAATAAGAGAGATTGAGAGAGATTGAGAGAGAATGAGAGAGATTGAGAGAGAATAAAAGAGATTGAGAGAGATTGAGAGAGAATGAGAGAGATTGAGAGAGAATAAGAGAGAATGAGAAAGAATGAGAGAGATTGAGAGAATAAGAGAGAATGAGAGAGATTGAGAGAGAATAAGAGAGAATGAGAGAGATTAAGAGAGAATAAGAGAGATTGAGAGAGAATAAGAGAGATTGAGAGAGATTGAGAGAGAATGAGAGAGATTAAGTGAGAATAAGAGAGATTGAGAGAGAATGAGAGAGAATGAGAGAGATTGAGAGTGAATAAGAGAGATTGAGAGAGAATGAGAGAGATAGAGAGAGAATGAGAGAGAATGAGAAAGATTGAGAGAGATTGAGAGAGAATGAGAGAGATTGAGAGAGAATAAGAGAGAATGAGAGATATTGAGAGAGAATAAGAGAGATTGAGAGAGATTGAGAGAGAATGAGAGAGAATGAGAGAGATTAAGAGAGATTGAGAGAGAATAAGAGAGAATAAGAGAGATTGAGAGAGAATGAGAGAGATTGAGAGAGAATAAAAGAGATTGAGAGAGAATGAGAGAGATTGAGAGAGAATAAAAGAGATTGAGAGAGAATAAGAGAGAATGAGAGAGAATGAGAGAGATTGCGAGAGAATGAGAGAGATTGAGAGAGATTGAGAGAGAATGAGAGAGATTGAGAGAGAATAAGAGAGAATGAGAGAGATTGAGAGAGAATAAGAGAGATTGAGAGAGATTGAGAGAGAATGAGAGAGAATGAGAGAGATTAAGAGAGATTGAGAGAGAATAAGAGAGATTGAGAGAGAATGAGAGAGATTGAGAGAGAATAAAAGAGATTGTGAGAGAATGAGAGAGATTGCGAGAGAATGAGAGAGATTGAGAGAGATTGAGCGAGAATGAGAGAGATTGAGAGAGGATGAAAGATAATGAGAGAGAATGAAAGAGAGAGAGCGAGAGAGATTAAGAGAGAAAGAGATTGAGGGAGAGAGAAAGCTTGAGAGAGAGAGAGAGTGAGATTGAGGGAGAGAGAGAGAGAGAGAGCTGTATTTTTTTTATTGATTGATTTATTTAATTGAGCGCAATTTAGCCTTTGGCTACTGCATACAAGTACGCAAAAAATACATTTTTATTACCTAAAGCTAACATCGACTCCCTTGTTTTTCAATACAATTTCTTCTGCCTTTACATATTCTTTCTCTACTTTTATTGCACCTCTTCGTCTTGTATTATATGTATGTCCTGCACCTACTAATTGCACTTCGCTACTCAAATACCTCGGTAACATTTCATTTTTAACTTTATATAAAAAAACACATACATTAAAATTTATCCTCTGTCTTATATTTAGGAAGTACACCGCATTCAACATATCATTTATTCTTGTGTACCGATCACAGCGTATAATTGCTCGCATTGCACGATGTTGCGTTTTCTGTAGTATATCCATCCAGTATTCGTTAATATTTAATAAAAGTGTACTACAGTAATCAAAATGCGGCACCACCATGGTTTTGTATGTGGTTACTAATGTATTAATTGACACATATTTATTTATTCGATACACGAAGTTCAAATTTTTCGCCACTGTTTGACCACGAATGCGGCATATAGCTATCAAATTTAAAGTTGTCATCTATTATTATACCTGAGTCCTTTATTTCATCTACTTCTTTTATCTTTACATTTTTTATTTAAATTTAAGAGAGAGAGAGAGAGAATGAATGAATGAATGAATAAATAGTCGTTTATTTAGCATTCTCCGCTATTTCAGATATTGCGCTTTGCGCTACATGCTATGCTGTCACATAACATTTAACCTTTTACATGGTTCTTTTTACATTCGTGCATTTTTATATTTGGATTGGTATAATGTATATGTATTCACACTTGTTTTTAGTGATTTTACATTTGTATTCCTATTTGTATATTTATATATTTACATCTACTAACTCCATCTTTATTTTACTCTCTGCGCTCAATTATCCATTTCGCTACTTTTCTCTCAAATTCTCCTCTGAAATTCTCTTAGAAAAGAGAGAGAGAGAGTTTTTACTTATTATGAAATCGTTGTATTCGTTTTTTTATAAAATTCCGCTTACTACTATTAAACTATTGTTTACTCGAATACATTATTTCTAAACTTATTACTTATAGACAAAAATAGTAGTTATTTTCCGAATAATCGATTATAAAATTCAGTACGGTCCGTCTGAACATATTTAAAGGTCGTGTTAATATAGAGCCGTTCAGAGTGGAGTTGCCTATTTTTCGGTCGTTTTCAGGTATCTTATCAGGAATTTTTGTACAGAAAATGTGTGTATCTGACGCAATGAAACTGCGTGAATATGTTTATTGATATCATTACACAATGCAGGAAGTTTGTTGTCACACAATATTGAATCCTTCACTCCACATCTCTGAAAAAAAATCCAGGCATATTTGTTATCAGAAGACTCGTCTCAATCGTCCGGACTACGGGCAACGTTAAAATTTGTAAAATATCATTTGTGGAGAAATAATAAGTTTTACAAAAAAATGACAAACTTGAGTGTTTCCAAAATTGTGCCACTACTTTATAAAAGAAAAAGAAAAGAAATGATTAAAGTTGAGACGATAGAGAACAGTTGTCTGATTACAAATATGCCTGGATTTTTTATTCCGATCATTAGAACAGTTGCAATCGTGGTCCAAGTCGTAAAGCAGTAGTCGTACAGCGCAGCTTGCACCACTTTGAGGATTCATTATTGTTTGACAAAAAAATTCCTGCAGTATGTAATGATACCAATAAACATATTCGTGCAGTTTTATTGCGAGAGATACACAAATT
Organism: Rhorus exstirpatorius; assembly: GCA_963564615.1. Lineage (NCBI taxonomy): Eukaryota > Metazoa > Arthropoda > Insecta > Hymenoptera > Ichneumonidae > Rhorus > Rhorus exstirpatorius. Next base: position 32,501,282 of record OY751313.1, read on the forward strand.
ATCTTTACAAAAATTCCTGATAATACACCTGAACAGTACCAAAAAATAGGCGACTCTACCTTTATATAATTGTTATTAGCTTCTTTATCCTCTATATTGTTATTTTGAGTGAAAGGTTGGGATAGCGCGATCGGATATTCATAGGATCCGCCACATAAGCCCAACAATGGATATCTCATTCTGAAATAAATATACATAAAAAATATATATTGTGTACACATACAGCCGATTTTAGTTCCTATTTTATTCTTCTACAATTTCTTATACCTTTTTGGCACGCACCCCTAAATGTTCTTGTTTTCTCCACATCTTTGAAAGAACTATTTCGTAGTTTGCCTCTGGTCGCATTTGGATCGAAGGGTTTGACTTTTGATTGTGATTGAAGTTGAATAGCCACACTTGCCTGATATACGAAAATGGAATCATTGCAACGTAATTCAGAGAAAGCTTTCTCACAATCACGACAAAAAATAACAGCCATTATGTTAATTTACTTACTTTGCATGACTGGTGTAAATATTTATATGAACATGGCATGTTCAAATAATAAACCTGTCAGTAGTTCATGATGTTCTAATTAGCTACAAATCGTTCAAGAATCATTAACAAGTTCAGGCTTAAATCTCGTCGTCTGTCTTCAATCTCGAACATTTGAATGTCGTTTCGGGCCAGCTTCTACGAGATTATATGAGGTTACAATTCCTTCTTCCTCGTTTTTGCTTCAGATTCTCATATTTTTGCTACAACAGTCCAAGCGGATGTAACAATTATTCAGACCATTCATTTTACGTTTTTTTTTTTTATATTGGAAAGATTCACATTTAGATTACCTCAACTCACGAATGTCGTACTTGTATTTCGGATTCCATTAACGAGTCAGTTAACTTCGATACAAGTGTTCCTTTCTCTTCAAAGGGAACCAAATAATTTGCAGTTGTCCTTGGTGAAGAAAGGAATGAAACCGGCGAGTGTTTTAAGGGCTGTGCCATTGAGAGTCATTATGTAAGGCATGGTTTCTAGTGGATGTTGCTTTACAGCTGAACAAGGAAGAGGGAGTTGTAGGCTGACGTAGGAGATGTTCAGTTAAAACAAGTTATGATTTCTGTGATTATGGAAAGGCTCTTGTTCGTTAAAATATACATTTAATTAATTGACGTTTCGGCCCTGATCGGGGTTCTCCCTGCTTATAGGCTAATTTAAACATTGACTTTAAATCGATTTACCCATTATAACCGAGTTGCTTAATTGTTGTATATAAATGGCACGTTTATTTGCAAAATCATATATTATTTTTATAAATATACACGCGGATATGCAATATAATGAGTGATGAAGTGTTGTGTACTACACGTTTGTTAATCGATTTTCATGAACTATTTGAAAGTGGCACCACGAGTAGAATGCATTCTTATTTTATGATCGCGAACAAAATTAGAATTTTATTTTTATGTTGTTACTTTAAATAATAATATTTCTGTTAAACAATTTTATTTTATCGTATAAATTGTAATTCACGAGATAACTCTCATGTTACACGGAGAGAATTCTATACTGATTTTCGAAAGAAGCTTCACCAATTTTTGGCATGGGGAATACCAAGGGAAAAACAGACTTCAATTCAGTTTTCTTTTCTTCGAGACCATACCAAACATTAACGTTATTATACGCAGAACAGACCTGAGTGCCTTTCCTATTTTTGTCTTACTCACACAGCATGTGCCATCGCAGGCATGCGTGAAGGGTTGTAGTGGTGGGGAGAACAGACTTGGGATAGAGTGTGCTGAATGTTTGATTTCGCATGGTGGCGTTAAAGTCTTCCACTCTCTTATTATTATTTTATAGTACTAACGATTTGTAATGTTTTACCTTCTAAATTGGAATGGTTCGGAACTAAATATTGGACTTTCAAATTCTGCTTATTATAACGTTTTAGCCAGTTAAATATGTGTGTTGTGAAGATTATTTACAATGAAGAAGAACCGCATAACCGAATGTCTTTTTCCATAATATATCTTAGTCGTAATATATTTTACAAAATTATGCACTACAAAATGGTATGGTCCCAATCTAAAATGTAACGCGTTCTCACCCAGTTAATTGCTTAGATGTACTCATTGTTGCGACAAATTGAGTCTGTTCCTTCGTTGGTATAAAAACATACTAGTTTTCGGTACAAAATTCTCCCCGTGTAGTATCTTCTTTGGTCTCAGATTCAAACATTGATAAGCATACAGTTTCAATGGAAATACATTTTTCATAATTTTTCCCTCTCGTATCCACTTATTTATTATATACTTAAGCACTCTGAGTTCATAGGAAACAGATGTGGACGCGAGAGAAATTTCGATAATAATGCCTACGGCGGAACTAGTAAAAAATACTGAGAACGTACTGACGGTAGTAGACGTGCGGTCGGTATACGGCTCTGGCGATCTCCCAAGTTAAGCAGTATTGGCCGAGGCCACTACTTGGATGGGTGATCGCTTAGCCGTGCACTGGCTTAGCGCCGACTACCGAGTGGAACGCAGTTTTACTGAGCTTTCGATAGTAACATATCGGAAACTTAGTAAAAATAAGGCCGTCTGTACCGGCATGGGTTTCCTGCAGCTATCCCATGTCCACGACGAATGCGATACAGTATAGCTAAAAAAAAAGCTGCGGATGCTACGGGGAAGTTAGATTAGCTTAGCGAAGTGCGGGCACATAGACTGATAGCGAGATGCGGGCACTGCGGAGTGATAGGAGTGATTGATATGGGAAGGGTTAATACGTAAAACCCAGCAAGGGTATACGTTGGAACGCAACAAAAAATATTGAGAATGTGTTTGACATTATCTTAGTGGCCTTGGCAAGAAAAAATATGCTTCTAGTATAATTTGAGCCTATAATACATCATCAATATAATCATTGTTTTATCAGGCTCAATCTTAATTCCATAAATCGGTATTGTGATAATACTATGCTGTGGAATAATGACATAGTATTGTTTACACATCCATTTATGTTATTAACACTGAAACTAATAAATGCTGAAAAGTTACCATTACTATCAGTACAGCGGTTAATATCAGTTAAGGAGGTTGGTCACCTAACGCATAATGATAAGAATTGGTTCAAATTTAATGAGGATACTCGCGAATAGGTATAACGACTCTGTGCAAAATTTCAAGTCATTCCTCTGCATAGTTTCCCTGTAATTAATTGTTGAAGTTGTACTCTTATACATGGGCGACCATAGCTAAATCGAGCTAAATCGTACATATCTCATGAAATACTTCATAACAACGTTAAAAATGATAATCATCACATCTTTGGCAAGAAGTTCGCAAAGAGCGAAATACTTCATGTACATAGTTATTAAGAAATTCTAAAAATACAACATCTTTTCGTTTTTTTACAATTTATGCTCGGGAACTTGTGACGCGGACCTCTCTATCGCACGCTGCCCGCCTGGCGACCCGCGCACAAGCGGGCATTCACCGATTTTCCCTTCCCGCACGGCGGTGACCATCCTCCTTAAGGCAATCGTCTCGTTGTTCCAAAATCCAACTTTTAAATATGGTTTTTTTTTGTATCGCTGCTTTAATTATGTCTTGACCCTCCAAAAGTTTCGTAAGGGTTGACCGACCGTAGCAGGCTGGAATCCAACTCTTTAAATATTATTACTTTTACGCGATTATCAACGGGAATAAAGACTAGTCGCAACTTTCCCCGTATTCTTCCCCACAACGAGACGATTACCTTAAACCCCATAAGATTGTAGCGAATTCGAAGCGAGTATTGCGCCTTTGTTTTGTGGCGGGGTGGCACTGGAATGCCTTCATAATTATTAAAATCCTTAGAGTTACGTATTTAGCTACCAACCGACATGGTATTGCATTTACTACGAAATCGAATGAAACGTACCCAACATTATTCGGAGATTTCCAAAAAATCGTGACCAGTCCATTGAACGCTTGTAACTCTAAAGATCGCGCCTTTGTTCGGTGGCGCAGTGGCAATAATTAAATGCCTTTACACGATTTGACCCTCGGAGATCAACTAGATTTTTTCTGAGAATTCTACATTGGCAACCTTAAGTAGGAAATAACCGATGTAATTTATTTTCATAACAGTAAATACATAAGAAAAAATACGAACGATTGACAAAATTGATAGTTTTTTTTTAAACTTTTCCGTATTATGCTGCTGAAGCTGATTTCTGAGGGTCAAATAAAGCCTTTCTTTCATGGCTGATGACACTATATAGTTTGTGCAAATTCTCTGAAGCCCAATTTTTTTCTGTGCTTTATAAATGCTGCTAATTATAACATGATCAATATTCTACATACTAGAGATTATCAGAGGACTTAAGAGAGTTTAACCAACCAAAACTTATAGGTTGCACTGGAAAGTGTGATCACTTGATACGATAATTCATTGATGCTATTCCAATGTAAAATTATTGAAACTGTGAAGTTCTTATATAAGAAATAATTATGAACAAACTTTGCTATTAAGGACTAAGAAAGCTAAAAATAAATGTAAGAATTATTGCATCGAATCTATTCAATATATCATTCATAATTATTTTGTTTAGCTTCACAATAGAATAGAACCAATGCCGTACCTACACGTCAGTACGTGGCGAAAATGCGCCGTTCGTATTTATTTTCTCTTATTTCTTTAGTAGGGAGCAAACGACACTTGAATTGCACTTGGCAAGTGTCCTCCTCTCAAAATTTTCGTCGGTTAAGCGATTATACCGAGGTAAATTCATCATCGTTGCATACGAGAATAGTCTTTCGACTGGAGCCGATGACGGTAGTGGTGTGTTGTAGTAGACGAATAGATTTTTTAATCTTGGATACTGATCGATAATCGAAATATGTTCACTACATGGGTCAACCATGAATTTTCGCAATTCCAATTCGGTTTCAGAAGATTCAAGAGGCCCGCTCATTGAATCATCTTCCTCACCAAAATCGAAAAAGTCGTCGTGAAACGAGATTCTTGACGATCGCATGATTGTTGCAACGAGGTAATATTTGAAAAATCTTTCACAGCTTTTAAAACAGCTGCATTCACGGTCGCCTGTGCGGTTTCAGACAAACATCTGAGCCACCGTGTTTTGAACGGAGGCATTAAAACTGCCGCGACAGCCGCGAATATCCCATTTCCTTCAACTTCGAAAAATTCATGGAAGCGGGTTTCAACGTTAACGATTAAGCCGTTGACAATTGGCTGGCAATGTTCCAAACTATTGGACTTTTGAATCTGCTCCAACTTACGGCGTAAAGAGACGAGACTTGGCGAAAGATAACCGTAAAAACAGTTATTTTCACCCTGGAGCTTATCTATAGTTACCGATACAGGTCTCAAGCACGTCAGGTACTCAGCAATAAATTGAAAATCGCACTCTCTCAAGGGGTTCGTTATACCGAGAACCTGATTAGCTCGGCCAACTTTCTCCCGCAGATCATGAATTTGTTGCAGTGACGAAAACAGCGAATTCCATCGTACTGCTACGGGTCTCGAAAGAGACTGACCCAATATACCTGTCAATATCTCTCGTTGTTTAGGGGAACGAAGTACTTTCCACAAGCAATGACACCGTGACATCACTTGGTTGAAAGAAGTCGTTAAGTATTTGGACGCTTTCATAGATTTTAAAACATCCGTAGTGGCTATCAAATTCAGCGTATGGCTAGCACACCTGAAATGTCGTGGCAAACCGCTGAAAACACTCACGTACTCTTCGGAATCATCGGGCACGGAATATTCATTTTCAGCCAGCACGGCATCGTCGTCGTTGTCAGACAGTTCACTGTTAGAATCCGAATCGTCGGCCTCTGTTGATGCTGGCACTTCGATTTCATCTTAAGAAATAACGGAGTTTGCAATTATTATACGGACCCTCGGTAAATGAAAGAAATATTATTATGTGCGAACGTGTTACGTACCATCGATTCTAATGTCTGTCGAGATGTTAATTCCGAACTCTCGGAATGCTTTCGCAAAATTGCTTGCATTATCTGTGACAGTGGCAACAATTTTGCTTGGATCTAGACCGAATGAAATGTGGATTTGTTCCAACAATTCAGCTATTCGGTCGTGTGTATGTGAACCGGGGAATCTTCGGCAAGCAATAGCAGCGGAGTGCCTATCCCATTTGCGTGGATCAATCTAGAAAGATGTGAACTGTTTATTTCCGTGGTAAATTCTGATATTCCAAAACCATAATGTGCATCAAATCTTACCCAATGCACGGTCACGCCAAGAAACCGACGATTATTAGCTGTCCAGATATCAGCTGTCGTGCAAACGTACATCGCATTTTTTGCCAATGTATTGCGGATGTTTTCGACGTGCTTGTCAAATACTTGCCGCATTCGGCGTTCTAGAGTGCGACGCGACATATGTTTTAACGGTTGCTTTTTTGCTTCTATACCCATGTCTGAGAAAAAAATAAAAAAATTATGACGTATTTTGTTGGAATCTGATGACAAAGCACGGGAATAAATGATTTAATTTCACTTACCGTCGAATATTTTTCGGAAGGACTGCATCTCAACGGTACAAAATGGCGCCATGCTTTGTAATACATAATCCGCAACGTTCGTTTCAAACGTCGACTGCGAAAATTTGCAGACAGCATTCTTGGTTCGCCCTCCGATTCCGCCTTCTTCAACCAATTTCGCGCGTTTTTGTCGTTTATATTCGGCGAAATCCGTTTCAAATATATCGGAATGTTTTCTCTGCAAAATCAGTAATAATGAACATTCGGCATAGCTCATACAATACTTCGTACTATTGTTTATAAATTTATATATATATTATATATATTTCAAAATTCTCATATACTGATTTTCGAACCTACTTAATACGCCATACACTGTGCTCAGCGTCCTTAAAAGATATTTTTTAATGACCAAGCGCCACGACGCCACCGCGTCTCTTTATATACGCATGTATATTAGGGTGCCTCATTTTAAAACTTTTTTTAAGGAGCTACTCGAAAAATTTGTGACAAAAATTGAAAAAACAATTGTCGTAAAACCTGGAGAAGGTAGGAAAATATTTAGAGGTCGCTACCAATTATTCAAATATTTTTTATTCATTTTTATGTGTACACCTTACGGACTTATATCTGGACAGGCTGCGACCCTCACCCTCTTTTATTTTTTCAAATTTTGTTTCCTTATTGAGTAGACTCAAAGAAGAACTAGCGATTTTTTTTTGGATTTTATTCTCGAGTGGTTTGAACTCCGGGAATTTTTGAAAATCCTACATTTGAAGTGACCGGAAAAGGTTCACGCCTCTGTATCTCCGGTTCTGCTGGTCGTATTGAAAGAATAAAACATATAAAATTGATTCGGAATGAAACTTAGTTTTCGGCAAAAAATATATTGAGGATGATAATCTTTTTCTTTTCAACGGTGATCGCGTCGTCTAAATATCAAAAACCGAATTACCGTCGGGTACACCATCATTGATTTTTCTGAAAAAGTTCTCAAGAATTGTTCGTAAAAAAGCAAACATTTTCATGTACGACTGATCGTGGATCTGGATTCCTTCAATTTTTTTATTGATTTAAAAAAAGAAAAATTGAAACATACAATCTCTGATTTTTTCAATTTTTTTTCCTTATTTAGTAGACTCTAAGAAACACTTGTGATTTTTTTTGGATTTCATTCTCAAGTGGTTTTGGCACCACGGATTTTTGAAAATTCTAGATTAAATTTAGGATTATCCTATCCTAAATGTAGGATTTACAAAAATTCGCGGAGCCAAAATCACTTGGAAATGAAATTTAAAAAAAATCACAAGTGTTTCTTAGAGTCTACTAAATAAGGAAAAAAAATCGAAGGAATCCAAAATCCACGATCAGTTGTACATGAAAATGTTTGCTTTTTTACGAACAATTTTTGAGAACTTTTTCAGAAAAATCAATCATGGTATACCCGACGGTAATTTGGTTTTTGATGTTTAGACGACGAAATCACCGTTGAAAAAAAATATTATCATCCTCAATATATTTTTTGCCGAAAACTACGTCTCATTCCGAATCAATTGCATGTTTTATTCTTTCAATACGACCAACAGAACCGGAGATACAGGGGCGTGAACCTTTTCCGGTCATTTCAAATGTAGAATTTTCAAAAATTCTCGGAGTTCAAACCACTCGAGAATAAAATCCAAAAAAAAAATCGCCAGTTTTTCTTTGAGTCTACTCAATAAGGAAACAAAATTTGAACAAATAAAAGAGGGTGAGGGTCGCAGCCTGTCCAGATATAAGTCCGTAAGGTGTACACATAAAAATGAATAAAAATATTTGAATAATTGGTAGCGACCTCTAAATATTTTCCTACCTCCTCCAGGTTTTACGACAATTGTTTTTTCAATTTTTGTCACAAATTTTTCGAGTAGCACCTTAAAAAAAAAGTTAAAATATGAGCCACCCTAACATACACCAATGGAAATGTATATCGGTGACATATATGCACAAAATATGTGTGAAATATATTCTATATTAGGTGACATATTCGACCCAAAAAGTTGTATAATTCATATATATTGTGCGTATATATGTGATAAATATATGGCACGTATATGGTTAATATACATGTATATAAAATCCCCCCAAAAAACACCATAAATGGTGTACAAAAAGTTCAGACAAGTACATTTCCTTGCATCGTTTTATTTTTCCTTACAAAAATATGTCAAACATAAATAGTTGTAAAATAAATCCTCACAAAAAGTTCTCAAATAAATTCAAATCATCCAACTCACAGTTGCCAAGTACATCCAGCATTTTTATTGTTTACATTGTTTATTAACCATTTATAAGTAGGTCACAACGCCCGAAAACATCTTGAAACGGGACTTAGGGACTTAATCTAAAAATGTATTGTTTGAAAAATTTTAATTGAAAAAAATTCGGATTGAAAAAAAAATTCGAACGAAGTACTTGGCGAGTTCGTAACAGGTAGTCCGTACAGTCATTTTACGTAACTCGCCAAGTACTTCGTTCGAATTTTTTTTTCAATCCGAATTTTTTTCAATTAAAATTTTTCAAACAATACATTTTTGGATTAAGTCCCTAAGTCCCGTTTCAAGATGTTTTCGGACGTTGTGACCTACTTATAAATGGTTAATAAACAATGTAAACAATAAAAATGCTGGATGTACTTGGCAACTGTGAGTTGGATGATTTGAATTTATTTGAGAACTTTTTGTGAGGATTTATTTTACAACTATTTATGTTTGACATATTTTTGTAAGGAAAAATAAAACGATGCAAGGAAATGTACTTGTCTGAACTTTTTGTACACCATTTATGGTGTTTTTTGGGGGGATTTGGCTTCTTTTTGCAAAGGATTATATATATTTTTACCATGTAACTTCTATGTGAAAGCTTCGAATGGTGACTGCTCTACTCAAGCTAGAATTAAACAATTTTTGAGGGGATGAATTTTGTCTTTCCAAAACATTTCGTCATGCGATGGTTTCATTATTTTACAAATTCAGAGGCCCCAATCTAGCAACTAAGACATAAAATATCATTTGCATTTCGTTTATTAGATCCTTAAGGGGGTCAGGTACCGAAAATTTCACATCCAGAACCGCTAACGGTAGAGACTCGCTGATTTTGGTCTTGATATCATTTCTCGTATCAAAATACCTCACATTGATAAAATTTCGAAAAATTAATTTTTTCCACGTGTTTAAAATAATTTTTTTCGAATCCGTTAAGATAGGTATCGGAAATCCCATCTGCTAGATTGTTCATTGTGACCCAAAGAATGTGCAAAAAAATCTACAACCCTCAAAGTTTAAAATTGTAGGAGGAGATACCATTTAAAGGCAGAACAATTGTCCAAATGTGTGATAAATTAATTGGTAGAATATAATGAGAAGAAAATGGATTCCATGGCCTGAATAAAAAAAATTCTATGATACGATCAAGTAATAAAACTTTACCTGGACGAAATTATATAACAACACTTATCACAATGAATAATCTAGCACATGGGATTTTCGATATATCAACGGTTTCGAAAAAAAAATTATTTTGAAAATAGGGAAAAAATTAATTTTTCTAAATTTCATGAGGTATTTTGATATGAGAAATGATATCAAGACAAAAATCAGCCAGTCTCTACCGTTAGAGGTTCAGGATGTGAAATTTTCGGTACCTGACCCCCTTAATAAGCTTAGCAAACTTCAGAATGTTCCATGCGTACAACATGTTATCAATGAGGTATCCCGATTTATGAGAATGCTCGCATGACCTATCCGAACAACTTTGAGTATTTGATTCTTGATACAATGCACCAAGATATAAAATCATAGGCATTGCTTTTCGATAGTCTGTTTATAATATTGAGCTTTATGTTTTTTTTCTAAGCGATGGAATGGTAAAGCTTTGTTTGTACAGATACCAACTGAATTCAGACTCAACCCGACCCACGTAATTCTGCTCATAAAAGTCACACGCATAATTAACTGAACACAGAAAAATTCGACACATTGCACTGTAAAACAAAAAAATCCCATGAAGCGACATGACCCAGACAGACTCAGCCTATAATTAAATTGGTGCAGAAAAACCCAATGCGCCATCGGCTTGCTTCAATTAAACTGGACATATTGCCAATTCAACATGGAAAAACTCGATGCATCACCAATTCGACATGCAAAAACTGCCAGGGCATGCCAACACAGAAAATTCTCCCTTGGCGTAACTCGCCACAGCGAAACTTTCATGGCACAGCTCGGCCCGCTCCAACTCTACACAGTCTAACGGACTATGGTTGCGTCGGTTGAGAATTGAAGCGGACCAAGTTACGCCGCATGAGAGTTTTCACTGTGTGAAACTGTACCATGGGAGAGTATATCTCCATCGAGATAGCCCGTAGGTGATTTTTTGTGCGTCGAGTTGGTGATGCATCGAATTTTTCTATTCCAAATTGGTGGTGCATTGTGTTTTATTGTAGCAAGTTGATGGCGCAACGAGTTTCTTTTTATCAAGTTAGATACGGGCCAAATTAATTGGGTCAAATTCCTGTATGGGGAAATGTTTTTGTGACGGCTTAGCGATGTAACTAATTTTTCTGTGTTTAGTTGATGACGCATACTATTTTTCTGTCTAGAATTGTGTGAGCTTCTGTGGTTTGCATTCAGATGAAATCTGTGATAATAAGGCAGTGCAGCTGGGACTTTGTATGATGTCAAATAGAATACTCGGAGTTGATGGCGTAGATCATGTGCGGATTAAAAATCGTTAGAAGAGCTCCGGCTTATCGATAACAAGCAATGCTCACGGAAACTTTTGAAGTCCTGATGATCCTGAGAGAGGGAAGAGATACAAAAAGAAAATATTCAATCGAAATTACACGATGCAAAGAACTTATGAAGTTCACTTGGAATTTAAATATCATTTAAATGATAATTAAAGTGTAATAAACAATGTTAAAAATAAAAATGCTGAATGTACTTTGATGTTTGTGGAAAAAAACACAATTTTGTTTCATTAATATACTTTAAACTTTATTTAATTAATAATCAATATGTATTTCTTGAAATACACCAATATAATAACCTCTAAATGGGGAGTCATATCACTACGAGAACTCACATATAAGTATATAATTTTTTTTTCACCGGTTCTGTCCGAAAATGATAAAATAATACTCTAACACTGTTCGTTTTTTTTTTTTTTTTTCAATTTATTTTTATACTTCACTTTCGTAATAAAACCTCTGAACTTTCATCTCAAAGTAACGATAAAAAAATCGCGTTAACGACTTTCGGAAATGCCGAAGCAACGAAGGCAGCTTCGTTAACCAAAGATCATACGTAACATGACATACGTGATTTCAGTCTTTTAGCCTGGTGTGACAGGTGAGCGATGAATTTGCGGTTAGATTCACGGGCGGTGCGAAAATTTGTGGCGGAGACAAAAAAAAAAAGAAAATGATGATGATGATGTACGTCGAATGAAAATAATAAAATGCAATATCTCCCATATGTCAATAGCTACAGCATTCATTTGGGTACCGATCGAAAGAGAAAAAAAAATAAAAAATATTCGTGTTGATATCATTGCCTAAGTCCGTATAATTCATTAATAATTCGGAAAATAAGTTTCGTTATATAGATATACTCCCGTGTATAAGCCAGATGTGTGGCGTATAAGAGGCTGTAGTACCTCTCGACATGTCGGTAAAGGAGAGGAAATGTACTTGTCTCGAGGCACTACCGTGCCTCTTAAATAAATATATTTTCAATATGAATTCTTCATAGCTCCAGTGTAAATAACATGTATACGAAATGGAAAAAAGATATACGATGGCTATATGGCGCGTACATGATCCATGAACATTTTTACACAATGAATATATCCCAAACATGAATGATTTACGGTCCTGACATAAACTTAGATTATATTGGTTATTATGGATGGTAGGTGGACAGTTTCTATATGTTCAATAGATACGGTTATAAAGCCAATATATGTTAAATATAATTTCTTTATCGTTCCACTGTAAATGACATGCATACGAAATCCAGAATAATATGTACGATGGGTATATGGCACATACATGATCTATAAACATTTTTTATGGTAAATATATTCTATATAGATACTTGAAATTCTTGATGTAAATCTTACACATATGCAGTATACGGTGTGTATATAACAAATGCATGTATGATATGCATTTATTTACAGGACGTATATTTTAAATATAAATGTATGTACTTATTTTCTCTCATTCTCTCTCTTAATTTCTCTTGTTCCATCTGAATATCAATCATTCTTTCTTATTCTCACTCATTCTCCATTATTTCATCTCATTCTCTCTTATTATATCTTCATCTGCGTTATTCTCTCTCATTCTTTCTCATTCTCACTTATTTTCTCTTCTTTTCTCTTATTCTCTCTCTATTTCTCTTATTGCATCTCAATCTCTCCCATTTTCCGTTGTTCTATCTGGTTCCCTCTTTCTTTCTTATTCTCACTCTTCTAGTTCCTTATTTTCTTTTATTCTATCTCTATCCGTTTCATTCTCTCTCATTTTACCTTATTCCATCTCAAACACTCTCATTCTCACATATTTTTTTCTCATTCTGTCTTATTCTCACTTACAAGGAAGGTATCCCAGGTCGATCTATCCGATCTTGATCTAATTCATATTTGTTGTAGTACATCGAAAACTAAGCGACACGTATTTTTTTTTAATCTGCCATTTTAAACACTTCAAGGGGGTGAAACCATCCTCCAAAGTAAGGCATTTCAAGGCGCGATTTCGCAGTTTCACCCACAAGAACATAATATTTTTTAACCAATCCAACTGGAAGAGTTTTCTCATAATGAGAAACGAAAAATGTAATTTTCTGGATTGGGGAAAAAAAAAATTAGGGGGCGAGCCACCCCTAAATATTATTACATTCGTGCCAAAAATGGTCAAATTTAAGTCTAACAATCTGAAAAAAAAATTATATTGCGTATGATCACGAAAGAATATTGAATTTTTTTTGGATCTTCCCGAAAAAAAATATTGGCCGGGGTAACTGACTACCCCTGAATGCTGTATATCTTGCGTGCATGCGAAAAATGGCCACATTCGAGTCTAAAAATCTGAAACAAATGTATATTGCGCATACACGCAAGATAAACAGCGTTCAAGGGTAGTTACCCCGGCCAATATTTTTTTTCGGTAACATCCAAAAAAAAGTCAATATTCTTTCGTGTTCATACGCAATACACATTTTTTTCAGATTTTTAGACTTGAATTTGACCATTTTTCGCATACACGCAAGATCAACAGCGTTCAAGGGTAGTTACCCCGGCCAATATTATTTATTCGGGAAAACCCAAAAACACGTAAATTTTCTTGTGTGTTCATACATACGTACTATATATTTGTTTCAGATTTTTTTACTTGAATTCGACCGTTTTTGGCATAAATGTAATATTATTTACGGGTGGCTCATCCCCTTATTTTTTTTTTCAATCGAGAAAATTACATTTTTCATTTCTCATTATGAGAAAACTTTTCCAGTTGGATTGGTTAAAAAATATTATGTTCTTGTGGGTGAAACTGCCAAATCGTCTCTTGACATGCCTCACTTTGGAGGGTGGTTTCACCCCCTTCAAGTGTTTAATGGCAGATAAAAAAAAAACACGTGTCGCTTAGTTTTCGAAGTACACTAGGACCTCGATTTAATGGCCAGTGGCGGGACCGGCTCCGCATCGCACCTTGTTAAATCGAGGTAGCGTATGCCTGCCCATGCTGTATCTGCGCATCGGCACTCCGTGCTACGGGCCTGATCGGGGAGACTTTAAGCGTCCCCCACCATCTGCCACCACGCGAAAAACCGATCGATAAATGCGACATGGTGGGGACTGTCTATTAAATCGAGGGCCATTAAATCGAGGTCCTAGTGTACTACAACATACATGAATTAGATCAAAATCAGAGAGATTGATCTGGGATACCTTCCTTGTCAGTCGCTCTCATTCTCTCTCATGTATCTCTATCTGTCTCATTCTCTCTCGTTTTCCCTTGCACTATCGCGATCTCTCTCATTCTCTCTTATCCTCACTCAGTCTCTTCGAATCTTTTTTATTCTATCTCTATCTGTCTCATTCTGTCCCATTTTCCCTCATTCTATCTCGATCTTTTTTATTGTCACTCGTTCTCTCTCTTTCTTGTTTATTCTTTTTGATTTGTCCTTATTTTATCCCTATCCCTCCTATTTCTCTTCGTGATTATTTTGTTGTTTTTCAAGAGAAATGAAAAAAAATCACTGAGGAAATAAACCTTACAATTAATTGTGGGTGTTTGAGGCTATATATATATATGTGGCATTCCATCCCAAGTGTATGAACCCGTGACCCTGACCCTCTTGGATTTGTTTCATTATTTTTTCTATGATTAGATTGAGTCCAAAGGGTACCTTCAAATTTTTTTAGATTTTTCCAAATAGCCGTTTTGGGAAAAAATTTTTTTTGCTAAAAAACACCTTTTTTAAAAAATGTGAAAAAATTCCTACAAATCCGTGATTATATGTAGAATATTTTAAGCAGTCACTCAGAGTGGCGAGATTTTTATGTCTCTGTACTTTACACACTTTTAACGTCGAAAAAATGCCCAAAATTAAAAAAAAAAACCTTTTTTTAAAAATACGCAAAAATTCCAAAAAATCTGTGATAATATGCAGAACATCGTAAGTAATCATCTAGAGTGGGGAGATTTTTTTCTCTGTGTTTTACACGCTTGTAACGTCGAAAAAATGGCGAAAATTAGAACAAAAAAAATTTTAAGTATGGAAAAATTCCCAAAAATCTGCGATAATATGTAGAACATTGTGAGCAATTACCCAGAATCGAGAGATTTTTTTTTTCTCTGTGTTTTACACGCTTTTAACGTCAAAAAAATGCCGCAAATTCAAAAAAAGAAAAATACCTTTTTTCAAAAATATGAAAAAATTCCCAAAAATCAGTGATAATATGTAGAATATTCTAAGCAATCACCCGGAGTAGGAAGATTTTTTTTTTTGGAATTTTCGGAAATTTTTCGGCGTTAAAAGCGTGTAAAACACAGAGAAAAAAAAATCTCCCCACTTTGAGTGTTATGCTTAACATGTTCTACACATAATCACGGATTTTTGGAAATTTTTTTGTTTTGACGCGGCTATTTCGATAAATCTAAAAAAATTTGAAGGTACCCTTTAGACTCAATGTAATCATAGAAAAAAGTAATGAAACAAATCCGAGAGGGTCAGGGTCACGGGTTCATACACTTGGAAAAAAACCCCGAACGAAATATATTATATACATACCTTCAGGTGCTGAATAAAATTTGTAGACGAATGTATCGTTCCCTTTATTTTTGTAACAGGTGTGCACGTAGTACACGACCCTATAATCCGCCCGACCAATGACGAATTTTTTAAATCGACTTTAAAGTATTTGCCATCTAAGTGCGCTTTCTTATCGCATACTTCTTTAAGTCTATTAATTTCGTCGTCATTGGCGTCAACGATTGATTCGTGTAGTGAATCATTCGATGTTGAGGGCCTTGCAGAATCTACGGCACTCCGATTTTGCCATGATGATGCCCGTACATCACCCGGTAAACTTTCACTTTCCGATAAGAACGGTATGTTCCGAATCACGTTCGAATTTCCCCGTGATAAAAGGTTCGTGGCGGAGGGTACTAATCTCTCATTGATCAGTAGTGTAACAAGGAGAGTTCTAACTCAAGATCCCTACCCCGACATTTACCGACATTTTTTAGCTCAGACACGAACCACTTAGCCGAGACACGAACCCGGGGGAGGGGGGGGGCTATCTTTAAGAGTCCGAATGCACGGAGTCGATCGGGGGGGGGGGGGGATCTCTAACAACTGGAGGGCACCTAATCTTTATGGGTCGAGGCATTGGGAGGGGGGGGGGGGGGCTAGCTTTGAGGGTGGTATTGGAATGCCGCTATCTCTGGCAGCGGCGGGGCGCCTTATTTTTCATGGCGACATTTGATTGATGATTATCAATTAGACTGGCGTCTCTGTAGGGCGGGGTGGGGGGCTAGTTTTGAGGGTGGTATTAGAATGCAGCTATTCTGTATATCTGGCAGCTGCAGTGCAGCTTGTCTTGGCATTGGAATATTGTTATCTCTAACAAGTAAATAGCGGGCCGGAGCGTTAGACCTTTCAACCACACACGACGTTACCCTCCCGGGCCAGTGCGTCTGTTTGTCGCAACCTTATCGTTGGTCATAAATCATTTCTGTTTGTGTGCTAAGGACCAGACCGCAGTCTGGAAAAAGCCAAGCATGAGGTCATAAAATCTTGGAGGTGCCTATGATCCGGCTGGTCCTCGACACCCGAAGGAAAATATCCCTAACAGGTATTCTTCTGACCGCATTCATATAAGCGTTTCCCTATCACTGACTGGTGCGTGAGTAAATGTAGCGCAGGGTGCTGCAGCAGATCTTTTTTCAAACCGCGATGAAATTGGGACGAAGAGGTGATTGAAAATATGGAAAAGCACGTTCAATTCGATACTCGAGCTCAAATTCACGTGATGTATGCATGGGATTATGCGTACAGAGCCGCTCGCCGAGGCCGGTGGGAAGAAGTTGCACGTGATCGTGAGCGATTTAGATTAAGAATTAAAAAATGCGGCAAACTGATTGAATCTGTATTGACGGAGAAAAAAAATTTAACGGAAAACGGTATACTGATATGCGCCATCGACGTGTTTCGACCTGTTTCGAGCCCTCCCATTACCTTCGAGAGCGGATGATGCCATCTTGCATGTCTGAACACGCTTGAGCCTGCACAGTGTTTACATATTTTGACAAACCGCCGGAAAATGAGGCTTTGATTTTCATGGAATGCCGCTATGACGCGCTTAGTCGCGTTCTTGCTATCAACATGGACGGATATTCTGATGGCGTTCTCGGAGCCAAATATCCGTGGGAATTATCAAGGGGTGATCTTAAGAATATAACGAAGCCTATGATTTTAAAATATTTTAGTCGATCAATTCATATGTTTTATGATCGTTTACCCGAAAATCTTCGTGCAGACGCCGAAATTATGTCATATCTGCCTTGTATGGAACATTGGAATACGCCCCACATCATGACTCATATCGATGGCCCTGCACCCTCTGTACGGAATTGTCAAATGTGTCGCAGCAAAGTGTGGGCGGAGGAAAGTGTGGAAAATCCTATTGGGTCCTAGAATTGAGAGTTGGTGGGGGTCGGGAATTTGGAGGGCCTATATAATATCAAGATGCACGCCTGAACTGCAACCGTTTACATGCAAGACAAGCAACGTGAGCTGAAAGAACGATTGCTCCTGCTTTTGAAAAATATTGAAGAAGTGAAAAATCTTATACGTTGGAGAGAGGATCTGGGATTCATCACAAACAGATTAAAAAATACATCAATAAGTCGAAATGGATTTCGCAAGTATCAACAAGGTGGGAATAATGGCGGAATTTTTGCCAACAAAAAAATTGGCTGAACTCTCCGTTCAGACAGATCATCCGATCTCCGACCTGAGAATAGTCGAAACGAAATTCGGGAGGAGGATCGTGGCGGATATCACCAACGATTTCTCCGTATTCCTACCTGCAAGATTCGTGAAAGCGTTCGACGAGAACAAAGAAATATTCAAAGAGATGATTGACGCTGCGCATACAAATCAACTCTACATGAACTACTTCGGTGGGAAATATAACAGCGTAGAATTCAAACGCATCTGACGTCATCAAACCATCAATCCATCGCGCCTACTATGGGGTCGTGACTCTACGCGAACGATGGTGGCACTGAAAAAAGTGTTTGAATCCATAAGTGCGCATGGTTGAAAAAGTAAAAAAAAAAAAAACATCATAGATGACGTGTGGTGCGAAATGTATAAGTTGGAGTGAAACCAAATATGTAATACAATTTCCTATGGTTTATTTCAATAAAAAACACACATATTTTTCGACAAAATGTTTTTATTTATTTCAAAAATCCTGCGTTTACACAATGCCTAATGTACCAGCTCCTTAAAGATTTCACGTTCGCGTTGACACAATTATATTTTGAGTCATGGGGATGATGAGAACATCCTCTGTTGTTTGATATTTTCGATAATTTCTGCAATGATGGACAATCGAGAGTTTCCATATCGACAATATGTGCCGACGAATCCGTGAATTGCGCTAACCACGTCCTCTTCTCTAATCCCTTCACGTAGATGGTTCGGGCTTGTTTCAAGATAGCTCGAATTGTTGTTCCAGCAGCTTCGTACGGCGTGTCGCCTGAATTCCATCGTATTCCATGAAAATTTCGTTCCAGCCATGAATTCATCGTTTTGTACTTCGCTGGTAGAGAGTTCCATGGGGTTGGAGGTTTGAAGAAAAACGTCAGGGGTTCGGCGTTTTCAGAGATTTCGACAATAAAATTTTATTGAAAATATTGAAAATATTCCCGAAGATTCGCCGATCGGGTATATACTCGAAGTTGATTTAGAATATCCCAATGAGCTCCACAAATGTCACAAAGACTTGCCGCTATGTCCAGAACACTATCGAGCCCCGAAATCTAAAAATTCAAAATTGATGACGACATTGCTACCGAAGGAAAAATACATTATTCACTACCGTAATTTACAGGAGTCTTTGAGATTGGGTCTAAAATTAGCAAAGATTCATCGGGTACTAAAATTCAAACAATCCCCTTGGTTGAAAAAATACATTGATCTCAATACGAATTTGAGAAAGCAGTCCAATAACGATTTCAAGAAAAACTTTTACAAACTAATGAATAACGCGGTGTTTGGGAAAACGATGGAAAATGTATGTAATCACCGTGAAGTAAAGCTCGTTACACGCTGGCATGGGCGATATGGTGCAAGAGCTCTCATCGCTCGAGCTGCCTTT
The DNA here is from genome assembly GCA_963564615.1 of Rhorus exstirpatorius. Classification (NCBI taxonomy): domain Eukaryota; kingdom Metazoa; phylum Arthropoda; class Insecta; order Hymenoptera; family Ichneumonidae; genus Rhorus; species Rhorus exstirpatorius. The sequence goes on from OY751313.1 coordinate 32,520,720, forward strand.
CATAGCTGCACCATATTCGACGACGATATGGTTATAATAGAATTGACTAAAGCTAAAGTAAAATTCAACAAACCGATATATGCTGGATTTTCAATTCTTGACCTGTCTAAAATCTATTTATACCGTTTCCATTATGACTATATGAAGATTACATTCGGCGAACAAGCCAAATTATTATACACAGATACGGACAGCCTAATCTATCACGTAACTACTCCAAATATTTACGAATCCATGAGACGTGACATACACCAATTTGATACATCTGATTACCCGACAAATAATCCCTATGGAATGCCTCTTGCGAATAAAAAAGTGTTGGGTCTTATGAAAGATGAAAATAATGGTAAAATTATGACCGAGTTTATAGGGCTTAGGGCAAAGTTATACTCGTATAAAGTACAAGGTAATGAGCTTGAAAATAAACGTGCAAAGGGCGTCAGAGGAGCGACTTTAAAAACCATTACGTTCGATGACTATAAAGAGTGTCTATTTCATTGTAAAACCCTGATTAGGACCCAGCACATGATACGCAGCTCAAAACATATTGTAGAGACGGTTAGGCAAAATAAAATAGTATTAAGCTGGCAGGATGACAAAAGAATTCTGTGCCCAAAGTCTGCTGATACTGTACCATGGGGCTACGATGTGACGAGCGAACACATGTACATGGAAGCATAAATCTTCGAGCAGTAAGAGTCGGCAAAACCTCTCAACGTTTCACGAAATTTGGGTGCAACTATCAGCATATTTACCGTAGCACCAAAATGCCCTTCGCTCTTCCTCTCTTTTATGACAGGCAGGTCATTTTCAAGGGAGAACCTTCTCAGTATAATTTTTCTCGCGTAGCTGAACACACATCGATGAAAATGGTACCATTATCCTCAGACGTCTTTATGCTGTTTGTGTTTTTATTTAATAAGTGCTCTCTATTACAACGAATTTGGCGTGAAGTGTGTTTTTCCGAGCTCAAACTCTTGCCTCGTCAAGCTATTTTAAGAAAATTACGGACTATTTTATCGGCAACGCGACGGAGGACGTTTCGTCGAGCGTTTGATCGCGGCTTAATGGATCATCCTGACATCCTGAACACTGCAGTTCGCGTCATCAGGATGTTCAACTGGGGCGAGGAAGGCGAGCTACTACCGATACTCGATGAGCATGGTAAGTAATAGAAATTATCTATCTCCTGCCTAGCCATCTGTCAGCACATTACTTGACCACCTGACTCTCTATCTCTCTCTCGCTTTCTTCATTATGCCCAGCTGTAGTTAGCGTAATCTCCCTGCCCCCCCCCCCCCCCCGAGATTGTGCTTGTTGTGCTTGTCTGGAAAATTCCAAAGCGTAATCTCCCTGCCCCCCCCCCCCCCCCCCCCCCCCCGAGATTACGCTTTGGCATTTTCCAGACAAGCACCGATGCTCAAGCAGCCACGAGAGGAACGAAGAAGGCTTCAGCATAGGCGCCGCCTGCCCGAGCAAAGAAGGCCGAGAAAAGTTGCTAAAAGAATATCATGATGCCCCTCTTAGGTGGGCACGAAGTCCTTGGAATTCTTTAAAAGTCTTCAGAAGTCTGTGGAAGTCCTTGGAATTCGTCGGAAGTCTCTGTAAGTCTTTTGGAGGCTCTGGGAGTCTATGGAAGTCTTCGTATTGTCTAGGGGGTGATGGCGGTTGCGGCGCATAGTAACCGCGTGGTCTAGGCTCAGCGTGGATCCACTCTATTTGGGCCTCAGGGCTGGGGGATCGGGGTGGCGGTGGTCGAGCGGGTGGTGAAGGCAGAGCTCTCGATGGCGAGGATGACGAAGATCTCGATGGAGACGGGTGATCGGTATATTGTAATAGCTGAGGACGATGACGACGATGACGATAGCGATGATAATGACAGCGAGCGCCGGTTTAACCCGGACGGTCCAGCTATTGCCCCATCCGGCTGTACTAAATCATCCTGGTCTGAAGATTCTTCGTCGGAATCAGCGAGAAGCTTTCGTTTTGCTGAATAGATAAATATATATTTCATTGCAGTGGGTACTTTATGTTTTCTAGAGAGAGAGATTGAGGGAGAATGAGAGAGATTGAGAAAGAATGAGAGAGAATGAGAGAGAAAGGGTGGGAGGGAGAAGAGCCAGGTACGCTGCTAAGCTTTCCAACTACAGCTGGGCATAATGAAGAAAGCGAGAGAGAGATAGAGAGTCAGGTGGTCAAGTAATGTGCTGACAGATGGCTAGGCAGGAGATAGATAATTTCTATTACTTACCATGCTCATCGAGTATCGGTAGTAGCTCGCCTTCCTCGCCCCAGTTGAACATCCTGATGACGCGAACTGCAGTGTTCAGGATGTCAGGATGATCCATTAAGCCGCGATCAAACGCTCGACGAAACGTCCTCCGTCGCGTTGCCGATAAAATAGTCCGTAATTTTCTTAAAATAGCTTGACGAGGCAAGAGTTTGAGCTCGGAAAAACACACTTCACGCCAAATTCGTTGTAATAGAGAGCACTTATTAAATAAAAACACAAACAGCATAAAGACGTCTGAGGATAATGGTACCATTTTCATCGATGTGTGTTCAGCTACGCGAGAAAAATTATACTGAGAAGGTTCTCCCTTGAAAATGACCTGCCTGTCATAAAAGAGAGGAAGAGCGAAGGGCATTTTGGTGCTACGGTAAATATGCTGATAGTTGCACCCAAATTTCGTGAAACGTTGAGAGGTTTTGCCGACTCTTACTGCTCGAAGATTTATGCTTCCATGTACATGTGTTCGCTCGTCACATCGTAGCCCCATGGTACAGTATCAGCAGACTTTGGGCACAGAATTCTTTTGTCATCCTGCCAGCTTAATACTATTTTATTTTGCCTAACCGTCTCTACAATATGTTTTGAGCTGCGTATCATGTGCTGGGTCCTAATCAGGGTTTTACAATGAAATAGACACTCTTTATAGTCATCGAACGTAATGGTTTTTAAAGTCGCTCCTCTGACGCCCTTTGCACGTTTATTTTCAAGCTCATTACCTTGTACTTTATACGAGTATAACTTTGCCCTAAGCCCTATAAACTCGGTCATAATTTTACCATTATTTTCATCTTTCATAAGACCCAACACTTTTTTATTCGCAAGAGGCATTCCATAGGGATTATTTGTCGGGTAATCAGATGTATCAAATTGGTGTATGTCACGTCTCATGGATTCGTAAATATTTGGAGTAGTTACGTGATAGATTAGGCTGTCCGTATCTGTGTATAATAATTTGGCTTGTTCGCCGAATGTAATCTTCATATAGTCATAATGGAAACGGTATAAATAGATTTTAGACAGGTCAAGAATTGAAAATCCAGCATATATCGGTTTGTTGAATTTTACTTTAGCTTTAGTCAATTCTATTATAACCATATCGTCGTCGAATATGGTGCAGCTATGAAAGGCAGCTCGAGCGATGAGAGCTCTTGCACCATATCGCCCATGCCAGCGTGTAACGAGCTTTACTTCACGGTGATTACATACATTTTCCATCGTTTTCCCAAACACCGCGTTATTCATTAGTTTGTAAAAGTTTTTCTTGAAATCGTTATTGGACTGCTTTCTCAAATTCGTATTGAGATCAATGTATTTTTTCAACCAAGGGGATTGTTTGAATTTTAGTACCCGATGAATCTTTGCTAATTTTAGACCCAATCTCAAAGACTCCTGTAAATTACGGTAGTGAATAATGTATTTTTCCTTCGGTAGCAATGTCGTCATCAATTTTGAATTTTTAGATTTCGGGGCTCGATAGTGTTCTGGACATAGCGGCAAGTCTTTGTGACATTTGTGGAGCTCATTGGGATATTCTAAATCAACTTCGAGTATATACCCGATCGGCGAATCTTCGGGAATATTTTCAATATTTTCAATAAAATTTTATTGTCGAAATCTCTGAAAACGCCGAACCCCTGACGTTTTTCTTCAAACCTCCAACCCCATGGAACTCTCTACCAGCGAAGTACAAAACGATGAATTCATGGCTGGAACGAAATTTTCATGGAATACGATGGAATTCAGGCGACACGCCGTACGAAGCTGCTGGAACAACAATTCGAGCTATCTTGAAACAAGCCCGAACCATCTACGTGAAGGGATTAGAGAAGAGGACGTGGTTAGCGCAATTCACGGATTCGTCGGCACATATTGTCGATATGGAAACTCTCGATTGTCCATCATTGCAGAAATTATCGAAAATATCAAACAACAGAGGATGTTCTCATCATCCCCATGACTCAAAATATAATTGTGTCAACGCGAACGTGAAATCTTTAAGGAGCTGGTACATTAGGCATTGTGTAAACGCAGGATTTTTGAAATAAATAAAAACATTTTGTCGAAAAATATGTGTGTTTTTTATTGAAATAAACCATAGGAAATTGTATTACATATTTGGTTTCACTCCAACTTATACATTTCGCACCACACGTCATCTATGATGTTTTTTTTTTTTTTACTTTTTCAACCATGCGCACTTATGGATTCAAACACTTTTTTCAGTGCCACCATCGTTCGCGTAGAGTCACGACCCCATAGTAGGCGCGATGGATTGATGGTTTGATGACGTCAGATGCGTTTGAATTCTACGCTGTTATATTTCCCACCGAAGTAGTTCATGTAGAGTTGATTTGTATGCGCAGCGTCAATCATCTCTTTGAATATTTCTTTGTTCTCGTCGAACGCTTTCACGAATCTTGCAGGTAGGAATACGGAGAAATCGTTGGTGATATCCGCCACGATCCTCCTCCCGAATTTCGTTTCGACTATTCTCAGGTCGGAGATCGGATGATCTGTCTGAACGGAGAGTTCAGCCAATTTTTTTGTTGGCAAAAATTCCGCCATTATTCCCACCTTGTTGATACTTGCGAAATCCATTTCGACTTATTGATGTATTTTTTAATCTGTTTGTGATGAATCCCAGATCCTCTCTCCAACGTATAAGATTTTTCACTTCTTCAATATTTTTCAAAAGCAGGAGCAATCGTTCTTTCAGCTCACGTTGCTTGTCTTGCATGTAAACGGTTGCAGTTCAGGCGTGCATCTTGATATTATATAGGCCCTCCAAATTCCCGACCCCCACCAACTCTCAATTCTAGGACCCAATAGGATTTTCCACACTTTCCTCCGCCCACACTTTGCTGCGACACATTTGACAATTCCGTACAGAGGGTGCAGGGCCATCGATATGAGTCATGATGTGGGGCGTATTCCAATGTTCCATACAAGGCAGATATGACATAATTTCGGCGTCTGCACGAAGATTTTCGGGTAAACGATCATAAAACATATGAATTGATCGACTAAAATATTTTAAAATCATAGGCTTCGTTATATTCTTAAGATCACCCCTTGATAATTCCCACGGATATTTGGCTCCGAGAACGCCATCAGAATATCCGTCCATGTTGATAGCAAGAACGCGACTAAGCGCGTCATAGCGGCATTCCATGAAAATCAAAGCCTCATTTTCCGGCGGTTTGTCAAAATATGTAAACACTGTGCAGGCTCAAGCGTGTTCAGACATGCAAGATGGCATCATCCGCTCTCGAAGGTAATGGGAGGGCTCGAAACAGGTCGAAACACGTCGATGGCGCATATCAGTATACCGTTTTCCGTTAAATTTTTTTTCTCCGTCAATACAGATTCAATCAGTTTGCCGCATTTTTTAATTCTTAATCTAAATCGCTCACGATCACGTGCAACTTCTTCCCACCGGCCTCGGCGAGCGGCTCTGTACGCATAATCCCATGCATACATCACGTGAATTTGAGCTCGAGTATCGAATTGAACGTGCTTTTCCATATTTTCAATCACCTCTTCGTCCCAATTTCATCGCGGTTTGAAAAAAGATCTGCTGCAGCACCCTGCGCTACATTTACTCACGCACCAGTCAGTGATAGGGAAACGCTTATATGAATGCGGTCAGAAGAATACCTGTTAGGGATATTTTCCTTCGGGTGTCGAGGACCAGCCGGATCATAGGCACCTCCAAGATTTTATGACCTCATGCTTGGCTTTTTCCAGACTGCGGTCTGGTCCTTAGCACACAAACAGAAATGATTTATGACCAACGATAAGGTTGCGACAAACAGACGCACTGGCCCGGGAGGGTAACGTCGTGTGTGGTTGAAAGGTCTAACGCTCCGGCCCGCTATTTACTTGTTAGAGATAACAATATTCCAATGCCAAGACAAGCTGCACTGCAGCTGCCAGATATACAGAATAGCTGCATTCTAATACCACCCTCAAAACTAGCCCCCCACCCCGCCCTACAGAGACGCCAGTCTAATTGATAATCATCAATCAAATGTCGCCATGAAAAATAAGGCGCCCCGCCGCTGCCAGAGATAGCGGCATTCCAATACCACCCTCAAAGCTAGCCCCCCCCCCCCCTCCCAATGCCTCGACCCATAAAGATTAGGTGCCCTCCAGTTGTTAGAGATCCCCCCCCCCCCCGATCGACTCCGTGCATTCGGACTCTTAAAGATAGCCCCCCCCCCTCCCCCGGGTTCGTGTCTCGGCTAAGTGGTTCGTGTCTGAGCTAAAAAATGTCGGTAAATGTCGGGGTAGGGATCTTGAGTTAGAACTCTCCTTGTTACACTACTTTGATCGATAAAGATTGTTCACTATCGGATTCAGTATCACATTCGGATACTTGTTCGCCCATATTCACGTGATTTTTTATGCGCGCACAAATTCGAATATTTTTGAAATCAAATATTTAACATTCACCTTGTCACTTCTCAGGCGTATCTCACAGGACTGATGGAAAAATCAGGCAGCGGTGATAAATGAAAGAAAGGCCACAGTAAGACTGTTGACACTCTTTGTTTCCTTCATGAAATATATACAGAATTACACACACACACACACGTGCGCGCGCTTTCGCATCTATTTATTTCTAGGCATTATGTTTGTAAGATTTAAAATTCATATGGGTCAATCAGTGCCGAGATGACCAATGATTTTCCCTCACCATGTTTGATCTGTATAAAAAAATTCTCTGCAATTTTCTTAACCATAAAATGGTCTGCTGAATTTTCTCATATTTTTTTGTTGTACCGTTGTTGATTTATGAATTTTCAAACCAACAATATGTCGACCGGTTTTTTAATTTCTCCAAAAATTCTTAAACATCTTATTTTCGATAATAAACATTCGACAACCGGTTCCAGTATGTTTATTATAAAAAAAACAAGATTTTTAAAAAGTTTTTCAAGATTTCAAAAAATATGAAAAGATTTCAACATTTAAAAATTCATAAATAAGAATTTGAGAATAAAATCCGAGATCGATCGAGACACTGTTTCAGAGATAGAACAATTGCAGAAATAATTTTGAAGCAGATAAAAAATGTGCGGGAAAATTCATTAGTCATGTTGGCGTGAAACGCCCCATGTGCACGATACATACGAAAAAAGGCACAAAAGAAAAATATTGTTATGAGTGATCGATAATCGATATATATATATATTATGTATATACAAAAATAAAAAAAAAAGCATTTGACGTATCTATATACGTGTGTATGCGTGTGTGTGTATTTTGTATGGCTAAGCCAAAGCCCGAAGCAAAGCGAAGAAACTCTCCGGGAAAAAGTGGGGGTTGTGGATCGCCGCTACAGCAGGAGAAAAGTATAACGTTCAGTCGCAAAACATACGTGGACAAAGCCGAATCGGAATCGAAGATGGAACCGAACAATGGAAACGTAAGCATTCTAGACTTGCCTTTTCGAGTAGACTTTTTTTTACAAATTAATAATGAATAGTATACCATAGTAATCTGTTGATTTTCACTCCAAAATAAGTTCTTCATTTTCGAGGAGCACATTTTCGGAGTAAAATTCTACAAATAGTCTTCTAATTATCCTGCAGAGTTATTATTAATAATAAAAAAATTGTTCCAGATGAATCAACCACAGCCACCGGGAACGGAAAATTTTTTACCCAGGGGACAGGGTGTTTATCAGCCGTGGATAATAAATTATCCACGGTATAATGGACCACCCGGCCCCTGGGTACAAATTAATACACCGACGTCTAACAATGGCGGACCAACGAATAATGGTGGAGGGGACCGCCGCAGCACGATTCGGCGAGCTCGAGCAGGCCGGTGACACCGCCGGCCGAATCGGTCAACGAGACCCACCGAACCGACAACAAAGGTAGATACTCAAATAAAAAATAAACATATACACTTCTGAAGTATATACAAATTATAATGACTCCGTAATACATATATTTTCTTTTACAGAGAAACAACGTCGAAAAAGAGGCGGGCGGTGGGCCAAGCAGCGCCGTCAGCGCGCAGCCGACCGGCAACAGGTTGCCATGTTTATCAGGGATTTGGCGCTCGGACAGCGACGGCGCGAATGAAAAATAAAAAAAATTAAAAAAAAAAAAATTCATAACATATAAATCGTACACACTATACATATTACACATTACACATACATATTACACATTACATATTCATAATAATTATATACTAACAACGTTAAAAATAAAAAAATAAATTTTGAATATAAATCTGAATGGAATTTGCTGTCTCTCTCTCACTCTCTCTCTTAATCTCTCTCTCTCTCTCGCTCTCTCTCTCTTCCTCTCTCTTAATCTCTCCCAATTTCTCTCATTCTCTCTCATTCTCTCTCAATCTCTCTTATTCTCTCTCAATCTCTCTCATTCTCTCTTATTCTCTCTCATTTTCTCTCATTCTCTCGCAATCTCTCTCATTCTCTCTTAATCTCTCTCATTCTCTCTTATTCTCTCTCAATCTCTCTTATTCTCCCTTAATCCCTCTTATTCTCTCTCATGCTCTCTCAATCTCTCTCAATCTCTCTTATTTTCTCTCAATCTCTCTCATTCTCTCTTATTCTCTCTCAATCTCTCTCATTCTCTCTCAATCTCTCTCATTCTCTCTCATTCTCTCTCAATCTCTCTTATTCTCTCTTAATCTCTCTTATTCTCTCTTATTCTCTCTCAATCTCTCTCATTCTCTGTCAATCTCTCTCACTCTCTCTGATTCTCTCTGATTCTCTCTCATTCTCTCTCAATCTCTCTCATTCTCTCTCAATCTCTCTTATTCTCTCTTATTCTCCCTTAATCCCTCTTATTCTTTCTCATGCTCTCTCAATCTCTCTCAATCTCTCTTATTCTCTCTCAATCTCTCTCATTCTCTCTTATTCTCTCTCAATCTCTCTCATTCTCTCGTATTCTCCCTTAATCCCTCTTATTCTCTCTCAATCTCTCTCAATCTCTCTTATTCTCTCTCAATCTCTCTCATTCTCTCTCATTCTCTCTCATTCTCTCTCAATCTCTCTCATTCTCTCTCAATCTCTCGCATTCTCTCTCAATCTCTCTTATTCTCTCTCAATCTCTCTTATTCTCTCTTAATCTCTCTCATTCTCTCTCATTCTTTCTTATTCTCTCTCAATCTCTCTCATTCTCTCTCAATCTCTCTCTCTCTCTGTCTCTCTGTCTATGTATCTATCTATCTATCTATCTTCTTCTCACTGCATCACGTCAATAAATTTCCACTCGTATTTGAACCGAATATCGAGTGGAAATTCATTTTAATTTAAAGGAATTATTGATTCAAGAATCCATCTTTTTCGAAAAATTTGGCGAGTGGAAATTCATTCGGATCTGAAAGTAAACAAATAACGAGTGTTTTTCCACTCGAACCGAAGACGGCGTTCGAATGGTTCCCCCACTCTCCACTCAGTTCGGATGTAAACAACGAGTGGGAATCCATTCGTCACTCGGTCGCGAAGTAAATACAGAATGAAAAACCACTCGTTACTCGAACGCGAAACGAATGGCGAGTGGAAATTCATTCGCCACTCGTACCCGAAATAAATGACGAGTGGGAATCCACTCGTCACTCGAACGCGAAACGAATGGCGAGTGGAAATTCATTCGCCACTCTTACCCAAAGTAAATGACGAGTGGAAATCCACTCTTCACTTAAATTTACAATAAATGAGGAATGAAAAACCATTCGTCATTTTTTTTTTTTTAAGTTAATTTCGCCCATCCCTGCCTCCCACAGATGTTGGAAGCCGGTGAGAATCAGGGTGACTCCCCACGGAGCGTAACTTGCGTACGCGTAAAATGATTTGACCAATCAGGACGTCGAAGCGAATAACGGATCCCTAGATGCGACGTCCTGATTGGTCGAATCATCTTACGCGTACGCAAGCGTACGCAAGTTACGCTCCGTGGGGAGTCACCCTCAGCGTCTTGCCGGCTCGCACAAGATGACCGCGCTTATCGCCTAGGGACGAGCTTAAACATAAGCAAAAGTTGCGCCTCGAGAATATCGATGTACCGGCATTAGCAATAATCGGAATTCCGTCCGAAGAGTATCGATGTCTCGACGCTGACTTTGTATATCACTTAAACTACAATCATGCCTCGAGAATATCGATATCCCGGCACCAACAATAGTCGGAATTTCGTCTAGAGAGTATCGATGTCTCGACGCTGATTTTTCATATCACTTAAACAACAATCATGCCTCGAATTATCGATATCCTGGCACCAACAATAGTCGGAATTTCGTCTGGAGAGTATCGATGTCTCGACGCTGATTTTTCATATCACCAGTCGTCGTAACTGGAAATGCGTCTGGAGATTATCGTCAGCAGAATGTCGAGGTGTGAGAGAAACTCTTCCCTCACGCGCCGACGTCTCCCACTTTACGCGACAATAGAATAAGGGCCTATATAATGACCATCGCGAATTAAGGACAAGTCAGTCGAACTTCGAGCCTGATCACCCGAGATCACTCAAAGCTATAGCCCGTCGCGAATTATTCAAATTCATTCTATGTTAAAATACTGTACTTTTTCAACATAAGAATCGGTAGCACGGTAGCCCCGGCAAAACCAGTGTAAGAAAACATAAAAAATAAATAAATAATCAAAAAACCAAAGAAAAATAGAACGCATTCGCGTTTCATTTGTGCACCAGCGGCATTAAATAGAAGGGGGAAATTGAACAAACCGAACTTCGAGCTGTCTCCATTCTCGAGCGGAACTCCCATCGAAATCCACGTGTTTCCAACACCTCTCTCTCTAACTACAGCATAGTGCGCTAGATGCACATGCTCACGTAGTTACTTTTCTAACTCTCTCTCTAACTACAGCATAGTGCGCTAGATGCACATGCTCACGTAGTTACTTTTCTACCTCTCTCTCTAACTACATCATAGTGCGCTAGATGCACATGCTCACGTAGTTACTTTTCTAACTCTCTCTCTAACTACAGCATAGTGCGCTAGATGCACATGCTCACGTAGTTATTTTTCTAACTCTCTCTCTAACTACAGCACTGTGCGCTAGATGCACGTGCCTGAGTAGTTACTTTTCTCACTCTCTCTAACTACAGCATAGTGCGCTAGATGCACATGCTCACGTAGTTACTTATTCCTCTCTCCGGGTACAGCCCTGTGCGCCAGATGCACGCTCTGTACTCTAACCAGCCAACCACAAAACCGTGCACTAGATGCACGCACTGGGGTGGAGGTTCCAACCCTACCATATGAGAGTTCTGCCCGAGAGTTAGGACTCACTCAAAGAGGGATCACCAAATCTTTTTTTATTTAGATTTATATGGGTAAACGCCGCGGTGGCAAGGATAAAAAATTAAAGCGCCTCGCTCTTATCGAACGACATTCTGTGGGCGGAAGTAACGTACAGACCCAACAAAACGGTGAAGTACGGGTTATTGTACCGGTTGCTGAAACGGCAGTGAAAATTGTGGCCCAACCCCTACCGGGCCCTTCAACGAAATCCGATTTTCCTCTCGGATCACCGAGTGTCAAGGAGCGCCCTGTGGGAGTAGCCACGATATTTAGAATTCCCGAGGGAACGGCCCCGTACATTCTCCCCGACGTCATTTTTCCGGGACCCGTTCACCGGCCCCACAGAGACAGTATTAGCGACGTATCAACATTAGCAGCAGACTCCGACAGCGCGGACTCCGACGACAACGAAGAAATTATCACGTTGGAATAAAAACCCGCTACGCCCAAAAAGTAAGTAAAAATTTACCACTTTCATTACCGCGAGCCTCTATCCCCGACCGGCGCATTCCAGCCGAAACAAGAGGCACCCCTATTTCTACTTATACCCTATCGTTCTCACCCAGGACGTGACAATATCCTTTACCATTAATTACAGACATTCTAGACCAACTCGGTGGTGCAAAGTATTTCTCAACATTCGATTTAGCTTCAGGTTTTCACCAAATTAAAATTCACTCAAAAGACAAAGAAAAGACGGCATTTACGACACCTCATGACCATTACCAATTCAAAATAATGCCATTTGGATTAAAAAACGCGCCAGCATCTTTTCAACGATTGATGGATATCGTACTTCGAGGATTACAGGGTACAGATTTATTCGTATACCTGTATGATATAGTCATTTATGCACGATTCTAAGAAGAACACGCGATAAAATTTAAACAACTCGCAGACCGATTGAGAGGAGCAAATTTGACACTCCAACCCGATAAATGCGAATTCCTTTGCACGGAAGTTAAATATTTAGGTCATCTTATTTCAGAGGAGGGGGTAAAACCCGACCCAGCAAAAATAGAAGCAGTAAAAGGATTTCCCATTCCAAAAAATCAGAAAAATATCAAGGAATTCCTCGGTCTCGCAGGATACTATAGGCGTTTCATAAAAGATTTCGCAAAAATTGCCAAACCACTTTCCGATCTCACGAGTAAAAACGTAAATTTTGAATGGCATTCACAGCATCAGTTAGCTTTCGAAACATTGAGAGACAAACTATGTGAATCTCCAATATTACAATATCCAAATTTTGAGAGACCGTTTGTCGTGACAACGGATGCTTCAGGCTTTGCCGTAGGCGCCGTGTTATCGCAGGGAAAAATCGGAGAAGACCTTATTCCAATTGTATACGCATCTAGAATCTTTAATAAGCACGAGAAACATTACTCAACTACAGAGAAAGAAATGGTAGCAACAGTATTTGCATTAAAAACTTTCAGACAGTATCTTTACGGTAGACCATTCACCCTACTAACCGACCACAGACCACTGGTATGGGTAAACTCGATGAACGACCCTACTTTACGCGTGATGAGGTGGAGGGAACGGCTAAAAGAGTTTGAATTCGATACACAATATAAAGCAGGCAAACAAAATAAAAACACAGACCCTTTATCGCGAAACCCAATAGAAAGAAAAATAGCGCTTCTAATAAAATTTAAATGGCGTACGAATCCCGACTTAGGAGGGCCGATAATTCAGCCGGGGGTAGCTCGTCTCCGCTCATCCTCAGACTCGGAAAGACCCGAAGCGAAGCAAACGAGGGGTTCAGAAACCACGACAACCTCGGACGCAAGCGACGAGGATAGCGAGGAGAGAAATAAAAGAAAGACAGGTAGTTCAGAGGAAAAGAGATAAAGCAAAACAGTATTCGTTAAATCATCAAACTCTTCGGAGGACTTTGAAGGCTTCACGCCAATGAAATGTCGCGAAACTAAATCAAGCTCAGACGATTCAATGGGAAATACGAAAAACAAAATAAAAATTACTAAATCATCAGACTCTTCGGAGGACTTTAAAGGCTTCACGCCAATGAAATATCGGGAAATAAAATCAAAATCAGACACTTCAGAAGAAGATTTATTGGGATTTGCCCCATCAGTCGATCAAAAGAGAAAAATCGAATTTAGGCCTGTTAGCGCGGGGAATACGCAAAAACCACGCGCAACCCAAAATTCAATATCGGAAAATCGAATAAAAAGTAATAAAAGCAAAGACGATAGGTCTGATCAACCTAACGATCGACGCATGGCTTTAAAAAGATTGTACGAAAACTCAAATGAGACGACGGAATTCGTGGGCGATAGGAAAAGGAAGGTGTTGAGGAAACATAAATCTAGCGGCCGTAGCCACACCTTTCCAAAGATACCCTTCCCAAGTAAACATCCTCTTTCACCAATACGAAGTGACAAAATGTTACTAAGCGAGAAAACTTTAGAAAACGATGAAACTCTAAAGAAACAAGAAGTTGAAGAAAATAAGAAAACTTTGGAGGAACAGAAAATTGGGGAAAGTCAGAAAATTTCGGAGGAGCAGAAAATTAAGGAACAGAAAATTGGGGAACGTCAGAAAATTTCGGAGGAGCAGAAAATTAAGGAACAGGAAATCGGGGAAAACCGGAAAATTAAGGAACAGAAAATTGGGGAAAATCAGAAAATTAAGGAACAGAAAATTCGGCAAAATCAGAAAATTAAGGAACGGAAAATTGGAGAAAGTCAGAAAATTTTAGAGGAGCAGAAAATTAAGGAACAGAAAATTGGAGAAAGTCAGAAAATTTCGGAGGAGCAGAAAATTAAGGAACAAAAAATTGGGGAAAGTCAGAAACTTTTGAAGGAACAGAAAATTGAGGATAATCAGAAAATTTTGGAGGAACAGAAAATTAGGGAACAACAAATCGAGAATAATCAGAAAATTTTGGAGGAACAGAAAATTAGGGAACAAGAAATCAAGAATAATCAGAAATTTTTTGAAAAACAGAACATTTTGGAACAGAAAATTTTGGAAAATCGGAAACTTTTGGAGGAACAGAACATTTTTGAACAGGAAATCGTGGGAAAAAGAGACTCTCACAAAAAAAGAATATTTTGAAAGAGAAAATGTCGGAAAGTCAGAAAATCCTGAAAAAGGAGAAAATTTTAGAACAGAAAATTTTTGAAAATAGATAAATTTTGGAAAATCAAAGAATTTTGGGAAAGAAAGAAATTTTGGAAAATCAGGAAATATCGAAATATAAAGGAATTTCGCTTCCGTCTGACAATCGTCGGACTCCATGCTCGCAAAGAACAAGACAAAAAGATAATTTTCAAAGACTCTTAGCAATCAATTTAACTAAGAAAAGAGACTTGGCATTAGCGAATCTCACCCTATATCTCCAACAGCACGAGTATATAAGAAACAAAATATAAACGAGTCGACAAATTAATAGAATCAATGACGCTAACCAATTAGGTACAGGAGCAAAAGAGATACCGAACCAAGATAATATAGAAGTAGTGGACATGGAATTAGATAAAACAGATTTAGGTTAAATGATACACACTTCAGGGGACGAAGGCCCGCAAATAATTGAGACACAAGCACAAATCCATGGTATTCGATCATCCACAAAGCTGTTCAGTGATACGGTAAACGAAGACTTCGAAAATATGTCGGGTATACAAGCAACAGACGTACCGCCGTTGAGCGACAATTCACCCGACACAGACAGACCAACACGAACTCTTCAGACGAACGTACACACAAACGACAAAGACCACAAGAAAGGAACCACGGTCACACAGACACAAACAGTACGACAATCCACGCGACAGCGCAAACCAACTACCTGCGCGTGCTGCACAGACGGAGCAGGTACACACGCGAGGGGAAGAATTAAAATCACAGAAAAAGAAAAGGAAACTAGAAAAGACAAAAACGCAGACGTAAACCAACCGCGGGCGCCGGGAAAAATAACGACACGCACCACAGCCCCCACCCCAACCCTCGAAGACATAGAAGAAATACCACAAAGGACACACAAAACTTGACTTTGACGAACAACCTTGCTACTTTCAACGACACACAGAACGAAGTATAAAACAACACGACGATCAACAACTTTTCCATGCCGACGCCTAATAGCGTAAAAGTTACATCAAGTTCAGATCAAAGCAACACTGAAACCGACAGTAGCAGTGACGAAATTAACAAAGATTCAACGGAAAAAGACATAAACGAGACAACAATTATAAACGACATTAACTTAATGCATGATAATGAACATATAACAGTAACCAGCAACATCAAAGAAACCAAGGACTGTTTAGAAATGAGAAAAGACAATTACATATGTTTTATTACCACAGACGGCACTGTAGTAGGTGAAATAGGAAAATCAATAGAGGAAAAATACTCATTAAAATATATTAAACCACCCAACAAACTCATACTTGGACAGGCGATAAAGACGGGAACATCCAGAAAAACCGTGTTTGCATTAACAATCAGGGAACATAAAGGGAATAACCTACATGAAACAAACTTTAAAAGAGCTTTTAAAAACCTGAGGAATATCATGCTAGAGAATAACCTACACTCCGCAAGCATATCCCAAAGTAAAAGCGGGATAAAGAGCTGGCATGGGCTAACATAAAAAATATCATCCGCACGATATTTTCTAATGCGCCTATAATAATAACAGTATGTAAGGGGAAGATCACAGTACCACCAGTGGAACTGAGACAGAAAATTATAGAAGAAAACCACAGTTCACCCTTAGCAGGTCATAAAGGGATTACCAAAACTTACAATAGAATAAGAGAATTATATTTTTGGGACAATATGAAAAAACAGGTAGAGGACTTCATAAGAAAATGTGTCAGTTGCCAAAAGAAAAAACTCGTTAGAATAAAGACAAAACAACCGATAGTGATAAGAGACACATCTGCGAACGTGTTCGATAAATTGGCCCTCGATATCGTTGGACCCTTCGAAATATCAAAGAACGGATACAAGTACGTTTTAACGATGCAAGACGATTTATCAAAATTTATCCTTACAGTACCTCTAAAACTTGCCACAGCGGAACACATAGCAGAAACATTAATTGACCGTTTCATTTGCATATTCGGTTGTCTAAAAGTAATACTAACAGACCACGGTTCAGCATTTATAGGTCAAGTAATGAAAAGGGTAGCAAAAATATTCAAAATACACCAAATTAAAACAACAGCTTTTCACCCTCAATCAAACGGTTTATTGGAAAGAAGTCATCAAGTATTACTCGATTATCTAAAACATTACGTTACAAACAAAGGGTGCTTTCCAATTAGGGCACAGAGAGACACAGTGCGGGGTAGTGCGTGTTCCAACAACCACTCTGTGTCGCACTATTCAGCACAGCAAAAAGTTGTGCTCAGTCCTGCTGTGCGCGTTAGTGCCGCACTGGGCGACACAGTGCGCTCTAATTGGAAAGCCCACAAAGATTGGGATAGATGGTTACGGGAGCTTTCCAGCAACGACACAGAGTGACACAGTGTCGAACACGGTGCTTTCCAACAACGACACAGCCGGACACAGCTACGGAGCATGGTTGGACACTGTGTCGACTCATTGCTGCCAATTTGTTAGTTCGAGATTTTATTTTCAAGACGTGGTATTGGGCCCACCACCGGCGTCGGAGCGTTTCTTGAGGCAAAGATCAAGTTTGCTTAACAAACATTGCTTAACAAATTTTTACGGAAAGTTTTTTTTAACACGTAAAATGAATTCGTTGATTTTTCTGACTACACGTGAATTAAAAAAAAAAAATGTCTTATCTTTTTGGAATTTCGGTTTTCAAAACATTTTTAATTTTGAAAAATGAAGGAAAATTCGTAAATTTTGGACATGTTTTCGTAAAAACGTTGTATATTACAATTAAGAAGTTTGTAGTGCATTGAACGAATAGTTTCGTAAATGCAACCTTTACAAATTACCGAAAACCGAAATTTTAAAATTATAGGAAAATTAAAAAAAAATTCATGTGTAGTCAGAAAAATCAACGAATTAATTTCACATGACAAAAAAAAACATTCCCTAAAAATTTTTTAGGCAATGTTTTGTTTAAAAAATTTATTGCTAACTTTTGGCCATTATTATTATTAAAAAGTAATCTTATCATGAAGTATGCAATATTGTCAACGAAAGTCACTTTTGGTTGGGAAGGTACGACCGATACATCTTTAAGAGTGTAAGTCTGTTAAGAGGGTAAATCTGTTATGAGTTTAAGTCTGTTAAGAGTAACTCTTTGAAAATAATAAGTTTTGTAAAGTTTGATAATAAAAAACTGTTCACCATACTTCTTCAATCCAATCTTTAAATTACATACCATTGATTAAAATTATTATTCCCTGTAATTTTTGTACTGCAATACATCGTCCTAAGATAATAAAAAATGATATGACTGATCCAGGGCTAATATAGCTTTTACAATTAAATACAATCAGAACAAAATTTCAACTAAAGAACACCCTAATAGAATTTTTGCACATTCAAAATGTTTATTGGCGCGTACACTGATTTGGTAAGTGCCGAATTCGTACTGCATGCGATTGTGGGATTCGATCATACGTTATTCTCTACGTTTTTTTTATCAATAAAGAGAATTTATTATTCAATTTTGTTTATTTAATATAAAATTATAATAATATACAATTTATTGAATATAATGTAATTTACGAGTTGTAACTTGCAGCTAGTATATAATTATTCCGGGAATATAGTTCATTGAAAAGTTGCATCCTGCGGTCGTCTGCAATTCTATGAGCTGGTACTTCCAATTCTTCATTGTCATTTATATTAACCTCAACGCTGTTGCCAGTATCTTCAGGAAAGCCGTAAACATCGTTTGCTTCAATGCAATAGTCATGTAAAATACATGCTGCAACTACTGTGTGAATATTTAGTATATTATATTTATAAGTATAGTAATATTTATTTCAGTGAATATTTAATAAATGTTACGAAATTCACCGTTATATCGCTTCCGAAATTGCAATTTTCTTTATGAATTGATTGTTTATTTTTTACTTATTATATAGATGCAATGATACAATTTATACGCGCTTGACAATAAATGTTTTGTTCATTTTGCGTAACTGCATGAGCGGGCTCTAGTGACTGAATTCAAAACCTCAAAGCGTTCCAACAAGCACCAAAGCACTGTGTCACTCTGTGTCTCCTAGCTGGAAAGCTCCCTACAACCAGCAGCTATGGCGTACAACACGTGCGTACACGAAGGTACAAAATTTAGCCGGTATGAGCTTATTTTCGGTCACACAGCGCACATGCTATCCGAATTCCCGGACATGGACGAAATCCCTACGTACGACGAATATGTAAAAAATTTACTAGCGAAAATGATAAAATTGAGGAACACAGCAAGATTAAATTTGGAAAAAGCAAAATTAAAATCGAAACAATATTATGATAGGAAAATTCATCCGGTCAAATTCCAAGTAGGACAAGATATTTACTTAGTGAAAAACCAAAAAGTGGGAAAATTAGATGACAATTATAAAGGTCCTTACAAAATTACGAAAATTTTTCCAGACAGAAATGATATTGAACTAGAACTTGGAAAGAATAAACGGAAGATAGTCCGCTGCGACCGCGCGAAATTGGCGCATTAGAATGCAAAACAAAAAACGGCGAACGCCACGAATTTCCCACTCCAGAAAGAATATACGAAACCGGTAGATGTACCATCGAACAGGCCGAACAAATCCAAAAATACAATTACAATAAATTTAGAATGACGATAGTTAAAATAAAAATATATCATACGATTAACATTAAGCCTAGCAAAAACTTTCGCATTTGTAACGCGATAATATTCATACTATATATAAATTTTTTTTAATATTTTCAGTAGCGTAAAATTTGTATTAGATTTTAATTAATCCAACTCGAAATTTCACGTCGGTATATCGTTTAAACAGAATCGAGCGTGGGCGCTCGAATCTTTCAAAGGGGGAAGTGTTACATCCCCATCGGCACATTTTTTCGATCAGAGTCTCCCTCTTTATTACACTCTTTCAAATACCGACCTGAAATTAACGACAGTAGAATACACGGTAGCCGATAAAATAGATCTCATCGAATAATCATTTCTTGTAAAATTAAGAGGCGCGGTAGAGCCTCGAGACAAGTACATTTCCTCCTATACCGATATGTCGAGAGGTACTACAGCCTCTTATACGCCACACATCTCGCTTATACACGGGAGTATATCTATATAACGAAACTTATTTTCCTAATTATCAATTAATTATACAGACTTTGGCAATGATATTGATACGAATATTTTTTATTTTTTTTCTCTTTCGATTGGTACCCAAATAAATGCTGTAGCTATTGACATATGGGAGATATCGCATTTTATTTTTTATTTTCGACGTACAACGATCATCATTTTTTCGCTCCGCAAATTTTTCGCTCCGCTAATTTTTCGCACCACCGTGAATCTAACCATTCAGCTGATTTTTTCTCTGTGTGAAGCATGTGTGTGAACCGTGAATCCAACCGTTCAGCTGTTCTCATCTGTGACCACGGCCTGTGATAGCAGGCTCAAAGGCGTAAATCACGTAATATATATACATGTATATATATATATATATATATATATATATATACTAGGGGTGCGTAGGGCGCTACGCGCCCTCACTTAGGTTTGGGTTTGGGTTTCGGTTGGTCATCCTTTTCAAATTGGACACCCGGTATAAGCTCAAATCCTGAAACAGCGGCGGCGGCAGCGGCGATATATCTTTATATTATAGAGAGATACCAGTTTTTACGTTATTGTGCGCTTACTGCGCTTTCTTTGTGGTATCGCTCCCCCGATAAAGAGGTTATGTTAGTGTCGAAATAAATACTGATTAAATAAAGATTAAATAAATATTAAATAGTGTTTAAAGTATATTAATAAAAGTGAATGTGTTTTTTTACGTATATGTATACACTGCCGATCAGGTCCATCATATGGCTAAAATAAATTATGACGGATAACTGGCATATCAGATAATTTATCACGTGAGAAAAGAGATATTAATTTTTGTGAAAGTGCGAATATGTTTTATATTTTGGTGATAAAAATATATATTTTTTTTATCCTCGCTTATAAACAGCCGCGTATCTGATCTTGTAACTCTACTCAATGTGAATCTTGTGATCGTGACACGAATGTGTATATATTACGCAGTTTATTTACCTACTTTGCAATAAAAATATATTGAAAAAAAAAAACGAACAGTGTTAGGGTATATGATTTTCTCATTTTGGGACAGAAACGGTGAAAAAACAGGATTATATACTTATATGTGCGCTCTCGTAGTGATATGACTCGCCAATTAAGAGGTTATGTTGGTGTATTTCTAAATACACACTGATTAAATAGCTATTGAATAAAGTTTAGAGTATATTAATGAAAAAGATTTGTGGTTTTTTTCCTCACGATTCAGCATTTTTTGTCAAAAACGAAAAATCATCAAATGAATATTGTTTTTTTTTTCCACGATTGTTGCGGGAATATCATTCAAATTCTCGCGCCCGAATCACCCGCGGCAGCACCTCTCGGCGGTCGCTCCTTGCGCGCTCTCTCGCGGGTTTTCGGGTCAATTCATTCGAAGGAGAGCCGGTTCTCGGGCATTCTTACGCGAACCCGTGCCTTACAACCACGTGCAAGCTATTGACTTTCCGGGAATTTCTCCTTGCAACCTCGACATCGAGCTTTCTCTTTCATACATTTGTTTCACCTCAACAGTATTAACGGCGATCTCACTCATATTTTTTGGAATCTCAATTCGCGGTACCACTCGATCGTCTCTCTCGAGTTTTAAGTCGACCACGCGTTCGACCTCGTGGTGATTCGGGTCGCCATTTTCGGCTTCGGACCTCCCGGCGAAGATTACGCGTTATACCTCGTCATAGTTCGGGCATTCTCACCTAAATTGTATCTCTCACACTTCGGCCTCCTCACGGTGAAAAATAAAGGAAAATCGGCGGTTCTCGTTCCACGTGGTGGACGAACCGCTCGGTGTTCACGAACATTCATTAGCTTTGTTCGTTTTAGTTACACTTTCTACACTTTTGCGAAAAGTGTACACTAAAGCGTTCGCGTTAGCGGAAATGACGACAGATCGCGCTGTTCGCGCTAGGAAGTGTAGCTACACTGAGTGTAGGTTTTCTTACACTTTGTACACTTGGTCAGGAGCAGGGGTAGAAAGTGTAACCAGTGTAATTTCAAATTCGAAGAAACGCGGTAAGTAATAAATTGGAAAAGTAAGGTTAAGATTTGCTGCAAAGTAAAAAATGCTTGCTAGGTTATGTGAATGGTATAATTTCAAAATTGTAGGAAAAGTATGTAATAAATTGAAAAAGTAAGGTTAAGATTTGTTGCAAAGTAAAAATGCTTGCTAGGTTATGTAAATAGTATAATTTCCAAATTGTAGGAAAAGTATGTAATAAATTGAAAAAGTAAGGTTAAGATTTGCTGCAAAGTGAAAATGCTTGCTAGGTTATGTAAATAGTATAATTTCAAAATTGTAGGAAAAGTATGTAATAAATTAAAAAAGTAAAAGGTTAAGATTTGCTGCAAAGTAAAAATTATTGCTAGGTTATGACCTGCTTATTTACAAGTTATAGGTATAATATAGCGTACTGTATATAAATTTCGCAATATTTAATAGTTAATTCCTAGCATTTATTTGTATCGCCAGATCGCCAGTAACGATAAAATCATGGAAACATCTCATAAAAGTGCGACCATCATGCGAGATAATGATAAAAACATTATAATCGACAATGATGGACAAATAACCTGTGTATGCGATGGTATGAATATTACAAATATAGATTATATGATCGTTCCACTTTTGTTCTGATTTAAAATGAAATATTCATGAATAATTATTCGTCCCAGAGCATGTTTGTTCTCAAAATTATTTAAATAAATTTTTGCAGATGGATTGACTTTTAAAATTTCAACTCATCAGATCAATTTTGAGTGCAATATTTTACGATGTGAAGTGGATGGCATTGAAATAGATGTCGCATTAAGCTGCGATGGCTCCAATGAAACAAATTCTCAAAGCATACAAGATACAACAGTAGATGCTCCAACCGAAGACAAACCAACGAACTTCGGATGGACCGATGCATCAACGAAACTGCTTCTCTCATTGTATAAAGAGAAAAAAGATCTTGTCACATCGAGACGAATAAAAACTCACAAATTAATGTGGAAACAAATAAGCGAGGAAATGTCGAAACTCGGTTATCAAGCATCACCTATCCAGGTCGAGAACAAGTTTAAAACAATGGAGCGAGCATTTAAGAAAACAGTATCTGTTAACAACAAGACTGGTCGTGGAAGAACCACGTGCAGTTTCTACAGGTAATTTTATTTCATTGAGAATTCGAATCACAGCAATACTACATTGATATTAAATTTTGTTGAACTTTCGTTACAGTGAATTAACCGAACTGCTGGCAGGGAAGCACAGCATTGCTCCCCTTGCAGTATCTGGTAGAGCAGGCCTGATGGTTCGTGCGGATGCCCTATCGTCAGAGAATACACAGTGCGTGTGATTATAATATCGAATTTTTAAAGCTCTATTTTAATAAAAACTTTTTGTGAAAATGTATCTAGCATATATTCATGAGATAATTGTAATAGTATAAATATATCAACAGAATACTTTTTATTTATGTATATTAACCGTGTTTGTATTACACAGTTGATGTACAAATTTTTCATATACTTACAGAGCACCGTTAACATCGGACAGACCCTCAATGTCAACGGACACAATCGAAGAAGATGCACCATCAACACAAATACATATGGTACGTGAGTCCTACAGTACCACCACATCTTCATCGACAAACACGAACCATGGCGAACTAAGAAGAACTGTGCAGATGGGCAGTACCGCAAAATCCTTAGTGCAGTGCAAGAAAGCAATTGAGGATTTAACAGCAGAGATAAAAGAGCAGAGAACCACTCGAGAGAAAGTTCAATTCCAAATTCTCGAAGAACAAAAAAGAATTGTGAAATTACACGAAGAATTAATCGAGACAGCCAAAGAGCAACGAGCATTTGCAAATCAGCAACGTGATGAAAAAAATAAGCTCTTGCAACAAATTTTACAGCTATTGCAAAGTGAAAAAAATCATTTATAGAAAGACTGACGTGATAATATCGACTGATATTCTGATAATATAAAGACTGTGCAAGCTATCAAAACTATCTTTAAAGTATTATAAGTCTGAGTACGGTATTAGTTTTTAATAAGTTCATAGTACTTTAAGTTTTTACCATTTTATAGTTGGAAAGTTATTTTATATGCGTAATAGTTTATATACATATATATATTATGATAAAAAAAAAATTATAGAAAGACTGACGTGATAATATCGACTGATATTCTGATAATATAAAGACTGTGCAAGCTATCAAAACTATCTTTAATGTATTATAAGTCTGAGTATGATATTAGTTTTTAATAAGTTCATAGTATTTTAAGTTTTTACCATTTTATAGTTGAAAAGTTATTTTATATGCGTAATAGTTTATATACATATATATATATATATATATATATATATTTTATGATAAAAAAAAAATTATAGAAAGACTGACGTCATAATATCGACTGATATTCTGATAATATAAAGACTGTGCAAGCTATCAAAACTATCTTTAATGTATTATAAGTCTGAGTATGATATTAGTTTTTAATAAGTTCATAGTATTTTAAGTTTTTACCATTTTATAGTTGAAAAGTTATTTTATATGCGTAATAGTTTATACATATATATATATATATATATATATATATATATATATATATATATTATGACAAATACATTAAAAATATTTTATATACAGATGATAGTATATCGGTTAATAAAAAATTCACATTCATATTGAAATAAACAATTTTATTTTATAAAACTATAATTAATGTATGCAATATTATTGACGCATTCCATATATACAATTGAAAGTAGTTCTTGCGAGATCGGCGCCGGGGAATAAGCGGGAACGTAGCCGCGGTGAGGTGCGGTGAGCGAGCACGCATGAAACAAGAGAGGGTCGGTTCGCTGATGGGGTTAGAAAATTTCGTTTTTTAATTATACAGTACGGTAAATGAATTTTATCAGCCTATCTAGATTTGACGAGAATGCAAGAACCATTTAACATAAGACATCTGCTAGTGCATGGCAAGCTGTCGGCATAACTCATCGCGAATGTCTCGCCCCTGCTGGTTGTCGGGAATTACTTCGTCATCAATTCTTAAAGCTTGGGCATCCAGGTCAGGGTATTCATCGTCAATTCGGGGTTCGAATACGTCTAAATCCTCTTCGTTAGCCAAATTATGTAATACACAACAAGCATGCACAATCTGAACCATTCGAACAATGTTTCTCAATTTAAAGTGGTACAGTTGGCGGAACCGTTGTTTTAGGCAACCAAATGCGTGTTCGACATCAACACGACATGAACTCAATTTTTGATTAAAGTTTCTTTGTGCTCGCGTAAGATGACCATTGTCTCGGTATGGGACAATCATATGTTTCAAACAGGGGTACGCACTATCCGCCAGTAAGTAGCCATCATCTACAAATTAATTTTTTTCAATAAAGAGATTTTCATACATAGCATCTTCTTAAGATCAGCGATACTTATCTATTGAGTAATTCTCAAACTAGAATCCAAAAATCTTAAACACGTCAAATTTTTTTCAATTAACTACATACCTCCACAAAGTTCTTCCAAAACGTTCAATAATGGCGATTCTCGGAAAACTCTAGCATCGTGAACAGATCCAGGATAACCAATGAATACGTCAATAAATTTCTTCCTATGATCTACTACACCTTGTAGTTGAATGGAGAAATACTGCTTGCGGTTTATGTATGAATCTTTATCTTCAAGAGGTTTATCAATTCTAATATGTGTTCCGTCAATGGAACCTGTAATTCATCATAAATGTATTGATCGATGTAAACTATATATTAGGTATTATAAGTATTGTCACATGGAAGTATTGAAGTGAAGAGTAAAAATATGTAATGTTACCTATTATGCCAGGAAATCTTTTCTCATTCAGGTAGTATTGCTTTGTCAATTCTTTTTCTTGTAGCGTAGGAAATCGAATTATATTTGGAGCCATTGACATCAAAAATCCAGTTACTCTTGTTATGACTTTATGGAGTGTACTTAAAGTAATCCCGAACCTGTCTGCCACATCTCGATATGAGGCACTTTGATGTCCAACAAACCAAAGGTAACATAAAATATGTTTCTCAGGTTGTTTTGTGGGGCGCGTTTTCTTTAATAAAAAAGAGGACGCGTATTTAATTCTCGAAATATAACAAATCTCGACGTTGATAAAATACAATTCTGATTTTATGAATAAGGATTAAGGGGGTAGGGAATAAATAAATCAACACATATTTTTTGAGCCATACAAGTTTTTCGTTTAATTATGGCTCAGAGAGGAAAATCTCCGAGGTGTAAGCCTCAGAGAAAAAAACCTCTCGCGAATGATGTATTTACAATCGATACAGTATTTTAGGTTATAGAATATCTTTCGCGTGATAATTATTGTGAAGGTGAAATCTACAGTCGGAAACGACTTATGGATGTGTACGTGTATTGTAGGTTTAATTATATCATGCGATATGATTGTTATGGATAAAGTCGCTGGCGACCTCGTAAAAGCCCTTTGCGCCTTTTTTTTTATAATATTTGATTATTGTGTATAAAATCGTTGGCGATCTCGTAAAAGTATTGCACTTGGGTTCAGATAATATAATTACCGTGTTTAAAGTCGCTGTGGACTCGTAAGCATTGCGCTTGTGTTCAGATAATATGATTACCGTGTTTGAAGTCGCTGTGGACTCGCAAGCATTGCGCTTGTGTTCCAGAGAATGTGTTGTTGTATGTGTTGTATGCAGAGAATGAATTCGCTGGCGACTTCGTAAGCATTGCGCTTGTGTTCGGAATCACCGACTGATCTTGATGCACAGGATGATAGTTCAGCTCACCAGCATGCCGACAAATTGAAAGGGAGACACACGCGACCTCACGATTCATGAGTAATGATTTAGTCGCGATAAAATCCTTTAGATTATTTCGTTCTCGGAAAAACAGACACAAGACTAAGAGAAGACGACTGTCCATCAGTCCCGCGATCGTTCGACTGACGAGGCCCAGCCAGCGTTACCCCTTCCAATTCGGATTTACCCGAGCACATGAAAATTAAAGGGGATGGTTGACCGCGCGACGCCTGAGTTTGTATATAAGCGTTAGTGACCCTTGGTACCTGGGTACCTTTAAAATATTCGTTCGACCGAACAGACTCCCCCCGTTGCGAGGAAAGCGAGCAAACATGTTTTTCTTTTTTATATTTATATCCTGGATAGCGTGGAGACAAATACGGGACGTATAATATAAATAGTATTCTTGGGAGATGATTCGAACGCGTACTCGTCGATTGCTCGTGCACGTCGCGATCGTTTCGTGTATGTCGTGTGACGGTTGTGTGATCATAAGACGAAATGGAAATCATGAATCCACATAAGCTAACCATCGCCATTCTCAAGGACGTTCTTGCAAAAATAATTTAAAGACGATGGGATCAAAGTCGTATTTGGTAACCCGTTTAATGGAATTTGAATCAACGGGTGGTTGGATGTACCAAGTGGGAGCAATAAGCGAGGTTACTGTCTTCCACAGTACGATAGAGAACAACAGTGATGCTCATAGTAACGTGCAATCATACACTCCCATATCAGCAAAGGACGATCGTGGTATTCTTTGGAGAGAGTTGGATCTCGCACGTAAAGAACCGACACAGATACCGCGAGAACTTGAAATCATAAGGCATGAAAATTAAATGTTACGAGCATGGCCAAAATCGATGCAACGTTCATTGAATACAACGCAGTTTTCGAATGTTCTCAGGACGCCAGATATAACATTTCGGGATCATTCACATTCCGAGTTCAATATCGAAAGAATGCGTGATCTGCTCGTCGACCTTGACGGAAAAGGCGACAATTATTCGGATTGGGAAGCGAATTTGGCTTCTGCAAGAGACGTATAATCTGGATGGAAATGCAACCAGGATTTGAATAGCGTCAAATCTGAAAGGGAAAGTTCAAAGATGCTGTCATTCTAAGCCCGACTTTCATCGACATGGAAGTAGAGTCTCCTCTGAACGAGTTCAAGTCGATGTTTGATGTCTCTGTCAACCGCGTGACGCACTGCTGCCATTTTGTTACAAGAGTCTAGAGAGTTGATGAAATGTTCAACGTTTATGTGTACAAAATATTATTTTGGCGAACAAAGTTCCTGTCGATAAAGAAGAAGTTGTCAAGCACGTGATCGAAGGTACACCAGTCCCAAGCTTAAGGAACCAGTCTTGCATGCAGAGATTGCCACTGTTGACAAACTCCTCAGGAGTTTTTGAAAGAATCTCCACACGCTTCGATCGTAAGTCTTCACCCTCGAATCGTGTTCGAAACGATTCGAACCCAGCAGTCAATCGCCACAGGAAATCCAAGACTGACGATCCACTAAAAGTTGTGCCATGTTACAATTTCAACGCTACTGGCCTTCTGGCCACCGTATGCAAACAACCCCGTGAGA
The DNA here is from genome assembly GCA_963564615.1 of Rhorus exstirpatorius. NCBI lineage: Eukaryota > Metazoa > Arthropoda > Insecta > Hymenoptera > Ichneumonidae > Rhorus > Rhorus exstirpatorius. Next base: position 32,549,000 of record OY751313.1, read on the forward strand.
TGCTAGTCACGAGCGTGAATAATATAAGGGACACCTTGTAATTCCCGCCATCTGATGATGAGGAACCCCCAAATATTAATTTCCTTTGTAGGATCAAGGTGCTAATGCGCAAGTCAATTCGCTCTCCTTCCCCTTCTCTGGGTAACTTGGTCTAAATGATCACGAAGATAGAGGTTTCGATCTCCTTCGCTCCGGGATCTTCGAGACGTACCCTTCAACTCTTCGTGATACCTGGCTCCCATGTTAGGGACCAAGATCAAAAGCGATATTTTATATCCGATAATCATAAAGAGACGTTCAGGAAAATTTATCATACGCCAAATGAACAATTGCATTTTTATCCCGGAGTGAAATAAACGAACCAACGAAGAACCAGAATCAGATGAGTATTCCTATTCTGTTAATATTTATACACGTGTGGCGTAATATTATAAACATTAAATGTCAATGAGAGTGGATGAATGCGGCATTGTGCCAATCCGAAATTTGTATTCGTTATATTGTATGATATAAAATCGGCGTACTGTAAAAATTATAAATCATTTGGTCTCTTATTTAAAAATATTATTATAAATTATTTTCTGATTGCGAAAGAATAAACATTAAATGTTACAACCGCCAAGGGATCGGTCGTGCTTCAAATGTTCAGAAACTGGTCGTTTTATGAAAGACTGTTCGCTGATGTCTCTACTTCAAGAAAGGAAGAAACATGAAGTACATAACATAGAAAATACGCAAGATCATGATGGAATTTAAAAAGTTGCCGAGTTCCGGTTCAGCGAACAAGAAGAAGAAGCCCGCTGCGTTTTTCTCGAGGCTCTATTTGATCCCGGTAGTTCAATAAGTCTCGTGAAGATGGCATTGATTACTCCTATGGTAAAGACTGAATGTTACGAATTGTCTAACAAGTACAAAGGAATAAATAACACGAAACCTGACGTAAGGGGTGTCGTATCGGTGGGTTTGACGTTTGACGGTATCACGCGACAGAATGTATTCCTATACACGTTGTACCCAACGAAACTATGCACAGTTCTGCCGTTATCAAACGTGACATATTGACGTGACACATTTCAATTTTTGAATTGCAAAATTTTGAAAACTACGATCCTTCTGAACATACTCGTAGTAAGTACTGCGGTAAATGAAATAATGAATGTTGATGTCGTGAGCGCGAGCCAAGTGAGTGATACGTTGAAAATAAACTCGAGTATGTCGTCAGCAATTTGTGAAGCCGTTCGTATGATTTTCTAGAATGATTATGTAAAGTCAGTACCTCCGGAGGTTCCGAAGGTTCAAACGACGTTAACTTTGACCGTAAGGGATTCGAATCCCTTTCACTATGCACCGCGACGTCTATCTTTTGCAGACAAAACAAATTTCAGGAGATTCTAGATAAATTGCTCGAAAAGGGTGTCATTCGTCATAGTGACTCTGACTATGCTTCTCCGATAGTTCTCGTGAAGAAAAATCAAAACGGAGAAGTGAGGCCCTGCATTTTTTATCGAACACCAAATATAGTCATTGCACGTGACAATTATTCCCTGTTCTTGATCGAGGATCTGATAAACGCTCTGAGCGAAAAATGATTTTTCAGCCTACTTCATTTGCAAAACGGGTTTCATCATATTGCGGTGGTCGAAGAATCGAAACTGTTTATCGCATTCGTTACCTCTCTCGGTCAACTCAAACATTGCAAAATGCCTCTCGCTCTAAAGACAGCTCCAACGAAATTTCAGAGATACGTCAACGACGGGTCGGCGGATCTGATTAAGACAGAAGACATAATCGCGTACATGGACTATTTTCTCATCGCTAAGCGAACGATCAAGGAACACTTAGGAGTACTGAGTGAGACGTTTAAGTTGCTCGTTGAGAATAAACTCGAGTTCCGTGTTGACGAATCTAAATTCTTACAGACCGAGATAAATTACTTGGGATATCACATTTATGAAAAGTGTGTTAGTCCTACGAGTCATGGAGTAGCAGTGATAGCACAATTTCCGCTGTTACGAAAATGTTCGAAACGTGCAGTCATTCCTCAACACGTGTTCATACTTTTCACGAATTGGTGCAATGCTTCTTGATTGTCGCAGCTCTCTTGTACGAGCTGTTGTAAAAGGCTGTTGAATTCAAGGTTGGTAAATAAGAACTTGAATAGTTTGAAATGCTTAAATCAAGCTTATGAGTACCCCGGTTGTTGACATCTATCGCCCCCGTGACGAAACTAAACTGCACACAGATGCGAGTTCTCTCGGGTTTGGTGTAATATTATGACAGCATAAAGCTGATCAGCAACTATATCCAGTATTGTAGATTGTACTGCTCAAAACGAGCATCCGAAACAGAGAGTAAACTCCATAGTTTTGAATTGGAAACTCTCGCGATAATCTACGCCTTGCGCAGGTCTAGAGTTTATCTGCATGGTCACAAATTTAAATTTGTCACTGATTGCAACGCCCTTGCTCTGACAATTAGAAAAAAAAAAAGAAGGATGTAAATCCTCGAACAGCCCGACGGGCGTTAGAGATGAAAAATAAGCGAGTGTGAGCGTGAGCCTGAGCGTGAGCGTCAGTGTGAGTGTCAGCGTGAGCGTCAGCATGAGCGTCAGCGTGAGCGTGAGCCTGAGCGTCAGCGCGAGCGTGAACGTCAGCTTGAGCGTCAGCGTGAGCGTAAGCGTGAGCGTAAACGTGAGCGTAAGCGTGAGCGTAGGCGTGAGCGTAAGCGTGAGCGTAAGCGTGAGCGTAAGCGTGAGCGTGAGCGTAAGCGTGAGCGTCAGCCCGGGCATGAGCGTGAACGTGACCGTGATTTGACTATCAGATCGAGCACTGAAGCGATAGTAGAACAAAACACGTCTATGCATTAAGTAAAGAGAATAATTTGGTTCCTTAAAATGACTGGCGCGAATGTCTCAAGTGCTTAGCACTTTCACTTTGCACTGGCCAGATCGAAGGAATGTTGCAAAATTTACCAAATATGCCCTTTCTAGTAATTCGTGTAGATCACTGTGGCCCGTCGAGAGTCACCGGCTCAAACACGTACTTGTAGTAGTTGATGCATTTACGAAGTTTACGAAATTGTATGCGGTAAAATCGACGGCATGTAAAGAAAAGATTAACTGTTTAGCACAGTATTTCGCGAATTACAATAGACCCAGAGTATTAGTATCGGGTCGAGGTGGCTATTTTCCGTCAGCAGAGTTTTGGGTGTTTAAGCGGGATAATAACATTTGACACGTATTGGTGGCAACCGCGTCTCCCTAACATTTTTCTAGAATTTTCAACACAGCAATTTGATAACCATGAGAAAATAAATATAGAAAACGCTTGTACTATGTTCGACACGAATATAGTGCGAACACAACGGATTGTTCACGTGAACTCTCAAATAGTTTTTGTACGAGAAAATTTTCTTCCAAAAAAGGCGATGGGAAAAATTTGAACGGAACGACTGTATTGTATGACGGTCCCGAACAAAAACTGCTAAGCTGATGTCCTACGCGCTCGAGGGGGGATTGGGGAGATGGTTTCGGGCCCACGACGCTCGGCCGTGGCCCGAGAGTTCCGAAACTTCTTTGTCCCCGCGTATTGGGTTTTTCCCGGTATATGTACTATTTCATGGTCCCTATGAGTGTATTGCATGCATTCTAAAGCAACCGAGAAAAATTAAGAAACAAAGGAAAAATCCAATGTTAATTTTCCTCAAATCATGCAAGATGGATAAAACATAGAAAGAAGGGATTGTGTAGATTTCACCTCACAGGAGGCACCATGTTTTGTGGGGCGCGTTTTCTTTAATAAAAAAGAGGACGCGTATTTAATTCTCGAAATATAACAAATCTCGACGTTGATAAAATACAATTCTGATTTTATGAATAAGGATTAAGGGGGTAGGGAATAAATAAATCAACACATATTTTTTGAGCCATACAAGTTTTTCGTTTAATTATGGCTCAGAGAGGAAAATCTCCGAGGTGTAAGCCTCAGAGAAAAAAACCTCTCGCGAATGATGTATTTACAATCGATACAGTATTTTAGGTTATAGAATATCTTTCGCGTGATAATTATTGTGAAGGTGAAATCTACAGTCGGAAACGACTTATGGATGTGTACGTGTATTGCAGGTTTAATTATATCATGCGATATGATTGTTATGGATAAAGTCGCTGGCGACCTCGTAAAAGCCCTTTGCGCCTTTTTTTTGATAATATTTGATTATTGTGTATAAAATCGTTGGCGATCTCGTAAAAGTATTGCACTTGGGTTCAGATAATATAATTACCGTGTTTAAAGTCGCTGTGGACTCGTAAGCATTGCGCTTGTGTTCAGATAATATGATTACCGTGTTTGAAGTCGCTGTGGACTCGCAAGCATTGCGCTTGTGTTCCAGAGAATGTGTTGTTGTATGTGTTGTATGCAGAGAATGAATTCGCTGGCGACTTCGTAAGCATTGCGCTTGTGTTCGGAATCACCGACTGATCTTGATGCACAGGATGATAGTTCAGCTCACCAGCATGCCGACAAATTGAAAGGGAGACACACGCGACCTCACGATTCATGAGTAATGATTTAGTCGCGATAAAATCCTTTAGATTATTTCGTTCTCGGAAAAACAGACACAAGACTAAGAGAAGACGACTGTCCATCAGTCCCGCGATCGTTCGACTGACGAGGCCCAGCCAGCGTTACCCCTTCCAATTCGGATTTACCCGAGCACATGAAAATTAAAGGGGATGGTTGACCGCGCGACGCCTGAGTTTGTATATAAGCGTTAGTGACCCTTGGTACCTGGGTACCTTTAAAATATTCGTTCGACCGAACACAGGTGTTATGGGCTCATACCCTGCGGCACCTGTGAAAATTATATTTGTATATCAATTCACATTTACTCACGCGATTCTGGTGTTGGTAATTGGAATTGTACTGCTACACTTAAGATAGTACCTTCACAGGATAGTTGAATTAGGAAATGGTCGAAATTTGGCATTCAGGTTATTTAATATGTTATCCGAACATCTGTGCAATTTAAATAAGCTTGACCATCTCGAACCCGAGATATTTACACTCAAAGTTGGCTTGATTTACACGTAACATGTGCGCCGTGCATGCACAAAGAGTTAGGTATTCATTCTACCGTCAAAACTAAAATTAAGAAGTTGATGAGAAACGAGAAGCTAGAGAAAAATGTCACGAATAATGTAAAAAAAATTCAAGAAGATATACCATTTAGTTTTTGAGATATTGTAAGTGAAAGAGGTATGCGCGAGCCTGTGAGCGGTCCGACTCTCTCTTGTTTCATGCGTGCCGCTCATCGGGCTTCGCCGTACCACGTTCCCGCTTATTCCCCACCACCGGCCACAGAGGTACTACCTTAATGCATATCAATAGAGTCCGATGTAGCGATACAGTTTTAACGAACAACACCATCCTTATTATGAGACATGTAGCCTCGTAATATGTGACATGTGAAATATGTCATATGTGAAAATACCTCGTAACGATGTGAATATCTCTGACGCTGTGAAGCGAGCAATCAATTCGTAAGCCACGACTCGTGACAATCGGAAGTGCATAATAAAATCTTTCGCAATATATTGTCTTGATACGTGTTCTACATAATTTACAATCTTAATATGATCTATTCTTTGTATTCCTGCGACGACTGGCTGTAATACACGAACCACCTCATAATCTAAAATGATAATTTCATGAAATTAGGTTTGATAGTTACCGAGTATATAAAATAATTGCAAATATTGATTCACTTAAATAATAATTTCATAACTTACCATCACCCTCGAAGTCTACAACTTGATGTATATTCGGGAAAAATACTTCTTCATCGTCATCCGAAGAATCAAACATAAACTCCACAAATTGTGCAATTCTTTCCATGATATTCGCGATACTTTTATTCGATTTCACATGTACTTGAGTAAGATACCAGATTTTATATGTATAATACTCGTTGCATAAAAATCACGAACGAAGGTTGCAAGCGAAAGTAGCAGTGCATGTGGTTTGACGCGCTCAGCTTTAAGGTTAGAGTTGGCTACACCTGGATGGCGCCATGTTTTATATAAAAAATTTCGCGTTCGCGCTAGCGTTGTCTACACTGTAACGAATGCAGCATCATTGTTGCATTGCCCACGTAAGATAACAGATGTCGCGAGTAAACCTTTCGCGGTTATTTTTGATTGCGTAATTATAATAATCATCTTTTATGTACAATTGGCAATTAGATCTATCTTTCTACATCGTTCTTCTATTGCAGTTGATATTTTATTCATGGTAGGGTAAAATGCTGAGAGGATCGGGATTTTCGGTGTGGTGACTGAAGCGTTTATATATAAAAAGCCATAAAATGCGAAAAACCTCGAGGGTTCCAATATACCTGACGGTTCAATAGAAAACTCGGTTTCTTTGTTAGAAGTAATAATTTCATGTCCCCGAAGATGACTCATTCTCAGCACAAAAGAGGCCTAAAGAAGAACAGGAGGCCTAAGCGCGGAAATTCCATAGGGGAGGTTGTCTGTCCTCCTCTGGAATTTCCCATAAAGTTTGTGCACCCCTGAGGACTTCAAGATCTTGACCAAGGGAGGAGGAGGAACCGACGCGCAACCGGGATTGGTGATTGGACGGCGCAGCCATGGAGGAGGATACGGCGCGAACTATTTAAGCCTCGCAACACCTCAGCGGCAGAATCGAATCGAACGCAGATCAACGAAAACCTCTTGAATATACACAGCATTGCAATTCGCGTTACCAAATAAATAAATACATTTGCTCTCTTGAAAATCTCAGTCTTTATTTCTACTATATTTTATCAGTCCATTTATACATATAGCACTGCCTGCACTAAACCGGCGAGGTGAGGTCCAGCTCTTTGTCAGCGAGAACCCACCTTATCACGGACATCGCTGGAAATTTCCCATTATCCGTCGGTAACATAGTAAAAGCGTTACAGTAAATTTTGGTGGCAGCGGTGGGATATTCGATTTTCTCTTGATAAACATTAAAATAATTTAAGGGAAATCCCGCTGAACTCGCGAGTGTTAAAGTGCGGTAGTGCGTTTCGTTGAGTTGTTCTTGGGACTAATGACTCTGGTTGAACTTGTTTATTATTAAATTTCGGTGAACATTCCGTTTTATTTTTATTTCGAACTCTATATTGATTCTTTGCATTGTGCGCCGAGTTTGGACGCTACCGTGTTAAATGTGCAAAGGTTACAAGTGAATTAACGACCTAGCTATTTCAAAACTCTGAGGCTTGAAATTTGAGGACTATTGAAGGAACGGGACTTATGCGCGTGTGCGAGTTTGAAACGCCCGCGTTGTGCACAAGTGAATGAAAATAATTGATTGTGAACTTTTCTATCAAATTTTATTGACGATTAAACCTCTCGCTTTGGATTTGTGAATCCGAACGCCGCGATCCTTCTCCAGGGTTTTGCCGTGGTTTTCCACCCGGAGACGGAAAGGGTGTATATAGGATATATACATATATATACCGGGATCGTGAACGGTACTGCAGGGACCACGGAGTGCCTTTACCCCGAGTAACCGTAAGCGTAGCGAGAAAAAGAGAGAGAGAGAGACAGCAACACACCCCAGCCGACTACAGCCGAAGGAAGCCAAGAAGACGATACAAAGGAGAGAGAGAGAGACAGCAACACACCCCAGCCAACTACAGCCGAAGGAAGCCGAGAAGACGATACAAAGAAGAGAGAGAGAGAGACAGCAACACACCCCAGCCGACTACCGCCGAAGGAAGCCGAGGACCCGATACAAAGGAGAGAGAGAGAGACAGCAAGCGCATCCCAGCCTCATTGACAACGGACGACGGGGAGCTTAATCTACAAGAACTTCCAAGTAGTAAGTCACCACATTTATTATAACTCGTTCCTCTCAGCAATAGAGATGTAGATCTCGGTAGAAGTAGCATATATATATACACGCAAAAAGAAATAAATTGGGACATAATGAGCGAACCCGGTAGAAACGCGAATATCAGACGTCAAAAGCGCGCGTTAACTCGTGCTGCACGAGCGGACATCCCCCCAACACCAGTAGCACAACCTGAGAGAGTACAGTCACTCTCTGAGGCCCCAAGTTATAGCGACCAACAGCCATTTGACGTAAGACCCTTATTACCAGTAGTACCGCGGGGTCCCCTGAATGTTCAGTTGATTTCGCAGACCCAGCCTTCCGGTTTCGGTACGATAACACCCGAAACGCCACTTGCTAATGATTCGGATCAGACTGGCGGTGAATTTATGAGTTTTAAGGAAGCTTTAGAATTTTTGCCAAAGTCATATGACGGAGAAAATATTCCCGTGACTAAATTCGTACGTGATTGCCTGTTTGCGCATGAGTCGATTCGCCCGCGACAAAGACCCTTGCTCATGCGTATGATTAGATCGCGGTTATGTGGCGACGCTGACCTGTATTTGCAGGATCAAGAGATTCACACGCTTGAGGACTTATTAAATGATTTAAAGGCAGCCTTTTCCCCACACGAAAATGTACAGGATCTCACCGCGGTTCTTTCTACAGTGGTTCAACAAAATCAGGAGTCAGCCGAATCGTACGGCGTTCGCGTTCGGAAAACTTTTAATAGATTAGTTACCGCGATAGAACACGAATACGATTCATCAATAGCTTATGGTATGATTCACGCAGCGCGCTCAGCAGTTGTGGCAAATTTTACGCGTGGCCTTAAGCATGACTTAGAGTGGAGAGTTCGGATGAAAAAACCAAAGACGCTTCAGGAAGCCACGGGGTATGCTAAAGCGGCGGAATGGGAAGTTGAATACCAGAAAGGACTCTCTCGGGATGGGACGCGTGGGTACACCGACAGCTCTAGTAGTAAACGAGATATAGAGTCAGCCCAGTCGCGTTTTCAACAGAGGTTTCTACCTCATCGCGGAGTGGGGGTTTCGCGAGTCCGAGCATTTAATGCACGTCGGGATCGTGAGTAGAGTCACGCGTGGTCGGAGTACAAATGGAGAAACAAATAATAGTATTTACGGTTAAATAGTTTAGGTCTTACGTATTCGGGCGGAAATTCACGTTGATGACCGATCATCGTTTTTTTTTTTTTGGTTATACAATCTTAAAGATCCGGGGTCGAGACTAGCTCCGTGGAAGATTTGGCTAAGTGAATATGATTACGACATCCAATATAAACCGGGGCGAGTTAATGCTAATGCCGACGCCCTGTCACGCAATCCTGCGGTAGATGAAGATATCTTTCCCAATCCACAGGAAACCGGTCATCGTGTGTTGATCTTGCATGATCTCTCACCCGATGCGGAATCCGACCTCCTCTTTGACGAATATCCAATCGAACGAGTTTTCCTGTGTACAGATACGACCGAGAATTCGACAAACGATATAGATAAAAGTATCGAGTTATACAATAGTGAAGGCATTGGTAAAGACAAGGAAAAAGGGGCTACCAGAGGAAAACAAAAAAAATAGTGGGAACCAAGCAGCTAGAAACTGTAGAGAGAGAATTCGAGATTGATGAACCTAAAGGGCGAAAAAAAAGGCACTCCTCGGAAATGGAAACCTCGCGTGGGGGACGCACGGCACCTCCCAGGCGGTCAACGTAACCCGTTGGGGCGAATCTTGGTGAGGGGGTCGTGGTCGGCTCGCGGAGGTGTGAAATTGAAACCGTAACACTGGTAATGTTAAACTCGCGTGAGGGACGCACGGCACCTCCCAGGCGGCCAACGCAAACCGTTGGGGTGAATCTTGGTGAGGGGGTCGTGGTCGGCTCGCGGAGGGATGAACCTGAAACGGTAACATCGGTAATGGTAAACTCGCGTGAGGGACGCACGGCACCTCTCAGGCGGCCAACGCAAACCGTTGGGGCGAATCTTGGTGAGGGGGTCGTGGTCGGCTCGCGGAGGGATGAAACCGAAACGGTAACATCAGAAATGGAAAACTCCAGTGAGGGACGTACGGCACCTCCCAGGCGGCCAACGCAAACCGTTGGGGCGAATCTTGGTGAGGGGGGCGTAGTCGGCTCACTGGGATGGGGAGTGGCCAACGCCTTAGGTCATGGAAATCATGGAAATGATGCTAAATATCGTGGGACTGAAAAGAACAGTAGTGCCAGGAATGGGAAGGCTAATGAAGCCAATGTTATAGCGATAGGAAACATAAAAGCAAGGGTAACGCAAGGAGAGGGGAGAAAAATTTGCAAGGAAAATACAAGGGACAGACATAACTGCTGACGAGACAACGGGAGGAATCTCCTCTAACCCAAGGTGCACCAAAATCCTCGTGACCAATCCTAAAGCAGTAATAAGATCCACTGTTCAGAATTGTCCAGATAACCTGATCACACGTAACGACCACAAATTAAACTTCATCTCGGCAGATTGCGTGATCACAACTACTATTGGTAAAGCACTCATAGATAGAGGTGCATGTAATTTAGTGGATCTGAAAAACAATGAACCAGAGCTTGGCCAAGTGGTCGTAACTAAACTCAAGGGTTACTACATTTTCCATATGTTCGTAAAAGAGAAATTTGATGATAAGCTCTATGCAAAGAATGTCGAGTCCACATTAGAGGCATTGAAACAAGCAACAGAAGCCTTAAACGTAAAAATTTTTAGCGTTTCGAAAAATGGAAACGGGTTGGATGTAGTTTCATGGGCCTTAATCGAAAACATGCTCAGAGCACACTTTGGTAGGGACAATTATCGAATAACCGTTTGTTCAGAAACAACTAGAATACCCTCAGAAACAGAACGAAGGCTAATAATTACCGAGAATCATGACTCCACAGTCGGAGGACACCGGGGTGAAACTAAAACGTACGTGCGAATCAGGGAATTGTTTAACTGGGAAAATATGAAAAGGGACATCCATGATTGCATACATACATACAACACGAAGTCACCAACTTATTCCAACGATATTATTAACGATATGTCACAAAAAAAAAAGATGTTTCTTCCGATGAAAGCATCTTTTTCAATAAGGGCGGAAGTGTAACGAATGCAGCATCATTGTTGCATTGCCCACGTAAGATAACAGATGTCGCGAGTAAACCTTTCGCGGTTATTTTTGATTGCGTAATTATAATAATCATCTTTTATGTACAATTGGCAATTAGATCTATCTTTCTACATCGTTCTTCTATTGCAGTTGATATTTTATTCATGGTAGGGTAAAATGCTGAGAGGATCGGGATTTTCGGTGTGGTGACTGAAGCGTTTATATATAAAAAGCCATAAAATGCGAAAAACCTCGAGGGTTCCAATATACCTGACGGTTCAATAGAAAACTCGGTTTCTTTGTTAGAAGTAATAATTTCATGTCCCCGAAGATGACTCATTCTCAGCACAAAAGAGGCCTAAAGAAGAACAGGAGGCCTAAGCGCGGAAATTCCATAGGGGAGGTTGTCTGTCCTCCTCTGGAATTTCCCATAAAGTTTGTGCACCCCTGAGGACTTCAAGATCTTGACCAAGGGAGGAGGAGGAACCGACGCGCAACCGGGATTGGTGATTGGACGGCGCAGCCATGGAGGAGGATACGGCGCGAACTATTTAAGCCTCGCAACACCTCAGCGGCAGAATCGAATCGAACGCAGATCAACGAAGACCTCTTGAATATACACAGCATTGCAATTCGCGTTACCAAATAAATAAATACATTTGCTCTCTTGAAAATCTCAGTCTTTATTTCTACTATATTTTATCAGTCCATTTATACATATAGCACTGCCTGCACTAAACCGGCGAGGTGAGGTCCAGCTCTTTGTCAGCGAGAACCCACCTTATCACGGACATCGCTGGAAATTTCCCATTATCCGTCGGTAACATAGTAAAAGCGTTACAACACCACCTACACCTTCCACTTTTCGGACTAGTGGACCTACACTAGGGCTACACTAGCTACACTCGGGTGTAAAGAGTGTAACTAAAACGAACAAAGCTATTCTCGGCGTTTTCTTCACATCTCCCCTCCTACCACCAGATAACTCACCGGAGTTTTTACAACGATTCAGCATTTTTTTCTCAATAAAGAAAAATCGTCAAATTAATCGCTGATCAAGAGATTATGTTATTAGTGTGTATTTCGAATTAAATACTGATTGAATAGTTATTGAAAAATGTTTAGAGTATATGACTCAGCTTTTTTTTGTGATCGTATGTGAGATCAAGCAACCTGAACCCGGAGGAGAGATGTATTACTAGGCTAATACTTGACAAGACTCATTAGGATAGGTGTAAGATGATTCGACCTTCGACAGGATCATCAGGACTTCAAAAGGTTCCATGAGCATTGCTTGTTATCGATAAGCCGGAGCTCTTCTAACGATTTTTAATCCGCACATGATCTACGCCATCATCTCCAAGTATTCTATTTGACATCATACAAAGTCTCAGCTGCACTCCCTTATTATCACAGATTTCATCTGAATACAAACCAGAGAAGCTCACGCAATTCCAGACAGAAAAATAGTATGCGTCATCAACTAAACACAAAAAATTAGTTACATCGCTAAGCCGTCACAAAAACATGTCCCCATATAGGGATTTGACCCAATAAATTTGGCCCATATCTAACTTGATAAAAAGAAACTCGTTGCGCCATCGACTTGCTACAATAAAACACAACGCACCACCAATTTGGAATAGAAAAATTCGACGCATCACCAACTCGACGCACAAAAAATCTCCTACGGGCTATCTCGATGGAGATATACTCTCCCATGGTACAGTTTCACACAGCGAAAACTCTCATGCGGCGTGACTTAGTCCGCTTCAACTCTCAACAGACGCAACCATAGTCCGTTAGACTGTGTAGAGTTGGAGCAGGCCGAGCTGTGCCACGAAAGTTTCGTTGTGGCGAGTTACGCCAAGGGAGAATTTTTCTGTGTTGGCATGCCCTGGCAGTTTTTGCATGTCGAATTGGTGATGCATCAAGTTTTTCCATGTTGAATTGGCAATATGTCCAGTTTAATTGGAGCAAGCCGATGGCGCATTGGGTTTTTCTGCACCAATTTAATTATAGGCTGAGTTTGTCTGGGTCATGTCGGTTCATGGGATTTTTTTTTGTTTTACAGTGCAATGTGTCGAATTTTTCTGTGTTCAGTTAATTATGTGTGTGTCTTTTATGAGCAGAATTACGTGGGTCGGGTTGAATCTGCATTCAGTTGGTATCTGTACAAACAAAGCTTTACCATTCCATTGCTAAGAAAAAAAACAAAGCTCAATATTATAAACAGACTATCGAAAAGCGATGCCTATGATTTTATATCTTAGCGATGGTGCATTGTATCAAGAATCAAATACTCAAAGTTGTTCGGATAGGTCATGCGAGCATTCTCAAAAATCGGGAAACCTCATTGATAACATGTTGTACGCATGGAACATTCTGAAGTTTGCTAAGCTTGTTAAGGGAGTCAGGTACCGAAAATTTCACATCCAGAACCTCTAAAGGTAGAGACTGGTTGATTTTTGTCTTGATATCATTTCTCATATTAAAATACCTCATGAAATTTAGAAAAATTAATTTTTTCCCTATTTTCAAAATAATTTTTTTCGAAACCGTTGATATATCGAAAATCCGATCTGCTAGATTATTCATTGTGATAAGTGTTGTTATATAATTTCGTCGAGGTAAATTTTTATTACTTGATCATATCATAGAATTTTTTTATTCAGGCCATGGAGTCCATTTTCTTCTTATTATATTCTACCAATTAATTTATCACACATTTGGACAATTGTTGTGCCTTTAAATGGTATCTCCTCCTACAATTTTGAACTTTGAGGGTTGTAGATTTTTTTACATATTCTTTGGGTCACAATGAACAATCTAGCAGATGGGATTTCCGATACCTATCTTAACAGATTCGAAAAAAATTATTTTAAGCACGTGGAAAAATTAATTTTTCGAAACTTTATCAATGTGAGGTATTTTGATACGAGAAATGATATCAAGACCAAAATTAGCGAGTCTCTACCGTTAGCGGTTCTGGATGTGAAATTTTCGGTACCCGACCCCCTTAAGGATCTAATAAAAGAAATGCAAATGATATTTAATGTCTTAGTTGCTAGATTGGGGCCTCTGAATTTGTAAAATAATGAAACCATCGCATGACGAAATGTTTTGGAAAGACGAAATTCATCCCCTCAAAAATTGTTTAATTCTAGCCTGAGCAGAGCAGTCACCATTCGAAGCTTTCACATAGAAGTTACATGGTAAAAATATGTATAATCCTTTGCAAAAAGAAGCCAAATCCCCCCAAAAAACACCATAAATGGTGTACAAAAAGTTGAGACAAGTACATTTCCTTGCATCGTTTTATCTTTCCTTATAAAAATATGTCAAACATAAATAGTTGTAAAATAAATCCTCACAAAAAGTTCTCAAATAAATTTAAATCATCCAACTCACAGTTGCCAAGTACATCCAGCATTTTTATTGTTTACATTGTTTATTAACCATTTATAAGTAGGTCACAACGCCCGAAAACGTCTTGAAACGGGACTTAGGGACTTAATAATCTAAAAATTTATTGTTTGAAAAATTTTTATTGAAAAAAAATTCGGATTGAAAAAAAAAATTCGAACGAAGTACTTGGCGAGTTCGTAACAGGTAGTCCGTACAGTCATTTTACATAACTCGCCAAGTATTTCGTTCGAATTTTTTTTTTCAATCCGAATTTTTTTTCAATAAAAATTTTTCAAACAATAAATTTTTAGATTATTAAGTCCCTAAGTCCCGTTTCAAGACGTTTTCGGGCGTTGTGACCTACTTATAAATGGTTAATAAACAATGTAAACAATAAAAATGCTGGATGTACTTGGCAACTGTGAGTTGGATGATTTGAATTTATTTGAGAACTTTTTGTGAGGATTTATTTTACAACTATTTATGTTTGACATATTTTTATAAGGAAAGATAAAACGATGCAAGGAAATGTACTTGTCTCAACTTTTTGTACACCATTTATGGTGTTTTTTGAGGGGTTATTATATACGATCAAGATCTGTAATCAATCAATCTCAGGAAGACGAGAATAATCACGAAAAGAATATATTTAAATATTCAAAACCAGACGAGAACAGAATCTCAAGACCACCCGATATCTAAACTAAATAATCCAACTCAGTTGATACATTTGGTCCCCAAATGTACCAAAACTAATATCTTCGTAAACATTTGATCAGCACACGGCCCTTTCCCGAGGAAAGCGGACACATCCTGTCATAAAATTATATCTTCGACATACAAGCGAAAAACCCCGCATTTCTCGAGACTATTTGCTTTCCCACGTGCACTTGTCTCTCGCCAGAAGAAAACGGCGACACTCATATTATAATCAAATATTCTTTTATCTTGCAACTGAAAAAACGTTTCTTTCTTCCGAGGAAAACGCCGGCATGTTTATCTATAAGAAAATATATGTAAAACAGACACAGGAAACTCGCAACGATCACCAAACTTTTTTAAGGATAAAAAAACCCGCCCTTAAGTACGCCCACGCGGCATCAACTTAACTCCTCCCTTGCTCCACTTGGACCAACGAGAACAAATCTCCCCTGCCAAACCCAAATTTTCCATCTCCCTAAACTCCACTCACCAAGGTTATAAAAAACCGAACGCTCCAAAAAATAGACACTAAAATTTTACCATTCGACTTCAATACATCGACACTTACACTTAATTTTTACCACTTGACTGCAATTCTATCTTTGCATCATACGAACAGTCTCAATTCGAAATTCAACATAGAACACGAAACTCACAAGTTCGTTCGAATCGCGCCCAATTCAATTAAACTTCGTGTACGCGATTCCAGTGTCTGTTATGCGAAAATATCAAGTGTATCAAACATTCTGTACTCATATTCAAAATATCTTGGTCTTACCAACCAAGATCGTCGACAGTTATAAATTGAATAAAAACGTTCATCTGTTTAATCAACAAATCTTCGCAATCATCTACATCTTTTTTCCGGCAAATCAGCCACGCGTAGTGGTCGCTGATATACCCAAAAACATTTATATACTATTAGTTCCGGTATCGAGTAGGAAAAAAGCAGAAACCGCTCATATCACACTCGTCGAACTCGCGTATCGCGGGTTACAAAAGTTTCTGCTCTACCGACGCTCTCGGGACGTAACAGGGGACACACGTTACCGCAATTCTCTCTCGATTGTTGTCGCTCGGGGGGCGAGCGACGAGTTAATTTTAGGATTTGTTTGTTTATGGTTCGGTCAATGACCGTACGCAGAGTTCAAGTGCTGGACTCGATAGGGAAGCCGGGAATAAGGTTTCATTTTATGGCTCGAAACAGGCTGAAGGCCCAATAATTTTATATGTTTTTAGAGATGGCCTCAGAGTACTAACCAGGACTATTATGAGCGATAATGCTACGCGTTGGTTGACCCTTCATCACTGGCCATTTATGATGGATTTGGGGTCCAAGTTGTTGTCTTAATTCCGTGAGGCGAAATTAAGATCTATATTTTATTCTCGAGAAGCGAGAGTAAAATGTAAGGATTCAAATTATAATTTTTATTTCTGTTTATGAATCGTCGTTTGCAATTCGACTGAGAAAATAATGCAAGAGGAAGTCTAGAGGTTGATTTTAGAGAAGGTAAATTAATGAAGGGAATGAAGCTAAATTGAACAAGTTAATAATGTTGTTATATGAGTCCCACAGTTAATATCTGGGAAGAGGATAATCCAGTTTCGTTTTCTCGATTGCTCACGTGTTCGTATCGTCACGTCGTATGCGATGTATGAGTGATCGAGCTTTGTTCGTCAAATTTGCGTCGGTGCACGTCGCCACATGTTGAGATTATATTTGAGTATGTGCGTCCTCGAAGAGTACGCTTATGAGTTTGAGACAAAGAGTTCTCCAACAAAAAAGTACCTCTCACCGTGATCCAACTTTCAGCTGCAATAGCTGGGGCTTCACACGGATTGAGGGGTCCTACCTGGGTGTTTGAGGGTTTCTGAGACGATCACCCGTCTCAAAATCCAACTTCTGGGCGCAATGCCCAGGGCTTCACTTGAGACGGGTTCCCTATAGTACCTGAAAGTCTTTATTCCAGAACGAGTTGCTTCTTGATTGGTCTTGAAAAAGACTAATCAATTACGTTATAGGAGAATCACGTTGAAAAAGACGATTTGATTGTAGATTTCTCTAATTATCTTTAAAAAGACAAGTCGATGGTGAAGGGGAGACGTCTGGTCTATCACGGCTTCGAGTTGTGGTGTGTTTGAAAGTGCCATACTTTCGTTAAACGGCGAGAAGCGCCGATAATAAATACGTTAAGTCAACGCTTAACGCGGAATGTGCTCACTGAATTGTGCGTTCGAAATGAGGAAGAGGCTTGCTTGACTGGCTCTTAAATACCTTTTCCGTTCTCATCGGCGCAATGATTTCATTGGCCGATGGATCGGTGGTAGGGCAATTTTGACAAGCTTCTTGAGCTTTTACACACGGTACGCTCATGACGTATTACGATTCCTCGAAGGATTAAAATCTATTTCGGGCCTTCGAGGAATTCCGAATTTTTGACCAGTGTTATTATTATTGCGATCGACCGTCGCCCAGGGAACGATCCTCAGTGTTTCCGTCACTTACGGTGAATTCTTCTCTAGATGTTGATCGGATTGGGATGAGTGAGGGAGAGGGTAGGTGAACAAATAAAAATAGACTCAATTTCGCGAGAAACAAAAAGATGCTTGCTTCGGCGTAAAAACCCTCACGGGTTAAGGGAAAAGCCGGAGCAAGTCAAATATTTATTGAATCAAAGCCAATTATTAAATTAACAATTACAAACTTCACACATTGCTGTCTCGAGTGCGTCACTTAATGAGTAAAAATTGAATGATCATTCAAAAGGATTATCGTATATTCGCTTACCAAACACGGAATAATATTTCTAAACCCGCGACTTCCGACGGTTACGTGGAATCGGGGTAATGGGAGCGTCGAAAGTAGCCCCAGGCTCTGCAAGCAGCGGTCCCGACGTCTCGGGGATCCACGCTGGTTTGCTCGGGCAACAGAATTGTTGCCGCGCTGACGCTCGCCCTGAGGACGGGCACCCCGTATCACCGGAGGATGGACCGCGTTCTCCCACTCAATCCTAACCACGCGCGAAGCTTAAAATTACGCGGAACGCAATAAACCCGGCGCGAAACGTTTCAAAGATAATAAGCTAACACGGGAAAAAATAAATGAAAATCGCGTCGTACAAATAGAAAGAAATCCTCACACGTCCTGCCTATTCGAGCGCTCGATCTCATCTAACAGACGCTATCCCCCCACGATCCCACAAAACAACGCGGACAGAAGCCAAGCTCGCATCTAAACAAACCATAGCAACCAAACAAACGCGTAGCAACCGTTGTCAAGCGACCGAGATCCTCAACGTCGCGAGACCCATATGGCCCGCAAGATTCAAACGCGAACACTCAGGATGGAAAATCGTGACATTTTCCGTCCCGTCACAATATATTTACTTACTATCAATCCAATAATCAGCAGTATATTTATACGTCGCGTCGATTATGTGTGCATCTATTGTAGACCGGGCGTATGAAATGTCTTTTCGATAAACGTCGTTTGTTCGTTGACGTTGAGAAGACTCTAATGGGACAAGTTCCCGTTGTCTTTCACAAGACATCCTATGGAAAGACATCTTATTGACGTCATTATGGAAAATCCGAACGATGTCGCTAAATTGATATCCATTAGTTAAAGTAATATTTAGGGAGGTATATGTAAGTGCCCCGGTTACCCAAGATGCAATGCGCGGCTTCGGACAGCTGAGCTCACTGGAGTTAAGATTTGTACTGTAAGATGACTCTGAGAAATGCCTTCCCCCTTTTCCCCGTACCCCCTCACCGTACTTCATCGCGAATCTGTCAACCGTGATAAATTCCGTGAATAACCTCGTTTGGGAAGTGTTTCCATAAAAACACTCTTTTTAGTTTAGTTTTGGAAAACATGTAACACAAATATATTTTAAAAAATACAGGTTGCAGTAAAAAAAATGACGAGTGGTAAAAGTTGTAGTCTTATACAATCTTCGTCGTTTAGTATTGGAAAAAATGCAACTCCTTTCAATAGCAAACAGTAATCCGTGATCTTTTATTTTGTAAATCTGCATGGACAATAAATTACTACATAAATCTATAATCATGTATTTATCATAACATGACTCTTGTAGAATTATATGTGTAATTTTATAGTCTTCTCTTTTTGTAAGTATGTAGTAGTAAGTTTTACTTGCATAGCCTTTTCGGCTTTTTACAACGCTCTCGTACACTATTACATCATTGTTACACTGGGCCCACTATTTTTTAGTTTTTCTGTTCATTTACGGAACTATTTTTCTCTCTCGATTTTTGCAACCTCATTGCTATTGGCCCAGTGTATTTGTGAGAACCTACAATTTAAGGTGGGTTTCGAGCCACCGAGCTCGCAGAAAAAGCATCTGGAAAAATCAATTGGTGCCGGCCGCGGGATCGAACCCTGGCCGCCTGCGTGGCAGTCCAGAGTCGGACCAACTGGGCCACTGCTCGCTCTTTTGTAAGTATGTTTTATCTTGTTAACTTTCAATGCATTGTTAGCAAGTTCATGATGATCCGTTGAGACAGTACAGATAGCCACTGGCGGTTCAACTAGACCGTTGCTTCTTCCTTGATCCCTTTGTGCCATGGTGGCACTCTCAGAGTGCCACCTGTTTTAGAACCATTTTTTGAGCAATTTTTTTGGTGTTTCCGCATCAGTCATATATTTATAAATGAGGATTGATGTGCAATATTTTAAAATCATGGATGGTTTTGTTTATGCACATAAACAAACCTTAACAAATCGCAATGGTTCTAGATAAAATTAGTTATCTCCGGAAGTTTTCGAAGTACACATTTTTCCTTACGTGGGATTAGCTCAAAATTTTGTACTCGGGGGTTTTCGGGGTCGCTGATTACGATCCCGCCCTTAAATTTTCGAAATTCAAGATGGCGGATCCAATATGGCGGACTAAAAATGCAAAAATCGTTTGATGAAAAGGAAATTTGGTACCCGGGGGTTTTCAGGGTCGCTGATTACAAATCGTCAATCAAAATTCGGAAATTCAAGATGGCGGATCCAATATGGTGGACCAAAAATGCAAAACCGTTCGATGAAACCAAAAGTTGGTACTCAGGGGTTTTTGGGGTCGCTCATTACAAATCTGCACTCATAAGATACAACATGAGATGCAACTCATAAGATGCACAACATGCAAAAATCGTTTCATCCCTTTGTGACCTCTTTTTTTGTGAACTTTGTGTTTCATAACCATTTTCTAAGCAATTTCGACCGAATTTTTGAACTTTTTTTGGTTTTGCAGCATCAGTCATGTATTCAAGAATAAGAATTGGTCGCCACTCGGGGGTCCAATAGAATTGACAATCTTCTGCACAAAGTTCCGCACTCAGTCAAAACCAGAGACACGAACGAGGACGTGGCGGTTGTTGTCTCCATTTTTTGTTTTTTTTGTTCTTTTTTTTTGTTTTTTTTTTGTTTTTCTGTTTTTAAATATTTTTTTTTATTTTTTTTTGTTCTTTTTATGTTTTTTTTTGTAGCTTTTTTCTCAGTTTTCAATTTTTATTCTTGAATACATGACTGATGCTGCAAAACCAAAAAAAATTCAAAAATTCGGTCGAAACTGCTTAGAAAATGGTTATGAAACACAAAGTTCACAAAAAAAGAGGTCACAAAGGGATGAAACGATTTTTGCATGTTGAATTCCCATCTTATGAGTGCATATTTGTAATGAGCGACCCCAAAAACCCCTGAGTACCAACTTTTGGTTTCATCGAACGGTTTTGCATTTTTGGTCCACCATTTTGGATCCACCATCTTGAATTTCCGAATTTTGATTAAAGATTTGTAATCAGCGACCCTGAAAACCCCCGGGTCCCAAATTTCGCTTTCATCGAACGTTTTTTGCATTTTTAGTCCGCCATATAGGATCCGCCATCTTGAATTTCGAAATTTTGAGGGTGGAATCGTAATCAACGACCCCGAAAACCCCCGAGTACCAAATATCATGCGATTTGAATTAATTTTTGCATTTTCGGCCGCCATATTGAACCCGCCATTTTGAATTTTGAAATTTTGAGGGTGGAATCGTAATCAGCGACCCCGAAAACCCCCGAATACTAAAGTTCATGCCGATTGGACTAAAAAAAAAATGCGTGACACAAAGGGTTAAACGTCGTATCGGTATTTGATATGCCAACTTTTTGAGCGAATACACTGTCAACAACGCGGGGTTGCCTTGCTGCACTATTCTAAGAAAAGAGTTTATTTACTGTTAACAAACGTATATTTGGATATGGCTAAATAAATGTTTCGTTATTATTATCAAATTTCAGTTGAGCCAAATAATGATCAATAGAAATTGTTAACAATAGTATATTATTCACTACAGGGCAAAAATTTTTTTTGACAAATGCGAGGATTGTATCCCGAAGCGAAGCCATCATACAATTGCATGAGTAAAAAAAAACTTTTTGCCCTGTAGTGAATACGATATTTTATACACCAAGGGAAATAAAGTGGTTTTCCCTGCTGGTGCAGGGCAATAAACCACGGTTTATTTCCCTGAGGCGTATAATAGTACATTTCGACACGAGTACGCAAAGGCTTTTTTGACGAAACGAGAGGATTACGGCACGAGCCGAAGGCGAGTGCTGTAACGAGTTTCGTCAAAAAGCCTTTTCGTACGAGTATCGAACATAATTTTTCCTCATGAGAGCCGAGAAAGCGCAACGAAGTTGCGATTTCGAGGTTAGAATGAGGAAAAACATATTTGGCTGAACTAAAATTTGATACTAATAACGAAATAGTATATTTTTGCCCTGTAGTGAATACGATATTTTATACACCAAGGGAAATAAAGTGGTTTTCCCTGCTGGTGCAGGGCGATAAACCACAGTTTATTTCCCTGAGGTGTATAAAATATCGTATTCACTACAGGGCAAAAAGTTTTTTTTGACGAATGCGAGTTGTATCCGTTGTATGCGTTGTATCCGTTGTATTTGACGAATGCGAGTTGTATCCCTCGGCTTCGCCTCGGGATACAACTCGCATTCGTCAAAAAAAATTTTTTGCCCTGTAGTGAATAATATACTATTGTTAATAGTAAATAAACTCTCTTCTCAGTGTAATGCAATCATGGTACTTCAAGCATGCTATTTATTGTTGGTCTATAAAACTGTACTTACCGTACTTTTTTTTAACAATACAGTAATGTCTCGTAAATAAACTGCTCAAAGTGTGCATAATTGTATGCAACTGATGAAGTAGGAAAAAATATTGTTTTCCCGTACACTTCTTTCATCATTTTGCGATTGTTTCGAACCAAAAAAAATCGGACCATGCAACTTTTTTCAACAGATTTTTATTTTTGCATGCCAAAATTGTTTGACATGGCCTGAGAAATATTTTGAATAATGCTTTGTTTGGTATTTATAATTTAAATATTTGTTGCAAATTTAAAGAAATCATTCAAAATTTAATGTGATCGTCACCCTTCCGCCGATTATCGCCAAATAAAAACCATTCACTTATTATAACATTCCATTCATGTTAAAAATGTAGCCCGATATCTCGGAATTTGCGGAAGTTAGCGCAACCACAGACATTTTTCGAAAATTTAATAATACCGTGCAATATATAATTTTTTTAAATTGCAACATAAATTGCAGTAGGTAAAAGGGTACGTAAGTGCTTCACTTGCCTGCGGGATGGCAGTGCTGCAGGTCAAACCATTTCCGAGTTATAGATATTTGAATTTTGAAAGTAGGCATTTATAAATATATAGAACAGTTTATTGATGTGAAACTCAAATTTATTCATATAAATATTATTGTTTACTCATAATTTCGTCGGTATATCAGATATGCGGCATTGTTTATCAACTCAACCATATTTTTCTTCAGACATCTTCAATATTTTGTATACTTCGCCGGTTTATAGTAAAAACTTGTGATATAATTATGTGCATTATTCCAAATTTTTTATGCAAACACTGTACGAGCTATATTTTTTTATGGAGGCGTGTTTTAATCGCTTGAAATGGATCAGGAACGTAAAACTTCTTATTTTTTGCCCATTCTGTAATAAATATATATATATAGTCATAATTTTAGCTATGATGTAAATACTATTTTCAGGCACAGAATATCTAAAAGGGCTTCAGAAAAAAATTTCTGGGTTTTGAAAGAATGCCGATGTACTTGTTACGAAGTACATTCTTAAAATTTAATAAAATAAAACACATTTCCGTTTTCGCCGAATACTTGATATTTTAGAATTCATAGCTGCCAGAGTTTGGCCGCTGTAACAACGGCGAGAGGCGAGGAGACGGTTCGACAGAGTTTCAGCCGGCTCCCACAGATGGCACGGAAATCGCACCATGCAAGGAATCTTGAAGATAACCGGGGCGGAATGGCTTACACATACCTCCCTAAATATTACCTTACCATTAGTCGTCTTTCTGACTTTTGTGCTATCTGGGCTGTGTTGAGAAATGTTATTACTATCGTTGTATATAATTATTGAAACTATAAGTACTGTACTGGAGCTTGTGTGTGGAGAATTTTTACAAAAATACGTTACATTTTGTATAACTTGTATTTATGTATTTTGTATAACTTGTATGTATAAAGAATATCTCCACTATATTTGGCGAATTTTTACGGGCCTCTATAAGTCGAATATTGTTTTGGTCACCCTCTATAACTCGAAAACTTCGATAACACGAAACCTCTCCTACTCGAAGAAATTAGCTCTGCCTCTGAGATTCGAGTTAGCGAGGTTCGACTGTACTCCTGTTATGTAAATGCATGTGATAAATTATGTTAGAAAAAAAAAATATGAGTTGGGTGTGAACCCGAGACCATCGGGCTGTCTGGAAGATGCCTTAGGCGATATGGAAATACTGACAAGGAAGGTATCCCAGGTCGATCTCTCCGATTTTGATCTAACTCATATATGTTGTAGTACATCGAAAAGTAAGCGACACGTATTCTTTTTATCTGCCATTAAACACTTTAAGGGGGTGAAACCACCCTCCAAAGTAAGGCATGTCAAGGGGCCATTTGGCAGTTTCACCCACAAGGACATAATATTTTTTAACCAATCCAAGTGCAAAAGTTTTTTCATAATGGGAAACGAAAAATGTAATTTTCTCGATTAAAAAAAAAAAAAAAAAAAAACAAGGGGGTGAGCCGACCCTAAATATTATTACATTAATGCAAAAAATGGGCAAATTCAAGTAAAAAAATCTGAAAAAATATATATTACGTATGAACACAAAATAAAATTGACGTGTTTTTGGATTTTCCCGAAAAAAAAAATTGGCCGGGGTAACTACCCCTGAATGCTGTTTATCTTGCGTGTACGCGAAAAATCGTCAAATTCAAGTCTAAAAATCTGAAAAAATGTATATTGCATATGACCACGAAAGAATATTGCCTTGTTTTTGGATCTTCCCGAAAAAAAATATTGGCCGGAGTAACTACCCCTGAACGCTGGTTATCTTGACTGTACACGAAAAAATGGTCAAATTCAAGTCTAAAAATCAGAAAAAAATGTATATTGCATATGAACACGAAAAAATATTGCCTTGTTTTTGGATCTTCCCGAAAAAAAATATTGGCTGGGGTAACTACCCCTGAACGCTGTTTATCTTGCGTGTATGCGAAAAATGGTCAAATTAAAGTCTAAAAATCTGAAAAAATGTATATTGCATATGAACACGAAAGAATATTGGCTTGTTTTTGGATCTTCCCAAAAACAAATATTAGCCGGGGTAACTACCCCTGAACGATGTTTATCTTGCGTGTATGCGAAAAATGGTCAAATTCGAGTCTAAAGTGTGAAAAAAATGTATATTGCGTATGAATACAAAAGAATATTGACTTGTTTTTGGATTTTCCCAAAAAAAAAATATTGGCCGGGGTAACTACCCCCGAACGCTGTTTATCTTGCGTGTATGCGAAAAATGGTCAAATTCGAGTCTAAAAATGTGAAAAAATGTACATTGCGTATCAATACAAAAGAATATTGACTTGTTTTTGGATTTTTCCGAAAAAAAATATTGGCTGGGGTAACTACCCCCGAACGCTTTTTATCTTGTGTGTATGCGAAAAATGGTCAAATCAACTCTAAACATCTGAAAAAAATAGATTGCGTATGAACCCAAAGGAAATTCGACGTGTCTTTGATTTTTCCCGAACAAAAATATTGGCCGGGGTAACTACCCCTAAATGCTTTGAATTGTTAACGTTTTTTTGTTTTCTCACGATATCATCAAATGCTTAAAAAAAAAAAATCATCGGGAACAAAGACAAGGTAATTTTTTGAATGAAGTTTAATACGTTTTATTGGTATAACTTATCGTTACGAAAATAATAAACCAAAAATTAATAATTTTCGAATATTGAACAATAATGATAGTCGTCGAAAAAGTGTTTTTGTAACGCATGCACGATTTCTGCGTTTTTTGTACCTATTAAGCGGGCGTAAAGTGACCCTTTTTTGACCGGCTCGAAAAAGCGGGCAATAATGAATTCATTATTGCCCGGTTTTTGAATAAGCGGGCTATAATAAAAATAAGCGGGCTATAATGAAAAAAGCCCGCTTATTTTCATTATAGCCCGCTTATTTTCATTATAGCCCGCTTTTATAAAAATAAGCGGGCTATAATGGATTCATTATAGCCCGCTTATTTTCATTATAGGCCGCTTATTTTCATTATAGCCCGCTTTTATAAAAATAAGCGGGCTATAATGGATTCATTATAGCCCGCTTATTTTCATTATAGCCCGCTTATTTTCATTATAGCCCGCTTATTTTCATTATAGCCCGCTTTCTGAAATTCGTAAAAACGACCGTGTGCGTACATATACAATATATGATATTGTATTTCGCCCACTTATAGGCACAAAAACACAGAAATCTATACATGCATTACAAAAAATATGGTGTGCACCAAGGGCTCAGTGGACTTTTTTACCTCGTGTGTTTGCAGTACTCGTCTTCGGCTCGCACACGCACTCGTCTTCGGCTCGCAGACGCACTCGTCTTCGGCTCGCTCCTGCACTCGCCTTCGGCTCGTGCGAGCTCACCCTCGACTCGTGCTAGCTCACCTTCGACTCGTGCTAGCTCGCCTTCGACTTGTACTGCAAATTCCACACTCGGTCTAAAAAAGCCCACTTTACGCCCTAGGTGCACAATATACTATTAAAGCAGAAGGATTTTTTACACCATGAACATCGAATAACAGCAACGTTTGTGCAGCCTTCGATTTTGACGTCTGCCTTGCAGATTCAGTATTTTGTACAAAATTAAATTCCTCACGATCACCTATAAAACGTGTACGTAGAGTAAAAACCGCCTGAATGAATTTTGTTCATCGGGGGTAGTTACCCCGGCCAATTTTTTTTTCCGGGAAAATCCAAAAACACGTAAATTTTATTTTGTGTTCATACGTAATATGTATTTTTTCAGATTTTTTTACTTGAATTTTCCCATTTTTTGCATTAATGTAATAATATTTAGGGGTGGCTGTTTGTTTTTTTATCGAGAAAATTACATTTTTCGTTTCTCATTATGAGAAAACTTTTGCACTAGGATTGGTTAAAAAATATTATGTCTTTGTGGGTGAAATTGCCAAATGGCCCCTTGACATGCCTTACTTTGGAGGGTGGTTTCACCCCCTTAAAGTGTTTAATGGCAGATAAAAAAAATACGTGTCGCTTACTTTTCGATGTACTACAACATATATGAGTTAGATAAAAATTGGAGAGATCGACCTGGGATACCTTCCTTGTGAGTTCTGGATATAATAGCGCGTTGAAGCTTCATATTCATCGAACTTGCTTATCGATGTTGACTTTTCTTTTGCTATATTGCTCAGAGTCAACACACTACCGTTCAATCGGGAGCATTGCATAACTTTGGTTATGATTGAAAATTTTTTTATAATGAATTTATCGAGAAAAGCTTGCCAGAGTTGAGCGGAGGGTGAGTTCGTTGACGTCAGCTGCGGTGCAGGGCAAGGGGAGCGCGCGTTTTGTGCGCCATCTGTGGCTCAACTCGTTAACCCGGTAGCTGCGCACAATGCATTCTAGGGGATAGGGGACAGTATGTCCATACCTCCCTAAATATTACCTCACTTCGCTAGCGTATAGTCCAGTCAAGATAGGTCTAGGAATCGGTTTATCTGGAAGTAATTGGAGGAAGTAATTTTCTTTTTTTGTACTTAGGGGGGATTGGTAGTGTGAATCTCGATTTTAGGAAAAATCCTCTCTTGATTTAAAGAGTATTTTTTTTTTTTGGTTTTCAAATAACTCGCTTACTTTCTACATTATAAAGAAAATGATATGAACCAAAATTATGGGAAATCTAATTGCCCACAAGTTACAGAGTTAGACAGAAAATAGGGGTTAAAACGGGTTTTTTTTAATTATCTCGTTTATTATCAATCTTATCATGAAAATGCTAAGAAATAATCAGGTGGGGAATTTCATTTCCTACAACTTTGGTTATTACCATTTTTACCCTACGATCGATATTTTCACATGTATTACCACAAGAGCTTCAAAATTATTGCGTATTTACCGATTAATTTCGAAGCTCGAGTGTTATTCGGGGGATTATTTTCACATCCAAATTTCGGCCAATAGAATTGCACCATGAGACAAAATACAGTTAAAAATTTACTCATTATTTATCAAAACTTTTCAATTAACACAATGGAAGTCAATCTGTCAGATTCAATGGAGGGTTAACTAGATTGAAACATCTTTTGTTTTTTATATATAGACAAGATGAAAAATTACCAGTGAAATTATCGAAAATTATCAGTTAAATATACCTCGTAGGCTATACAAAATAACGTTGAATGGCGCAATTCTACTGGCTGAAATTTGGATGGGAAAAATAATCAGACTTATACTAGATCTAGGGGTGGAAATTTTTTAATTTTCAATATTTTGTTTATTATCAAGTTTACTGTAAACATGCTAAGAAATGATCAGGTAGGAAATTTTATTTCCTGCAACTTTGGTTACTACTAGTTTTACTCTACGATCAATATTTATAGACTTATACTGAATTTAGGGGTTTAAATTTTTTTAATTCTAATTATCTCGTTTATCATTAAGTTGATCGTAAAACTACTAATAAATAATCAGGTAGGGAGTTTTACTTCCTGTAACTTTGATTGTAACCATTTTTAAGCTACGATCGATATTTTCAGAGTTAGAACTAAAATAGGGGCTCGGACGTACCTCAGATTGTGCATATTATTTATTGAATTTCTCCTATCTTAATTCTAATTCTGAAAATATCGATCGTAGGGTAAAAATTCTATTAACCGAAGTAGCAGGAATTAAAATTTCTTACTTGATTATTCATTATCAATTTAACGATAAGCTTGATAATAAATGAGATAATTAAAAATGAAAAAATTTCTACCCCTAAATTATTAGTCTGTATAAGTTGTTTCCCCCTATTTGCAGTCTAACTCTGTAAATATCGATCCTAGAATAAAAATGGTAAGAACCGAACTTATGGGGAATTCCCACAACTTTGGTTATTATTCTTTTCACTCCAAAGTTGAAAATAAGCGAGTTATTTTTTTTTTAATCGCTCTTTAAATCAAGATGGCGGCGAACGCAATGAAAGGATTTTCCCGAAAATCGAAATTTACGCTACCAACCATACCCCCTAAGTATAAAAAAAGAAAATCGCTTCCTGCAATTTTTTCCAAATAAAATTTTATTTTGACTAGACTATCAAGAAAAGGGCGGCGTGCAGACTCAAACCAGGGATCCAAGATTTTCAAGCGATAGCATGGAAAATGCTGGCTCTCACTAGCACCCGTACGAGAATGCTTGCTCTCACGCACACTCCTACGAGCGGTACATAGACCTTGGGAGAGAGGAGGCAGCGAGCACGCGAGGCGTTGGATTCCGTCACCACTGGCCTGCGATGCAAGCTCGTTGGTTTTGCCTGGCTAGCCTTCGGCTCACCAGGCAAAGCCAACAGCTCGTTCTAAAAACATAACCTCGCTCGAAAACAGTCACTTTACGCGCTTGCCGCATAATATACTATTTTTAGGGGGTTTTTATTGTTTTTTCTACCCTTCCTGGAGGGGGGGGGGGGCTGTGGAGTTGTAACTTTAAAGGGTTATTCTAGAGGGTCAAACACACCTATACTAGAAAATTCAGCCACTTTAAAATTATTTCAGGTTCAGGGCTTAATTTACTGGACTACGTAGCGAGGGCAATAGAGAGAGTTTAAAATAATCTATTTTTCCCTACATAACTTCAGAGCATCGTACAAATCGTTCATTGCACTGGACATTTTTTCCCCACAAACTACGACGACGGACTGTAGATCCTTGACAAACATATTCACTTCTTCCTTCTTTCTCAACGTATCCACGATATTATCCGTAGTTCTCTTGAACGTCGATATTCTCTTGTCTCAATATCGCACAAAACTTCGCAATTTCTCGATCGTGATTATACGCGTATACAACACGCTCCTCATTTCACCGGCTCGCTTGATCTTGTCTCGTGACAATTTTTCCAACTCGCACTGTATTCAGATATCGCAGATTTTACACAATCCAAATTTTTCGTATGGTCGGACATTTCGTTCGTTTTTTTTCCCCTAGCCTTTGAGCCCGATGGACAGGAATTTTGATTCTTCTCATCAGGATCCCTAATTCCATTGGTCTTCTCTTCCATCTATGAATTTTCGTTCCTCCTATGCCCCCCAGCTCTCCGTTATATGAACATTACGATGTGCTTCTCGCTTCATTGCACCAGGTTTTCACCATAAAAAAATAAGGATCGGCCTGTCTATCCTCCAATGGAAAGAATAATTTGAAAAAACGTTTTTTTTATTTCGAAATAACACAAAAAACTGCAAAATTTCATCGCGGGTAGCGCGAATATTACATTGATTCGAAATAACGTTTTGTTTTTTAGTTCCATCATGAAAAAATTTAAAAAATTAGACGAGTAAGTTTTCAATTTTACGCAGTACTTTTTTTCAAAATACCGCGGCATCAATTTCAAAATTTTGAAAAAAAAAGGGTATAACAAATAAACGATTAATTTTGGAATGAAAACATTTGTAAACCGGAATTGAAAAATTTCCAGAATAAATGAATTCAGGTCTGAAATAAACCTTTCTTTGTTCGATACAAAAACGACATACGAAACTGAAATTTTTCGAAATTTCAACTCAACTCATTTCGAGCTCACTGTTTTTTTTAGCAAGATATAACAATTTGATGAAAGTTCGGAGTTTTTTTTTCTTTTTTTTTAAACCGGGTATACGGAGAAAAAAAAATAAAATCAGCGAAAACGCGTGAAACGGGAAAGCGTTTCATTAAACTCTGATAATACTTGGCTCTTATACAAATATATATGTATGTATGTATACATTCACATTATTCGATCGCTTACTTTATCACTAGTAGTTACCGATTGGACTTGTGAATTACGGCGCGGTAAAAAAACTGCAGGAACTTTTTGTTTTCTTACATTACTTCGTTCTGTGAAAAATCAACTCATAGCTATCCGAAAAAAAACAAATAAGTAACAATTCATAGAAGAATACTTGGCACTGTAGTCAATAATCTAATAACTAATAAATGCTTTAACACGTTGCTTTTCTTTTTTTAAATTTTTACCTAATAAGATGCCCATTGAAAAATACTTATAAACAAAAAAAAACAAAAAAATAACAATGGAAGATACATATCTAATAGTTGAGCAATGATTCGATGCGATAACTACACAGCTTTGAGCTCGATATAATATCGATCATGAAATAATAATATTAGCAATAACGTTCAATACTGAATTTAAAGGGACTATTACGGCAGATTCAATGCTTGTCTGACCTCCCCCACGCTTGTATTAGCGTATAAATATCGAAGAGAACCGATGAATCGTTAGGAAACGTTTTGTGCTTGGTTGCTCTGTCGACCTGTTCCCGCTCGATGATTTTCATTTCGAGCAATATCTTGAGAGCCTTTTTCAGAGGAATAAGATTAAGAAAATCACCAATCCTATTTGTGTGATCTCTGGACACGCTCAGGGATGTCCTGAAATGAGGGAAATTTCTATATTTAAATAACGATAATAATTGATAAATTTTTGTTGCGTTATCTTTAAGGAGGGTCGAGCGTTACATCTCTACACGTTTTGATTTTTTTAAAAGTGATATGTCCACTAAAACTTTAACACCGAAGTGTCTCCATGAGCACGATTTTATCGTTTTCGAGATAGAAAAAAAGGTTAAAATTTTAGCCCTTTATAGCATGGCTTCCTATGGAAAATCGTGAATTGAGACGTAAATTTGTTATCAATCAAAACAGTTGTTAATATCATTATGGGCTAAACTACATATATTGTTAAATGTACAAAATATTCTCACGATGCCTTCTGCAAAGGTTCAAAGCCATGCACATCATCGTTAATTAGCAATAAATAATAATGCACGAAAAAAAAGACATTTCAAAAAATAATAACTGAAATTTAAAAAATACAACGATGAAGAGAAAAAAATGCAGTTCAACACAGTAAATTAATCTCTTTACAGTGTTTTGATCAAAAAGTAATGTGCGGAATATACTTCTGTACTATCTGTATAACCATATTTGCTGGTTTAAACTGTAAAAACAATTATTTCCACTTCAAAATTCAAAAGAATTTCCGAAGTTTTCCTCCCGAGAGGCAAAATTTTTTTCCGTGTGTGGATGAAGAACGCAATTTTTTTCGTCACGAGCTGCGCGACCATGACGAATGGCCACGGCTTTAGGATTTACAATTGAAAACAAGTGTCAATTACCTCGAATTTATAATTGAAGAAAATGTGAAAACAAGTTTGTGACTTCGAAATATTTTAATCCTGAAACTTTTTTTTTCAAGACTGAAAATTTTCAAATCACATCGCCGACTTTTTCTGCGGAAGATTTCGATTTTGAAATCGCAGTTTCAGCACAGGATTTACAAAAAAAAACCAGCTCGCAACAAATTCAGATGAAAAATAAACCTACTTAATTATATTAAGTACTGGCGACGATATTCTTTTAAAAATCAAATTTTTTCGCGAAATTATAAACTTTTAATCGATTACATAAAAAAAAAGCAGGGTCGCACTGGTTGTTTGGCACAGAAATTTCAAATTAACGATTAACACAACTAAGTCGGTTTACGATGTAACCGATCAGTTGACAACCCTCTGTTACAAGCGTTGAAGTAATTCATGCAAATTTCAAGTATTTATCAATATCAAACTGCCCGATCCTATTATTTCCATATGAAATGCAATTATATTAATAATCAAAATCAATGAAAAGTTATGTAATCATACAATATATTTATTACAAAACTTCCACCAGATTCGTGGTTTTAACCAAGGTGAAATGATTCAACGGATTAGTCAAACAAATGATGAAGAATCGAAATTACTTAAATAATAATAATAATAATAATAATAATTCAAGTGTTAAAAGATATATTCACAGTTTTTCTAAACTCTGACAACTATTTTTACGTGTTATCAGAAATTGTTGGAAAAAGGTATAAAATCTGAAAACACGTACAAATATTTGTCAGAATTTATAATAACTGTGTAATAACTGTCTTATAGCACTTTTTAAAATTCTTATATATAATTTTATAGTCTATCGGCCAAGAAAAAAAAACGGAAAAAAGTTTAAAGTCGTAAAAATTGTTGGACGTGGAAAAAAGAAGTAATGATTTAAAAGAATCGATTTATTCATGCAAAGAAATGTGCAAGCTAAACCTTTTTTTATGTTCCAATTTCATCCAGGACGGTTGGTAATTACGTAATTAAAAATCCGGAAGAAGTTCATTGGTCTAATATTTTTTTTCTTTGCCTTTTCTGCGAATTCAAAAAAAGTGGTAAAAAGTAATTTCAAGAGAAAAAACGTGTTAAAGCTATTATTTTTTAATGAAAACAATTATTTCATATTATCCAAGTATATAAAAAATCAACCGACGTGGAGTTGACCCCCACTTTCGAAAAATTATTGTTTTGACGATTTTTCCAGATTGTTCTAGGTTTGTTCTACATTGTTCCAAAAGTATATATTTTTAACGAAGAAAAAATAATTGAGAAATTGAAAAAACCGTTTTTTGGCCCAGCCCCCCCACTTTTTGAAAATCAAACTTTTCTCGAATGTTCCAGGTTGTTCTAGTTGTTCTAGACATTGTTCCAAAAGCCCGATGTCGTAAGTCCGAAGGTTGGGCCACAAAAAACCATTTTTTTCCAGCCCCCCACTTTTTGAAAATCAAACTTTTCTCGAATGTTCCAGGTTGTTCTAGTTGTTCTAAACATTGTTCCAAAAGCGCGATGTCGTAAGTCCAACGGTGGGGCCTCAGAAAGCAAAAAAATATTTTTTATCAACCACCACTATTTCAACAATCTGACTTTTCACGGTTGTTCTGGGTTGTTCTAGTCGTCCAAGAAGTACGATATCCTCAGTCAAACTGTAGGGCCGTAAAAATCGTGATACCATTTTTTACCACCCCCCACTTATTCAAAATCAGACTTCTTACGGTTGTTCCAGGTTAAAATAATTGTTTTTGTAACATATGCACAAATTTTGCGTTTTTTTTACCGAAAAATAGGGCCTAAAGTAGCCGCTTGCCGACCGGCCGGAAAAAATTATTCGGTTCGCGGCCCAACTGGACTGGACTACTAGCTATTTTGAAAACGCCATTTTTGTAAATTTTGAAAAAATTTAGAAAAATTCTATGATCCAAAAGGGTAATACAAGGCCCAGAACGAGAATGGGATTCTGTGTTGTTTTTTTTTCAGAGGCATTTCAAAATTTTATCTGAATAATTTCAACATAAATTAAAGATTTTTTTTAGCGGTAATTTGTCTTCGGAACTTTATCAATCAAATGGTCACATGTATTTTGCAGAGCGGATCCTCACCCGCGCTGACGAAAATCTTTGTATTTATGTTAAAGTTGTTGAGATTGAATTTTGAAATGCCTCTGAAAAAAATCCACACAGAGTCCCATTCTTGTTTTGGTTCTCATATTATCCATTTGTATCATAGAATTTTAGTAGATTTTGTCAAAATTTAGAAAAATGGCGTTTTCGAGATAGCTTAGATAATTAAAAAAAAACGTTGAAATAAAAAAAATATATATATCGATGGACTAAAACCAAAAGGGCGTAAGCGCCAAAAAAAGATCGTATTTTTGGTGGCAAAATCTTTTTCATGCAATATAAAATCGTTTGGGCATAGCTACAGGAAAATGTTTTTTTGGCGCTTACGCCCTTTTGGTTTTAGTCCATCAATATGTATACAGTCAAGTTTTTTTGCGTTAGATCTATCATGTAGAAAAATATGAAACAAATATAAAATGGTGAGGGTCACGGGTTGGGTGATTTGGCGTGGAATGCCCCATATAGATATACTATTTCATATGATTATTTCTTCCATTACGATCTTGGCCGTCGATTTCAGCTAATGCACACTGCCCAAATCGACTCATTTTGGACGAACTGACACGGATTTGACAGATATTTGAATGAAATCTGTCACATTCGGGGAAAACAATTGACAGGCTACTGCGAAATTATCGGTCTGATAATTTCCCCGTGGCCGGGAAAATTATCAGATTGAAACAGACCACGTGACCGAGAATACTGTACTCTGATTGGCAAAGATTGTAATGGAGGTAATAATCAGAATAAATTACTTTTTATTCTGATTATTACCAAACCTTGGTACAAACCTAGAACAATTCGGAACAAAATTGAAAACAATTATTTTAACCTGGAACAACCGTAAGAAGTCTGATTTTAAATAAGTGGGGGGTGATAAAAAATGGTATCACGATTTTTACGGCCCTACGGTTTGACCGAGAATATCGTACTTCTGGAACAATATCTAGGACGATCAGAACAACCTGGAACACCAAAAAAAAGTTCGATTTTCCGAAAGTGGGCGGGCTCGATCGGAAAACGTTTTTTTTTTTTTAATTTTTAAATTATATTCTGTGCGTTAACGATATGTACTTTTGGAACAATTCAGAACAAACCTAGAACAATTCGGAAACAAATTCGAAACAATTATTTTAACCTGGAACAACCGTAAGAAGTCTGATTTTGAATAAGTGAGGGGTGGTTAAAAATGGTATCACGATTTTTACGGCCCTACGGTTTGACTGAGGATATCGTACTTCTTGAACAATATCTTGGACGACTAGAACAACCCAGAACAACCGTGAAAAGTCAGATTGTTGAAATAGTGGTGGCTGATAAAAAATATTTTTTTGCTTTCTGAGGCCCCACCGTTGGACTTACGACATCGCGCTTTTGGAACAATGTTTAGAACAACTAGAACAACCTGGAACATTCGAGAAAAGTTTGATTTTCAAAAAGTGGGGGGCTGGAAAAAAATAATTTTTTGTTTTTTTTGGCCCCACCTTTGGACTTACGAAATCGGGCTTTTGGAACAATGTTTAGAACAACTAGAACAACCTGAAACATTCGAGAAAAGTTTGATTTTCAAAAAATGGAGGGCTGGGCCAAAAAACGGTTTTTTCAATTTGTCAATTATTTTTTCTTCGTTAAAAATATATACTTTTGGAACAATGTAGAACAAACCTAGAACAATCTGGAACAATCGTCAAAACAATAATTTTTCGAAAGTGGGGGGCCAACTTCACGTAGGTGAGTGGTAATATATTTATTTACAGGGTGAATCGTGAGTGGTACTATTAGAAATGAACCATTTTTCAGGGGAAGAAACTGTTTTTTCTTTGTTTGTCAATTTTTTGATATTTAAAAATACGTAATATATTAAATCGAAGCAGCCGATCACTCGGCATAGGTGAAAAATGGTGAATATTTACACAAGGGTAGTTCTTGGTAAGGACTTTCGGAAATTCTTCGTTTTTCGAAGGAGCAACCTTTTTTTCAAGTTTTTAAATTCAAAATACGACGAAATCACAGCAGCCGAACACTCGGCATAGGTGGGTAGTTCCTGATAAGGACTTCTGGAAACGCTCTATTCTCCGAAGGAACAACGTTTTTTTTTTAATTTTTTAAGATCATGAAATTCGAAATCCGATAAAATCGCAGCGGCTCCGATCACTTGGAATAGGTGAAAAATGCTGAATATTTACACAAGGGTAGTTCCTGTTAAGGACTTTCGGAAATTCCCCGTTTTTCGAAGGAGCAACGTTTTTTTTTTTTAATTTTTCAAGATCTTAAATTGAAAATACGACGAAATCGCAGCAGCCGATCACTCGGCATAATATGTTAAGAAGGGTGAATATTCTTCGAAGTTTTAATTTATAAAACAGTATCCGTTTAATTTGTGGAGGACTGATTTTGCGGTTTTCATGAAAATACAAACCCCTAAAAATAGCGTCCTTCTTAGAGTGTCATTGCAGGCGGGTTTGTTACCGCGAATAATAGGAGCTCTACTTGCATACATAAGCTAACAGTACTGATTACGTGCCGATCATCACGCGCAGTACTCCAGGGTACTATCAGATCCTAGCGGCGGCTCTCGTAACATTGTTAATTTCGGGTGGTTTTTGTATTTACAAATGGATCTGGGCGAGGGCGGATCGCTATTACCAAAAATTCAAACGCGCCGTTTTTCGGTTTCATTCTGAGTCGATTCTTCGATTTCTGCATTTAAAAGCAGGCATGCTATTCCTTTACGAGCAGAATTCATGTATTTTTTCGGAAA
Organism: Rhorus exstirpatorius; assembly: GCA_963564615.1. Classification (NCBI taxonomy): domain Eukaryota; kingdom Metazoa; phylum Arthropoda; class Insecta; order Hymenoptera; family Ichneumonidae; genus Rhorus; species Rhorus exstirpatorius. The sequence goes on from OY751313.1 coordinate 32,585,831, forward strand.
ACGGTGAGTACGATCCTGAGCACATTACGTGAGCTCATGTATACACGTGTACTCCGCGATTGCCGTATGTGGCTTCTTCTGAAATTTACGACGGAATGTCGTCGGGAACGTAAACCTTCTACAAGGGCCAACAGAGATTCTGTTTTCCTTTTCGGAAGCTCGGATTTGGATGCCTTTCCATGAAAATGCACAAGTTATGACTGAGACTGGGCGGTGGTAACCCGTGCAGTGAGTCGAAGTACACGAAAATTTTATGGTTGGTGTCGACCAGCAGTAAGATCCAGTGATTTCCGAAGTGTACATGCATCAGCGACATATCATAGCCCCAGATGTTTGAAGCAGCTGCCCATTTTTTATGCCCGCAACTCAATTTTGCGGATTTCCTCAATACTTCTATGAAAAACGTTTCGGATGTAAAGACCCGAAGGCCTTCGGAATTTGCCACTTTCGTTACTATGGCTAGAAACTTGTTAACAATATTGTCGTCTAATCACGTGTTCGGCTGCAGTATTCCAAAAGATTTTTCATTTCTGTAGAGTCCAGAGATATGCTTTTCCAAATTCGGGAAACCCGGTGGATAACTGAGCCCTCGGTTAAGTAAATAATTTTTTGTATCACTACAGTCATCATCTCCCTTAAAGTGGTGCACGCCTGGAACCAGGCTCAACACTGCTTCGCCTATTTTTAAGTACGGTGGAAATGGTGAGAGAAGTTTGTGTTTCCCGTAATTTAAGCTGGTTACCACCTGAGGCGCCGTTTTCGGTAATGGCGGAAGTATTTCTTCTTTCTTGTAATCTACGCTGAATTCAAACCGACGCACCGTTTTTGGCGACGGCGATAGTAATTCTTCTTCGCCGTAATCTAAGCCGGTTTCAACCTGAGGCACCGCTTCCGGCGATGGCGAGCGTGGTTCTTCTTTCACCAATGTGATCATTGGAGGATCATCTAGATCTCCATCCTTAAGTCTCTTAAGCAGTTCATCTTGTTGTGGAATTGTTACTCTTGCGTCGCCCCTCGCATTCAGATATCGTGTGCAAGTGAAGAAGCGATTGATGTGACTTTTGCAATTTTGCCAGGTTTCTTCAGCAAATATTTCGTTATCAGCGATCGGTCGCTTTCGTCGCAGTGACTGCCTTTTCCTAGATCTTGTTGTGATTAGTGAGCAATTGTGTTCCCGAGGTCTCGGCCGTAATATCGATTCCATTCACGCGATGAATCGGGGAGCGGGTATTCGCAACTTTCCTCGGACGACGTTTCTTTTTACGATTTTTAACCAATTTTCATCAGAGGCGTTTGAATCTCTCCAAATCGAAAATCGGCAAATAACGACAGCTTACCAGAGCAGAAAGTATCCTCTCTTAAAAAGTTGGTGGGACGATATATATCGAAATATCGATAATTCGATAGTTTCATCTCGCAAGTATTGTTAGCGTTTTATTCGTCCCGTGATTGGTCGGTTTTTGCGCGAATCGGTTGATTTGCTGAAAAATTCATACACGGCAAATTTTCTCGTCTGCTAAACGAACTGACAGCTGACAGCAGTCGTCGAGTTGGAACAGCCAAGTATTTTATGGGGTTATACACCCAATCGTTGTTTTTGTCGATTAAACGCGATAATAAGTTAATTTTTTACGTATATTACGCGATGGTGAGCATTAAAAATATTCCCAGGGTAAAAGAAGAACCTTATATATATACTCGCAATGTCAGACGCGACAGTTTTCTCGTTGTTTATAACCCCGCGTGTGCGCGATGTGTATTTCATCGTTTCTCGCTCCGTGTGTCATCGAACTGATATTTATCGACGATTTTTTCGTTCAACATAATACAATTGTGTTAAAATGTATGAAAAAAAAATATGCCCTCGACGTCAAATGCATTTTTACTCTGACACAGCTTTCTCGTCGATCTTTGTAATCGCGCGCGCGTCGTCGTCGCGTCTCGCGCTCCGTGTGTGAAATCAATTTACATTTGGAGACGATAGTTTTCTTGCTGTAATTCCAATTGAAAAATAAAGTAAAACCGTGCGTAATTAACGATATGAGATTACAGACTAAATTAGTAATTTCTTCGATCTTTATAACCCCTCCCTCGGAGCACATCGCTCATATATCACCGACTGCGACGATGCTCACGATAAAAACGAATTGATTGAGAGCAGTCGTCTAAATATAATATTGAAAAAAAGATATGTATCCAACAATATTTATGAAGATTCAGTCGCATAATTTTTTTTATAAACATGTGTCGATAGTGGGAGAATTTTGATCCGTCTCTGTGCGATATAACTGAAAAAAATTTAATTTGTTATCATCATTATAGGCGGTGAGATTTGTCAAAATAATCACCATCACCTCAACATACGGATGATACGTTTAAAATATAGAAACATGTTGTCTAATGGAATATCGTTGAAAAGACTCCGCGTCAGACTCAGGATAATAACCCAATGACAGACGCATCGAAGGACTCAGCATCAAGACTCAGTAACACGCTCCGCAATAACTGAGAAATTTCCAAGTGATGGATAAAGGAAGCCGGTGTGAATACTGTGCGATTTAATTTATCAGGAACCCACCTCTACGAGGGGGTGAAATTGCTAAAAAAATCTTATCTCGTGCTGCACAAATTAGGTCCCCGTTTTTATCATCGTTATAGGATCTGGCGTTTTGGAAGAGACCCCAAAAAAAGTTTAAGAGATTTGAATTATCAGGAACCTACCCTTAGGAGGGAGTGAAATTTCTAAAAAATCGTATCGCGTGCTCCATAAATGAGGTCTCCGTTTTTATCGTCGTTGTAGGCTGTGGGAAATTGGAAGAGACCACAAAAAAAGTTTCAGCGTTTTAAATTTTCAGGAACCCACCCTTACGAGAGGGTAAAATTTCTGAAAAATCGTGTCTCGTGCTGCATAAATTAGGTCTCCATTTTTATCATCGTTGTAGGCTCTGGCGCATTGAAGAAGACCCCAAAAAAGGTTTAGCGTTTTAAATCATCAGGAACCCACCCATACGAGTGGGTAAAATTTCAAAAAAATCGTATCTCGAGCTATATATATTAGGTCCCTGTTTTTATCTTCGTTATGGACTGGGGGGCATTGAAAGAAACTTTTAAAAAATTTTGAGCGGTTTAAATGATGAGGAACTGACCCTTACGAGGGGTTGAAATTTCTAAAAAATCGAATCTCGTGCTGCATAAGTTAGGTCCTCGTTTTTATCCTCTAGGACATCAGAAGAGACCACAAAAACAGTTTAAACGATTTTAATGATCAGGAAACCGCCCTTATGAGGGGGTAAAATTCCTAAACTATCGTGTCTTTTGTTTGCCAGACGCGATTTCTTTGTATGAAAAAAAATCTTATTGAAAAATTTGTCTAAATATATGTCCGTATATTCATTCATTTTTAAAGCAATATCACATTCATGTAGAAAGTTGAGAAAAAAAGAGGGATACAGACAGACATAAAACGTTTGTGTGAGAGAGGAACTTTTTTCATGAAAATTTTTATGGATTTCATATTTTTTAATATCATTCTTTTTTGTTTAATTTTTCCATCATTTTTTTCGAAATTTTGTTTCCTGAAAAAAAATATTATCTGAAAAAAGCGAGTACTATATATACATATTCGCACATAATTTTTTAAATACGGTCACGCTCGTGTATGAACGAGGAAAAGAAAGAGAGATAGACAGGCGAAGAACGAAAAAAAGAGAGACAGATAGGCAGGCAGAGAGAATTGTATCGTGAGAGACAAAGTTTTTCCTTGAATTTTTTTGTGCATTTTATTTCATTCCACTTTAAAAAAATTTTCATAATTTTGGTTTTCGAATTTTTTTTCTAAAAACAAATTCTGTCTGTAAATTTGTAAAGGCACGTGTACATATTATATGCACGAGTTTTTATAAATGTATTGCACTCGTGCAGAAACGGGGCATACAGAGATAGACAGGAAGATAACGTTCGAATGTGAGGGAGAGAGTTTTATTATTTTTATTAATTTTATTTTACTTCATTTATGCTTTCAAAATTTTATTTTTTATTTTTTTGAAACTTTGTTTACCACTAAAAGAAATGTTATTCAAAAATTTGTAATTAATATATTAAACCCTTGCGGAGAATGGCAGTTGAACTGGGAGGGAACGAGAGAAAAAAAGAGATACACAGACAGATAGAGAACGTTTGAGCGTTAAATAGTTTTTTTATAAAAAATATTATTTCATTTTTGTTGTTTTCTTTCATTTTTTTTTTTTCATCATTTTTTTGCCGAAATTTTTTATGAAAATGCTATCACGCTCGTGTAGAAACGAAGAAACGGAAGGAAGATAGACACGCCGAGAACGTTTAAGCATGAGACAAAGTTTTTTTAGAAAAAATCTTATGGATTAGATTATATAAATATACATGTATATAAATAATCCATATAGATTTATGCACATACATAATATATATACAATCCAAACAATATTGTATAATAAAAGTTCACTTCATGCTGAAACGTTCTCGGCATGTCTATCTCTCTTTTATTCGTTTGTGCACGAGAGTCACATTATTTTTAAAAAATTACGAAAACAACATAATAAAATTTTTTTTTTTTAAATAAAAGGGGGAGCGCAATGGCTCGGTGGGTGAGGCTCTGGGTTCGCACGCAGCGGACCCGGGTTCGAACCCCACAGCCGACATCAATAGAAACTTTTCTATGTGTTTAATCTGCAATCCCGGTGGTTCGGAGCCCACCAAAACAAATGCCCAAAAAACACTTTTCTGCGAGAAGTGGGTAGTCGGGATACGGCTTTGGAGGACTCCCGCAGCGGTTCTTATCGCTCGGAAGGTGGCCGCTTAGCCGTGCACTGACTTACCCACTGTATCGCAGCAAAGGAGGAATCTGCCTAGCGCGCCTCGAAAGACCGCGCTTGAGTTTACTCGCGCGGCCATCAGGGGGACTAGGTAGGAGCCGACCTGTATCGACGGAAGGTTTTCTGCAGTTTCCCTCCGTCTACGGCGAATGCGATACAGGGGCCAAAGGGGAGGTGGAGCGGCTGCAGCCGTGGAACACAGAGGAAGGGCGAATAATGTCGGAGTAGAAGGAATAGTTGTCAGTTGTCAGTTTGTCACAATAACTGTCAGTTTGACAGTGATTAGCCGATCCTTGAAACTAGATTGGAGCGCTGCAGCGCTATCAGAAAACCGCTCGCGCGCGTGATTTTTATCGAATTACCGAAATGCGATATTCGCCATTGTTGTCGTTTTATTCGTCTTGTGATTGGTTGGTTAGTGGACAAGGATTCGTGATCAAGTTCAGTTTGTCAGTTGTCAGTTTTCCACAACTGTCAGTTTGAAAGTTAATTAGTCGAACATCGAAACTACATTGGAGCGCTGCAGCACTGCCAGAAAACCGCTCGCGCGCGTATATTTCATCGCGTCTTCGCTCCGCGTGTCATCGAATTATTATTGATCGAGGATTTTTCGCTGCAATGGTGCGTTCAACATAATACAAGTGTGTTTCAAATGTAAGAAAAAAAATATGCTCTCGGTGTCAAATGCATTTTGCTCCGAAACAGCTTTCTCGTCGACTTTATAATCTCGAGCGCGTCATCATCGTGTGTGAAATCGATTTACATTTGGAGACGATAGTTCTTTTGCTGTAATTCCAATTAAAAATTAATGTCAAAGTGTATACGATTAACAATGAGATTGCCGACTAAATTAGTCATGTCTTCGATCTTCATAACCCCTCCCTTGGAGCACATCGCTCATCACCGACTCCGACGATGTTTATGATAAAAATAACGTTAAAGTTTGCGTCGTTGGAGTACAACGAAAATAAGTCATACAAAAAAAAAATCATTTTCAAGTTCTTATTGCACATTTAGGCTCCAGGTTCCCTAAAAAGACCCCAAATACGTTTTTATAATTTTTGACTACAAGGATCTCTTACGAGTGGGTGAATTTTCGAAAAAATCGTATCTCGAGCAGCATGAATTAGGTTTCCATTTTTATCGTAGTCATAGGCTCTAGGGCTTCATAAGAGACCCAACAAAAATTTTGAGTGATTTCAATTATCAGGAACCTCCCCTTACGAGGGGGTGAAATTTCGAAAAATCGTACCTCGTGCTGAATAAATTAGGTCTCAATTTTTATCGTCGTTATAGCCTCTGGGACATTAAAAGAGACTAAAACAAGTTTGAGTGATTTAAATAATCAGGAGCCCACCCTTACAAGGAGGTGAATTTTCGAAAAAATCGTATCCCATGCTGCATGAATTAGGTCCCCGTTTTCGTCGTCGTTATAGGCTCTAGGATATTAGAAGTAATCGCAAAAAAAGTATGAGCGATTGAAATTATCAGCAACCTACCCTTACGAGGGGGTGAAAATTTGAAAAAATCGTACCTCGCGCTGCATAAATTTTATCATTGTTAACCCCATTTTTATCATCGTTGTATGCTTTTGTGTATTGAAAGAGACCCCAAAAAAAGTTTAAGCGATTTGAATTATCAGGAACCTTACGAAGGAATGAAATTTCTAAAAAATCGTATCTCGTGTTACATATGAATTATAGGTCCCCGTTTTTATCATCGTTATAGGCCTCGGGATATTAAAAGAGACGAAAAAAAACTCAGAGATTTAAATTATCAGGAACCCACCCTTATGAGGGGGTTAAATTTTTTAAAATCGTTCTCGTGCTGCATAAATTAGGTCTCCGTTTTTATCGTCGTTACAGGCTGTGGCAAATTAAAAGAGATCACAAAAAAACTTTCAGCGATTAAAATTCTTAAAAACTCACCCTTACAAGGGGGTTAATTTTTGAAAAAATCGTATCATTCTGCATAAATTGGTTTCATGTTTGTATCGTCGTTATAGGCTCTGGAACATTGGAAGAGACCGCAAAAAAGTATGAGCGATTTAAATTATCAAGAACCCCTTGTGAGGGGGTGAATTTTCGAAAAAATCGTATCTCCTGCTGCGTAAATTAAGTCCCGGTTTTTATCATCGTTATAGGCTCTGGGGCTTTGATAGAGACCCTAAAAAAGTTTGAGCCATTTAAATTATCAGGATCCCACCCATACGAGGGGGTGAAATTTCTAAAATATCATATCTCGTGCTGTATAAATTAGGTCCCTGTTTTCATCATCGTTATAGGCTGTGGGGCTTTGGACGAGACCCCAAGAAAGTTTATGTGATTTGAATGATCAGGAACCCACCCTTACAAAGCGGTGAAATTTATAAAAAATCGTATCTCATGCTCCATAAATTAGGTCCCCGTTTTTATCGTCGTTATAGGCTGTTGGATATTGAAAGAGACCACAAAAAAAGTTGCAGTGATTTAAATTTTCAGGAATCCACCCTTACGAGGAGGTAAATTTAAAAAAAAAATCGTATCGCATGCTACATTAATTAGGTTCCCGTTTTTATGGTCGTTATGTATTCTGGGATATTAAAAGATACCGCACAAAATGTTTCAGCAATTTAAATTCTCAGGAAACCACCCTTACAAAGGGGTGAATTTTCGAAAAAATCGTATCTCGTGCTGCATGAATTAGTCCCCAATTTTTATCGTCGTTACAGGCTCTGAGACATTGGAAGAGACCGCAAAAAAGTTTAAACTATTAAAGTTATCAGGAATCCACCCTTAGGAGGGGGTGAATTTTCGAAAATATCGTATCTCGTGTTGCATGAATTAGTTCCCCGTTTTTATCATCGTTATAGGCTCTGGGACATTGAAAGAGATCAAAAAAAAGATTGAGCGATTTAAATTATCAGGTCGAAGGGCTAAAATTTCCAAAATATCGTATCTCGTGCTGCATAAATTAAGTCCCCGTTTTTATCGTCGTTGTAGGCTGTGGGAAATTCAAAGAGACCACAAAAAAGTTTCAGCGATTTAAATTCTCAGGAACCCACCCTTACGAGTGGGTGAAATTTCTAAAAAATCATATCTCGTGCTGCATAAACTAAGTTCCCACTTTCATCATCGTTATAGGATCTGGGGCTTTGGAAGAGACCCAAAAAAAAGTTTGAGCGATTTAAATTATCGGGAACCCACCCTTACGAGAGGGTGAATTCCCAAAACAATCGTATCTCGTGCTGCATAAAATAGGTCCCCATTTTTGTCATCATTATAGGCTCTTCGGTATAAAAAGAGACCCCCAAAAAAGTTTGAGGGATTTGAATTATCAGGAACCCACCCTTACGAAGGGGTGAAAATTCAAAAAAATCGTGTTTCGTGTTGCATGAATTACGTCTCCGTTTTTATCATTGTTATAGGCCTCGGGACATTAAAAGAGACGAAAAAAAAAACTTTAAGCTATTTCAACCATGAAGAAACCACCCTCATGAGGGAGTAAAATTTCTATAAAATCGTTCTCGTGCAGCATAAATGAGGTCTTCATTTTTATCATTTCTATGGGCTCTTCAAAGAGATTGCAAAAAAAGTTTAAGTCATTTTGATTATCAGGAACCCACCCTTACTCAAGGGTTAAATTTATAAAAAATCGTATCTCGTGCTGTATAAATGAGGTCCCCATTTTTACCATCGTTATAGGCTCTGGGGTATCGAAAGAGACCCGAAAAAAAGTTTGATCGATTTGAATGATCAGAAACCCACCTTACTGTTTGACTTACTCTTTTTTTTTTTTGTTTACTCTTTGACTTACGAGGCGGTGAAATTTCCTAAAAATCTTATCTTGTGCTGCATAAATTAGGTCCTCGTTTTTATCGTCGTTATAGGATCTGGGGCTTTTAAAGAGACCCAAAACAGAGTTTAAGCGATTTAAATTTTCAGCAACCCACCCTTATGAGGGGGTGAATTTCCAAAAATATCGTATCTCGTGCTGCATAAAATAGGTCCCCATTTTTGTCATCGTTATAGGCTCTTGGGCATTAAAAGAGACCCCAAAAAAAGTTTAAGGGATTGGAATTATCAGGAACCCACCCTTACGAGGGGGTGAAAATTCTAAAAAATCATGTCTCGTGTTGCATGAATTACGTTTCCGTTTTTATTATTGTTATAGGCCTCGGGATATCAAAATAGACGAAAAAAAAACTTTAAGCGATTTAAATTATGAAGAAACCACCCTTATGAGGGAGTAAAAAATCGTTCTCGCGCTGCATAAATTAGGTCTTCGTTTTTATCATTTCTATAGGCTCTGGGATGTTGAAAGAGATTACAAAAAAACTTTAAGTCATTTTAATTATCAGGAACCGACCCTTACTCGAGGGTGAACTTTCTAAAAAATCGTATCTCGTGCTGTTTAAATTAGGTCCCTATTTTTATCATCGTTATGGGCTGGGGCATTGAAGAAGATGTCAAAAAAATTTTGAGCGTTTTAAATTATCAGGAACCGACCCTTACGAGGGGGTGAATTTTCTAAACAATTGTATGTCATGCTGCATAAATTAATTCTCCGTTTGTATCATCGTTGTAGGCTGTAAGACATTAAAAGAGGCCACAAAAAAAGTTTGAATCATTTAAATGATAAGGAACCCACCCTTACGAGAAGATGAATTATCGATCAATCGGATCTCGCACTCCTTAAGTTAGGTCCTCGTTTTTATCCTCGTTATAGGTTCTAGAAAATCAAATGAGTCTACGAAAATAGTTTGAGCGATTTTAATGAACTTACCCTTACGAAGGGGGGTGAAATTTCTTAAGAATCGTGTCTTTCGTTTCCCAGCCGTGATTTCTTTGTTATGTAAAGAAATCTTATTTAAAAATTTGATATATGTCTATATTTGCATAGATATACAGCGTATATTCGCTCATTTTTGAAGCAATATCACACATTCGTGCAGTCAGTTGAGAAAGAAAGAGGGGTAAAGACAGACATAGAAAGTTTGTGTGAGAGAGTACTTCTTGCCTCAAGATTTATATAAATTTTATTTCATTTTATATCATTCTTTTTTGTTTAAATTTTCCATTATTTTTTTCTAAATTTTGTTTCGTGAAAAAAAAATATTATCTGAATAAGCGAAAACTCAGGTATATATATTCGCACATAATTTTTTGAATACTGCCGCGCTCGTGTATAAAGAAAGAGAGATAGACAGGCGAAGAACGAAAAAAAGAGAGACAGATAGCCAGGCAGAGAGAACTTTATCGTAAGAGACAAAGTTTCTCCATGAATTCTTTTGTGCATTTTGTTTCATTCCATTTAACCAAATTTTTTATAATTTTTGTTCAAGAATTTTTTTTTCTAAAACCAAATTCTATTTGTAAATTTGTAAACGCATGCGTATACGTATGCACGAGTTTTCTTAAATCTATTGCACTCGTGCATAAACGGGGCATACGCAGAGATAGACAGGCAGATAACGTTTCAATGTGAGGAAGAGAGATTTATTATTATTATGAATTTTATTTTACTTAATTTATGTCCTTTAAAATTTTCTTTTTTATTGTTTTGAAGTTTTGTTTTCCACTAAAAGAAATGTGGATCGAAAATTTGTAATTAACATTACACGCTTGCGGGATCGAGTTAAAAAATGGGAGTCGAACTGGGAGGGAACGAGAGAAAAAAAGAGAGATACACAGACATATAGAGAACGTTAAAGCGTGATTTTTTATAAAAATGATTATTTCCCTTTTGTTATTTTCTTTCATTTATTTTTTCATAATTTTTTTGCCGAAATTTCCATGAAAATGCTATCACACTCGTGCAGAAACGAAGGAACGGAAGAGAGATAGAGACGCCAAGAACGTTTAAGTACGGTGACAAAGTTTTTACAAAAAAAATTGTATGCATTAGATTATATACATATACATACATATAATCCATATAGCTTTGTATACATATATGTATAATATACATATGTCGCATTCCACGTCAACTAAGCCACCCCGTTTTTTTTTATTGTCTCAAAAAAATTGTTCAGTATAGGCATTTCAAAGTACAATATATCGGTATGCCATTTTACCAAAATTTCATCTCCCCACTATTGTTGGTTCTCGATGTAATGATTAATAAATTCTCAATACCAAAATTTCATCTCCCCACTATTGTTGGTTCTCGATATAATGATTAATAAATTCTCAATTTTGTAAAAATCATAACTTCACAATTGCTGATTGGATTTAAACTATTAAAAAAAGAATCTTTTTTTATTGTTTTCGCGCTGTTCGAAATAAAATATGCCATCATCATTGAAAAGCTCATTTTCGCGTGCGTGAGCACGCGTCTTCGTTCTCCGTTACAAAATATATCGAAATATCGAAATTTCGATACTTTCGTTGCTCGGACTGAAGAAGTCGTTTTATTCGTGCTGTGATTGGTCAGGTTTACAGTTGTCAGTTTGTCACAATAACTGTCAGTTTGACACAATAACTGTCAGTTTGACAGTGATTAGTCCATCATCGAGACTAGATTAGAGCGCTGCAGCGCTGTCAGAAAACCGTTCGCGCGCGTGAGCGCGCGTCTCCGTTCCCTAGTCATCTCATCTCTTAAAAAGTTGGTGGGACGATATATATCGAAATATCGATGATTCGATAGTTTCATCTTGCAAGTATTGTTAGCGTTTTATTCGTCCCGTGATTGGTCGGTTTTTGCGCGAATCGGTCGATTTGCTGAAAAATTCATACACGGCAAATTTTCTCGTCTGCTAAACGAACTGACAGCTGACAGCAGTCGTCGAGTTTAAACAGCCAAGTATTTTATCGGGTTATACACCCACTCGTTGTTTTTGTCGATTAAACGCGATAATAAGTTAATTTTTTACGTATATTACGCGATGGTGAGCATTAAAAATATTCCCAGGGTAAAAGAAGAACCCTATATATATACTCGCAATGTCAGACGCGACAGTTTTCTCGTTGTTTATAACCCCGCGTGTGCGCGATGTGTATTTCATCGTTTCTCGCTCCGTGTGTCATCGAACTGATATTTATCGACGATTTTTACGTTCAACATAATACAATTGTGTTAAAATGTATGAAAAAAAAATATGCCCTCGACGTCAAATGCATTTTTACTCTGACACAGCTTTCTCGTCGATCTTTGTAATCCCGCGCGCGTCGTCGTCGCGTCTCTCGCGCTCCGTGTGTGAAATCAATTTACATTTTGAGACGATAGTTTTCTTGCTGTAATTCCAATTGAAAAATAAAGTAAAAGCGTGCGTAATTAACGATATGAGATTACCGACTAAATTAGTAATTTCTTCGATCTTTATAACCTCTTCCTCGGAGTACATCGCTCATATATCACCGACTGCGACGATGCTCACGATAAAAACGAATTGATTGAGAGCAGTCGTCTAAATATAATATTGAAAAAAAGATATGTGCCGGAGTATCCAACAATATTTATGAAGATTCAGTCGCATAATTTTTGTTATAAACATGTGTCGATAGTGGGAGAATTTTGATCCGTCTCTGTACGATATAACTAAAAAAAATTTAATTTGTTATCATCATTATAGGCGGTGAGATTTGTCAAAATAATCACCATCACCTCAACATACGGATGATACGTTTAAAATATAGAAACATGTTGTCTAATGGAATATCGTTGAAAAGACTCCGCGTCAGACTCAGGATAATAACCCAATGACAGACGCATCGAAGGACTCAGCATCAAGACTCAGTGACACGCTCCGCAATAACTGAGAAATTTCGAAGTGATGGATAAAGGAAGCCGGTGTGAATACTGTGCGATTTAATTTATCAGGAACCCACCTCTACGAGGGGGTGAAATTGCTAAAAAAATCTTATCTCGTGCTGAACAAATTAGGTCCCCGTTTTTATCATCGTTATAGGATCTGGCGTTTTAGAAGAGACCCCAAAAAAAGTTTAAGAGATTTGAATTATCAGGAACCTACCTTTAGGAGGGAGTGAAATTTCTAAAAAATCGTATCGCGTGCTCCATAAATGAGGTCTCCGTTTTTATCGTCGTTGTAGGCTGTGGGAAATTGGAAGAGACCACAAAAAAAGTTTCAGCGTTTTAAATTTTCAGGAACCCACCCTTACGAGAGGGTGAAATTTCTGAAAAATCGTGTCTCGTGCTGCATAAATTAGGTCTCCATTTTTATCATCGTTGTAGGCTCTGGCGCATTGAAGAAGACCCCAAAAAAGGTTTAGCGTTTTAAATCATCAGGAACCCACCCATACGAGTGGGTAAAATTTCTAAAAAATCGTATCTCGAGCTATATATATTAGGTCCCCGTTTTTATCTTCGTCATAGACTGGGGGGCATTGAAAGAAACTTTTAAAAAATTTTGAGCGGTTCAAATGATGAGGAACTGACCCTTACGAGGGGTTGAAATTTCTAAAAAATCGAATCTCGTGCTGCATAAGTTAGGTCCTCGTTTTTATCCTCTAGGACATCAGAAGAGACCACAAAAACAGTTTAAACGATTTTAATGATCAGGAAACCACCCTTACGAGGGGGTAAAATTCCTAAACTATCGTGTCTTTTGTTTCCCAGACGCGATTTCTTTTGTATGAAAAAAAATCTTATTGAAAAATTTGTGTGAATATATGTCCGTATATTCATTCATTTTTAAAGCAATATCACATTCATGTAGAAAGTTGAGAAAGAAAGAGGGATACAGACAGACATAAAACGTTTATGTGAGAGAGGAACTTTTTTCATGAAAATTTTTATGGATTTCATATTTTTTAATATCATTCTTTTTTGTTTAATTTTTCCATCATTTTTTTCAAAATTTTGTTTCCTGAAAAAAAATATTATCTGAAAAAGCGAGTACTATATATACATATTCGCACATAATTTTTTAAATACGGTCACGCTCGTGTATGAACGAGGAAAAGAAAAAGAGATAGACAGGCAAAGAACGAAAAAAAGAGAGACAGATAGGCAGGCAGAGAGAATTGTATCGTGAGAGACAAAGTTTTTCCTTGAATTTTTTTGTGCATTTTATTTCATTCCGCTTTAAAAAAATTTTCATCGTTTTTGTTTTAGAATTTTTTTTCTAAAAACAAATTCTGTCTGTAAATTTGTAAAGGCATGTGTACATATTATATGCACGAGTTTTTATAAATGTATTGCACTCGTGCAGAAACGGGGCATACAGAGATAGACAGGAAGATAACGTTCGAATGTGAGGGAGAGAGTTTTATTATTTTTATTAATTTTATTTTACTTCATTTATGGTTTCAAAATTTTATTTTTTATTTTTTTGAAACTTTGTTCACCACTAAAAGAAATGTTATTCAAAAATTTGTAATTAATATGTTGCAGATTAATATTGTGATGGCGTGAGTGTGCGTGCGTGAGTCTGAGAGGGCGCTCTCGACTGTAGGAGTGAGAGAGAGAGAGTGCGTCTGAACGCGGTACGCGAGCCGCCATGGAGAGTCAGTCGGGTGTACGACAGTATGCGAGGTAGTAGCAAGTGTGTCTTGCTGGCCGCGAACAGAGAGACGATTGTTGAGCGTTAAGAGAGAGGGAAAGGAAAAGAGATTGCCAGCCACGAGGGAGTACTCGTGCGCCCCATTATCATTATCATTACATCGTACAATTCAGAATAAAGATTAGATTACGTTTTCATATCAAGGCATCGAGTAAAGAGTGTTAAATAATTAATCCACCCTGTGAACGACCATCATCCCGCCCTAAATCCATCCTGGACAAATAAATTTACAACAAATCAGAAGTGGGATGACGAATGGTCCAAAAACCCTGGGGGGAAAAATAGTGTTCGCGATAATCCTGTGAGAAAAGTGCATCGGGATAAGTGAGAAAAAGCCGGTAAAAGGTGCGGAAACTAACACGTGTCAGTTCAACCGCCATCTTGGGCAACGAAAAATTTCGTAAGCGCGTAGTAGCCGGAACAATATGGCGGAGAAGCAAGACGAGTTCGAAGAGTTTCAGTGCGGACTTGCGGCGCTAGACGGTCAATCGACGAGACGCTCACAATTATTCGCGAATGCACAGAACGCTGCGTTATCGACGGTAGTGGAAACGAGCGAGAGCGTGCCTCCGGAGTTATCAGTACAACAGCAGGTAGGGTTGGGAGCGATATCTCGAACGCCTCGCGAACAACTAAGGCCAACGGACAGATCGATGGGTGGCGCGCAGAACTATGAGTTTCCGGCGAGAGAGACGCGACGAGACCGTGAAAACGTGCGTGTGGAACGATCGCGATCGCCGGGTGGGGGGTATTCGGACATGAACATGACTCCTCCGACACAAAGTGACCCGAATATGACACACGTGTTGGGGCTCATGACGCAATTGCTCCAGCAGAATGCGACGATGCTCCAGCAAAGTCGTTCGTCGACAACGACGACACTCCCAAGTTTTCACGTGATGCCGGACTTATCTAAAACGGTAGGGGACTTCAGCGGACACGAGACGCCGACGGAGGCGAGGCAGTGGCTAAACAAGGTCGAGGCGACCGCAAGGGTTCACAGCTGGCCGGAAGCCTTCTTGTACGAAACAGCGACCATGCACCTCAAACAAGCAGCGAGGTCTTGGTATCAGTCATTCTCAAGTGGATTCACGAGTTGGAAACAATTCCGAGAAACCTTTAAGAAAACGTGGATTCCCGAGCGGGATCGCGTACAGCTGTGGGAGTTAATGCAGAATCGACGACAAAAGGAGAGTGAAAACCTGGCGGATTATTTCCACGACAAAGTTAGATTGTGCAAAAATCTCGCCTTGTCGTTCGAGGAGACGCGAAGACAAGTCGCGTCCGGTCTCCACGCGAGAGATTCCGCGGTGCATGCCTTGTCGTCACTGTATCGGGATGAGGACGCATTGTTCCACGGCCTTGTAACGTTCGAACAGTCTCTCCGATCGTTTGACCAACACCGACAGGGGAAAAGGAAGGAAACGTCATCGGAAAAATCGAAAAATGTGAGTTCGACGTCGGTGAGTGTCGCGTCGTCGAGCGAGGGAGCGGCCAAGGACGACTCGAATGAAAATAAGGCAAGCGACTCAGTAAAGTGCTTTAATTGCCGAAAAAACGGGCACTACGCGAGCAAGTGCCCCGAGGAGAAGAGAGTGGCCAAGTGTACGCGGTGCGGGGAGTCAGAACATTACGCGAAAATCTGCACGAAGCCGATCCCATTAGAGAAAGGCGACGTGAAAACAGTTATCGCTAGTGACGCGGAACGATCGCATACGGAGAACTACGAGGCGACCGAAAAACTCGCAAAATACTTAAAAACTGTGAAAATAAATAATCACGAGTTTCGTGCGATGATTGACCCCGGAAGCTCCGATTGTACCATAAAAGCGTCGGTAGTGTTGGGTCACGATTTTCCGGTGATAAGAAGACCCAGCGTATTAGTGGGCTTCGGTGCGCGAGAGGACAGTGTGGTCAAATCGTGTGGAATTATTGAAGCCACCGTCGGGGTCGACGGCGTGGAATCCAGTGGGGTGCCGCTGCGCATTGTTCCAGACGACGTTCAGGTACAAGATGTCCTGATCGGGCGGACCTTCACCGAGAGGGACCACGTCGCCTACGTCAAGGCCGGTGATCGTCTCACGTTCATAGAGCGAGGAACGCTCGAACTATCGGCGGTGATGCCGGAGCTATCCCGCAGCGAGAGCGGGCCAGCGACAACGTCTCAGACCGAGATCCTCCCGCCAGCGACGATAAATTTCATTGAGGCGAAATTTGGTGGGGAGACGGCAACCTTGCCGGTCCTCAACTGCGATTGCCGTCCGATGGAGCTAGAAAAGGGAGCAACAATCGGGGCCGAGGTAAGGTCCATCGAGCGAGTCCCCGAGACATCACCTCGACAGGAGCCGATCGACGAAGAGGAGGTCTACACGGACAACGCGGTAACGACTGAACAACGAAGCGAACTGGTAACGTTATTAAATGAGTATCGCGTTTGTGTCGCCCAAAATATTTTCGAGATCGGAAAAACGAGTTTGTTGAAAATGGACATTCAAGTCAAACCAGGCAGTATGCCCGTAAGTACGAAGCCGTATCGTACAAATCGGCTGGAGCGCGAAGATATTAAGAAAATCGTAAAAGAGTGGAAGGATGCAGGATTGGTGAGAGAGACCTCGTCGCCATACGCCTCTCCTGTGTTGCTCGTACGAAAAAAGACCGGAGAGTCGCGTTTAGTCGTAGATTACCGTAAACTCAACGCGCAAACGGAAAGAATAAATTATCCGTTACCGAATATCGATGAATATCTGGAGGTTTTGCACGGTGCAAAAATATTCGCAACTCTAGATTTGGCTCATGGGTACTTACAGTTACCGCTCGAAGAGGGGGCATGCGCGAAAACAGCCTTCATCACTCCTGATGAGACTGGGGAATTTACGAGGGCAATGTTTGGCCTAATGAACGCTCCGTTCTATTTCTCCAAGATGATGGAGTTAGCGCTAGGTCCCTTGCGAAACAAATTCCTGTTGTTTTACTTGGACGATGTACTAGTAATCGCGAAAAATTGGGAGGAGTTGATGAAGAGACTCCGCGCGACCTTCGAGGCATTACGTATAGCCGGGCTAACGATGAGACTCTCCAAATGCAGATTCGGTATGGGTAGGGTCGAGTATCTGGGGTTTGTAGTGACAAACAACGGTATCGAGCCGGGTCCGAACAAAGTAGGGGCGATTACGAGTTTCCCGACCCCACGAAACGTCCACGAGGTACGACGGTTCACGGGGATGTCGAGTTTCTTTCGTCGGTTCGTCCCGAATTTCGCGAGTATCGTCGCGCCATTAACCGAGTTGACGCGGAAGACAGTCGAATTTAAATGGACCGAGACGGAGGATCGGGCATTCAAACGGGTTAAAGAATTGCTATCGTCAAAGCCGGTACTCGGAATGTATAACCCAAGGGCGGAAAGGACTGAGTTGCATACCGACGCCAGTTGCGAGGGGTTGGGGGCGATATTACTCCAGAGTAACGAGAAAAACGAACTTCATCCCATTTTTGCCGTGAGCAGGAGGACCTCGGCGGTCGAGAGAGCTTACCATTCGAGTAAACTAGAACTTATGGCGATCGTGTGGTCGGTAGAGAGGCTGAGGGTTTTTCTATTGCCGTTAAAGTTCACAATACTGACCGATTGTCAGGCCCTGGTATATCTAAACGCGAACAAGACGACGAATCCTCAGGTCGTACGATGGTCCGCCGCCTTGTCGGAATACGAGTTCGAAATAAAACATCGAAAGGGTACGTCAATGCGTCATGTGGACGCATTGTCTCGCGCGCCCGTAGACGATCCGAAAGGAGACGAGATTATAGAGGGCGTACGTATTACACGTAGTTGTACGGGAGGAAGCGATCATGCTCCATCAGCAACAAGACGAAGGGCTGAAATGGAAGATCGAGATATTGAAAAGGCCGAGAAACGAGAGTACAAAGTCCGAGGTCGACGCGGTACGAGAGTATAAATTACGCGGGGGAATCTTGTATAAAATGTGTAAACGTGGGGACGCGGAGGCAGATCTGTATGTCGTTCCGAGCGCGATGAGAAAAGCAATCGTCATAAAATATCACGACCTGTGTAGTCACTTCGGAGTTGAGAAGACGATCTCAAAGATACAGAGGTACTATTATTTCCCCAAAATGCGAGCGTATGTACGGCGACATATTGCGCAGTGTCTCGAGTGCATTCTTAGCAAGAATAAATCCGGAAAACGAGAGGGGGAACTGCACCCGATACCTCCGGGGAGGCGTCCGTTCGCTGTCATACACATTGATCACGTGGGGCCGTTCATTACCTCGTCAAAGGGGAGCAAGTACGTTCTCGGATTGATTGACACATTGACAAAATTCGTAACGTTTGAACCGGTGAAAAACACGAGCGCGGCGCTCACGATTAAAAAGGTCGACGACTTTGTCAAGAGATACGGGGCTCCCGAACGAATCATTACCGACCGCGGGACCTGTTTTACCGCAAAGAGCTTCGAAGAATTCTGTGCGCGTCACGGCATCAAGCATACACTGAATTCGAGTAGACACCCTCAAGCGAACGGACTGATCGAGAGAATGAATCAAACCCTCCTCCCCGCGATGATTACCCGTACAGAACAGGGCGAGCGTAATGATTGGGACCGAGGGATAAAAGGGATTGAGTACGACGTAAATTCTAGCGTGAGTAAGGCGACGGGGAAAACCCCATTCGAGAGTTTGTTAGGGTACCAGCCGAGGTACGAGGACGGTCGAGTCCGAGAGTTAACAAAACATTGTGAATTATATAGAGATCCCGTCGAGATTCAGAGAGAATGTTTAGAAAACATCGAAAAATCCCAGCGGGGATACAAGGAACGATACGACGAGCGGCGTCAGTTGCAAGTGAAGTTCGAAGTCGGAGATATTGTATATGTAAAAGTAAACCCCGAGGCTACAAGGGAGAGCACAAAGCTTCAGCGGCGATATCGTGGGCCATACGTAATAAATCGAGTGTGCTCAAGCGACACTTATGTGATCGAACGTCTAGTCGGGGGCCGAAAACAAAATAGAGAGACAACGGCACACGTTTCGCAACTGAAGCTTTGGCGCGCTCACGATGTATATACTGCCGAGGAATGTGCGGAAAGCGACTCGGACGAAGCTAGCGAATTAGAGGATGAGAGTGCAGAGGATTGTAAAACCGACGATGTGTTGTTACAAGAAGATGACGCGACTCCCGAAGCGGTGGAGAACCGCGATATGATACCTGAAAAACGCGAAGCGAGGGGTAAGCGCGCGAGACAGCCGCCCAAGTATCTGGAGGATTACGTCGTCAATTAAAATGTAAGGAAAATGTAACCCAAATGTACACGATTAATTACTAATGTACTACGAAAACGAAATGTGAGATACTAAAAATAAGACTTATATTACGGTGAAAAGAAATCGAAATGCGATACACTAACAATAGGATACATATTGCTGTGAAAAGAAACCGAAATGTGATATATATTAAAAATGAGACTTGTATTGTGGCGAAAAGAAACATAATGTGATACGAAGAGGAAAATCTATATTAATGTTGCTTCGGAAAGGACAAGAGAGATGGATTTTGGAGGGCCAAAATAGTGTCAGGACAGCCGAATGTTGCAGATTAATATTGTGATGGCGTGAGTGTGCGTGCGTGAGTCTGAGAGGGCGCTCTCGACTGTAGGAGTGAGAGAGAGAGAGTGCGTGTGAACGCGGTACGCGAGCCGCCATGGAGAGTCAGTCGGGTGTACGACAGTATGCGAGGTAGTAGCAAGTGTGTCTTGCTGGCCGCGAACAGAGAGACGATTGTTGAGCGTTAAGAGAGAGGGAAAGGAAAGGAGATTGCCAGCCACGAGGGAGTACTCGTGCGCCCCATTATCATTATCATTACATCGTACAATTCAGAATAAAGATTAGATTACGTTTTCATATCAAGGCATCGAGTAAAGAGTGTTAAATAATTAATCCACCCTGTGAACGACCATCATCCCGCCCTAAATCCATCCTGGACAAATAAATTTACAACAAATATATTAAACCCTTGCGGAGAATGGGAGTTAAACTGAGAGGGAACGAGAGAAAAAAAGAGATACACAGACAGATAGAGAACGTTTGAGCGTTAAATAGTTTTTTTATAAAAAATATTATTTAATTTTTGTTGTTTTCTTTCATTTTTTTTTTTATCATTTTTTTGCCGAAATTTTTTATGAAAATGCTATCACACTCGTGTAGAAACGAAGAAACGGAAGAAAGATAGACACGCCGAGAACGTTTAAGCATAGAAAAAATCTTATGGATTAGATTATATAAATATACATGTATATAAATAATCCATATAGATTTATGCACATATATAATATATTGAATAGTTAAACCCTCTTGTTGATGTGTGTTTAATGTTTGTGTGTATTTTATTTGATTATTGGTGTGATTATTACGTGAGTTCGACTATAGGCTCGATCTGCGGAACACCTGGGTATTGTATTTTTATTGATTCGACTTTTATTTTATTTTGAGTCCTCAGTCTTCTGGGTTGGTTACGCTCTGCAAGAGGTGGTCAACCCAGGTATCATCATCGGACAATATTTGTTCTTTATTATTTATTTTGGTACTAGTGTTGATCTGAGTGTTTGAAAGGTGTTTTCTAGACTGTGTGCGTGTGTGGGTGTGTGTGTGTGTGTGTGGGTGCGTGTAGTAAGGGCTTTGCCTGCCCTCTAAAGGCTAACTTCTTCTCTGTGCTTGGCGCTGACGTTCTATTTTTTTTTTTAAGGTTAATTGTTTTATTTAATAATAGCGTTAGTCACTTTCATGTGACTGTATACTCTTGATAGGGGCTTCGCCTGCCCTTTGTAGGCTAAATTTGCTCTTTGCGTGGCGCTTACGTTTTGATTTTTTTTTCTAAAGTTTGTCGTTCACTTAATAAATAGTTTTGGTAATTTTTGGAGACCCTGGCTTATAATTATGCTTGAATTCCTTAACGATTCCCTTTTTCGAGGGCCGGGTGCAATCCTGGAGGCTCGCAAAAGAGGAGGAAATTTAGTACCGGCTAAAGAGGGCCAACTGCATGCGATGCTGGGGGCTCCTTATGCCGGTGTTTTTAGGATGTTGGGTTTGGATGATCTGATTCTATGGATTTTTGCTCTTGTGAGGGCCAGGTGCAATCCTGGGGGCTCGCAAGACCAAAGCGGATGTGATTAGGTGATAGAGAGGGCCAACTGCAATGTTGGGAGCTCTTTATCGTGGATTCCTTCTTGAGATGGCCAGGTGCGATCCTGGGAGCTCGCAAGAAAGGAGAAAATGATGTAGCTAGGAGATAGAGAGGGCCAACTGCAATGTTGGGAGCTCGCTATCGTGGATGCCTTCTTGAGAGGGCCAACTGCAATGTTGGGAGCTCGCAAGAAAGGGAGGAAATGGCGGAATTAGGAGATAGAGAGGGCCAACTGCAATGTTGGGAGCTCTTTATCGTGGATTCCTTCTTGAAAGGGCCAGGTGCGATCCTGGGAGCTCGCAAGAAGGGAGGAATTGACGTAGTCCGGAGATAGAGAGGGCCAACTGCAATGTTGTGAGCTCTTTATCGTGGATGCTTTCTTGAGAAGGCCGACTGCAATGTTGGGAGCTCGCAAGAAAGGAGGAAATGACGTAATTAGGAGATAGAGAGGGCCAACTGCAATGTTGGGAGCTCTTTATCGTAGATGCTTTCTTGAGAGGGCCAACTGCAATGTTGGGAGCTCGCAAGAAAGGAGGAAATGACGTAGTTAGGAGATAGAGAGGGCCAACTGCAATGCTGGGAGCTCTCTATCGTGGATTCTTTCTTGAGAGGGCCAGGTGCGATCCTAGGGGCTCGCTAGAAAGGAGGATAGGATTAGGGTGAGTGAGATGGGCTTTCTCAAGAGTGACCTGGGCTGTGTCAAGAGTTTATGAGGGCCAGAAGCGATTCTGGGGGCTCATAAACGGCAAAAGGGCTTGGGAAAGCCTATTTGGCTTGCTACGATACGAAGCGTACGGTAGGAGAGTTGGATTGGAAATGAAGGTATAGAGCGCTGTTCGCTTGGTCTTATATACGCCTCGTGCGGCCCGTGAGTCATGCGTATAACCGGTTTTATCCGGCTTACACTGGTTTATAGCTCGTTCTCTCTCTTACTCACTGTTTAATTGAAATCCGGTCATAACCGGTTTTCGTTATGTAGGACGTCGATATACGTATATAGTGTACGTATAGGATGACACGTTACAATATATACAATCCAAACAATATTGTATAAAAAAAGTTCACTTCATGCTGAAACGTTCTCGGCATGTCTATCTCTCTTTTATTCGTTTGTGCACGAGAGTCACATTATTTTTAAAAAATTACGAAAACAACATAATAAATTTTTTTTTTTTTAATAAAAGGGGGAGCGCAGTGGCTCGGTGGGTGAGGCTCTGGGTTCGCACGCAGCGGACCCGGGTTCGAGCCCCACAGCCGACATCAATAGAAACTTTTCTATGTGTTTAATCTGCAATCCCGGTGGTTCGGAGCCCACCAAAACAAATGCCCAAAAAACACTTTTCTGTGAGGAGTGGGTAGTCGGGATACGGCTTTGGAGGACTCCCGCAGCGGTTCTTATCGCTCGGAAGGTGGCCGCTTAGCCGTGCACTGACTTACCCACTGTATCGCAGCAAAGGAGGAATCTGCCTAGCGCGCCTCGCGAAAGACCGCGCTTGAGTTTACTCGCGCGGCCATCAGGGGGACTAGGTAGGAGCCGACCTGTATCGACGGAAGGTTTTCTGCAGTTTCCCTCCGTCTACGGCGAATGCGATACAGGGGCCAAAGGGGAGGTGAAGCGGCTGCAGCCGTGGAACACAGAGGAAGGGCGAATAATGTCGGAGTAGAAGGAATAGTTGTCAGTTGTCAGTTTGTCACAATAACTGTCAGTTTGACAGTGATTAGCCGATCCTTGAAACTAGATTGGAGCGCTGCAGCGCTTTCAGAAAACCGCTCGCGCGCGTGATTTTTATCGAATTACCGAAATGCGATATTCCCCATTGTTGTCGTTTTATTCGTCTTGTGATTGGTTGGTTAGTGGACAAGGATTCGTGATCAAGTTCAGTTTTTCAGTTGTCAGTTTTCTACAACTGTCAGTTTGAAAGTTAATTAGTCGAACATCGAAACTACATTGGAGCGCTGCAGCGCTGCCAGAAAACCGCTCGCGCGCGTGAGCGCGCGTCTCCGTTCCCTAGTCCTCTCTTATAAGGTTGGTGGGACGATATATATCGAAATATCGATGATTCGATAGTTTCATCTCGCAAGTATTGTTAGCGTTTTATTCGTCCCGTGATTGGTCGGTTTTTGCGCGAATCGGTCGATTTGCTGAAAAATTCATATACACGGCAAATTTTCTCGTCTGCTAAACGAACTGACAGCTGACAGCAGTCGTCGAGTTTAAACAGCCAAGTATTTCATCGGGTTATACACCCACTCGTTGTTTTTGTCGATTAAACGCGATAATAAGTTTATTTTTTACGTATATTACGCGATGGTGAGCATTAAAAATATTCCCAGGGTAAAAGAAGAACCTTATATATATACTCGCAATGTCAGACGCGACAGTTTTCTCGTTGTTCATAACCCCGCGTGTGCGCGATGTGTATTTCATCGTTTCTCGCTCCGTGTGTCATCGAACTGATATTTATCGACGATTTTTTCGTTCAACATAATACAATTGTGTTAAAATGTATGAAAAAAAATATGCCCTCGACGTCAAATGCATTTTTACTCTGACACAGCTTTCTCGTCGATCTTTGTAATCCCGCGCGCGTCGTCGTCGCGTCTCTCGCGCTCCGTGGGTGAAATCAATTTACATTTCGAGACGATAGTTTTCTTGCTGTAATTCCAATTGAAAAAGAAAGTCAAAGCGTGCGTAAATAACGATATGAGATTACCGACTAAGTTAGTAATTTCTTCGATCTTTATAACCCCTTCCTCGGAGTACATCGCACATATATCACCGACTGCGACGATGCTCACGATAAAAACGAATTGATTGAGAGCAGTCGTCTAAATATAATATTGAAAAAAAGATATGTATCCAACAATATTTATGAAGATTCAGTCGCATAATTTTTTTTATAAACATGTGTCGATAGTGGGAGAATTTTGATCCGTCTCTGGGCGATATAACTAAAAAAAATTTAATTTGTTATCATCATTATAGGCGGTGAGATTTGTCAAAATAATCACCATCACCTCAACATACGGATGATACGTTTAAAATATAGAAACATGTTGTCGAATGGAATATCGTTGAAAAGACTCCGCGTCAGACGCAGGATAATAACCCAATGACAGACGCATCGAAGGACTCAGCATCAAGACTCAGTGACACGCTCCGCAATAACTGAGAAATTTCGAAGCGATGGATAAAGGAAGCCGGTGTGAATACTGTGCGATTTAATTTATCAGGAACCCACCTCTACGAGGGGGTGAAATTGCTAAAAAAATCTTATCTCGTGCTGCACAAATTAGGTCCCCGTTTTTATCATCGTTATAGGATCTGGCGTTTTGGAAGAGACCCCAAAAAAAGTTTAAGAGATTTGAATTATCAGGAACCTACCCTTAGGAGGGAGTGAAATTTCTAAAAAATCGTATCGCGTGCTCCATAAATGAGGTCTCCGTTTTTATCGTCGTTGTAGGCTGTGGAAAATTGGAAGAGACCACAAAAAAAGTTTCAGCGTTTTAAATTTTCAGGAACCCACCCTTACGAGAGGGTAAAATTTCTGAAAAATCGTGTCTCGTGCTGCATAAATTAGGTCTCCATTTTTATCATCGTTGTAGGCTCTGGCGCATTGAAGAAGACCCCAAAAAAGGTTTAGCGTTTTAAATCATCAGGAACCCACCCATACGAGTGGGTAAAATTTCTAAAAAATCGTATCTCGAGCTATATATATTAGGTCCCTGTTTTTATCTTCGTTATAGACTGGGGGCATTGAAAGAAACTTTTAAAAAATTTTGAGCGGTTTAAATGATGAGGAACTGACCCTTACGAGGGGTTGAAATTTCTAAAAAATCGAATCTCGTGCTGCATAAGTTAGGTCCTCGTTTTTATCCTCTAGGACATCAGAAGAGACCACAAAAACAGTTTGAACGATTTTAATGATCAGGAAACCACCCTTATGAGGGGGTAAAATTCCTAAAATATCGTGTCTTTCGTTTCCCAGACGCGATTTCTTTTGTATAAAAAAAAATCTCATTGAAAAATTTGTCTAAATATATGTCCGTATATTCGCTCATTTTTAAAGCAATATCACATCCATGTAGAAAGTTGAGATAGAAAGAGGGATACAGACAGACATAAAACGTTTGTGTGAGAGAGGAACTTTTTTCATGAAAATTTTTATGGATTTCATATTTTTTAATATCATTCTTTTTTGTTTAATTTTTCCATCATTTTTTTCGAAATTTTGTTTCCTGAAAAAAAATATTATCTGAAAAAGCAAGTACTATATATACTGTAACGATATCGCTAAGCCCCCCCCCCCCCCCCCTTTTGTCTACGATGCTTCGGCGCCGAAGTCAAGCGCGCCGAATCAACGCGTCGTGAGGATCCGGCTTGATAGTGGAGAGGGGACGAAATCGAGCGCGCCGAACAGACGCTTCATGAGAATCCGGCCTTAACGGCGAAGAGGGGAAAAGCGCAGAGGATTCTGGGACAACCCTGGACGGGTATAAAAGGAGGGATTTCGGCCACTAGAAAGGCACTTCGCTCCGAGACCGGAGTAGAGAACGGAGCTCTCACCAGCCGTCTCTACTCTCTCTCGGAAAGACCCACGAAGTCAGAACGACACTGTTACTCTGCCCGACAACGGAACGCCATTATTAACAAAATCATTCAAGTCATTTGTAACGTCCTGGGTCGAAAAAACACAAATAAATTTTTAAAATTTTCATTTCATATACCATTTATCCAACATAAAACCGGATCCGTATGATCCGCAGTAGAAATATTTAATCTCTCATTTATTCACGGGAAAAACACGAATGACCAGGGGTGACCCTCATTGCCGGAGTTCTCCCGCCAAGCACGAAGTATACCTGCGAGCATGCAACCCGCTACGCGTGAGGCATGCCTGCAGGCACGCAACCCGCCAAGCGCGAAGTATGCCTGCGAGCATGCAACACACCTAACACACGAAATTTCAGCCTTTAACGAATGAAGCTCGTCGCGGGGAGAAGGCGCGTGAGTGACGAACCGGCGTATGTCGCGCGTTATCACCAAGCTCTCACAGATGTTGGAAGCCGGTGAGAATCAGCGTCTCGCCGGCTCGCACAAAATGGCCACGCTTATCGCCTAGGGACGAGCCTCAACATAAACAAAAAGTTGCGCGTCGAGAGTATCGATGTCCCGGCGCTGACAATAGTCAGAATTCCGTCTGGAGAATATCGATGTCTCGACGCTGATTTTTCATATCACCAGCCGCCATAATTGGAAAAGCGTCTGGAAATTATCGTCAGCAAAATGTCGAGGTGTGAGAGAAACTCTTCCCTCACGCGCCGACATCTCCCACCTTACGCGACAATAGAATAAGGGCCTATATAATGACCAGCAATTAGTTAAGGACAGTCAGTCGAACTTCGAGCCTGGTCCCCCGAGATCACTCGAGCATTATATCCGTCGCGAAATATTCAAATTTTTTTCTCTAAGTAAAACCTACTGTACTTTTCAACCATAAAAATCGGTAGCACGGTAGCCCCGGCAAACCAGTGTAAGAAAAACATCGAAAATAAATAAATAATCAAAACTACGGAAAAAATATAAAACGCATTCACGTTTTATTTGCGCACCAGTGACATTAAATAGAAGGGGGAAATTGAACAAAACCGAACTTCGAGCTGTCTATATTCTCGAGCAGAACTCCCATAGAAATTCACGTGTTCCCAACACCGTTTCATAACTGCAGTACCGTGCGCTAGACGCACGTGCTCACGCAGTTACTTTACTTAATTTTCTCACCTTCTCTAACTACAGTACCGTGCGCTAGACGCACGTGCTTAAGTAGTACAGTACTGTGCGCTAGACGCACGTGCTTAAGTAGTACAGTACTGTGCGCTAGACGCACGTGCTTAGGTAATTACTTATTCCTCCCTCCGAGTACAGTCCCGTGCGCCAGACGCACGCTCTGTACTCTAACCAGCCAACCACAACTCTGTGCGCTAGACGCACGCACTGTGGTGGAGGTTTCAACCCTACCATATGAGAGTTCTGCTCGAGAGTCAGGACTCACTCGAAGAGGGATCATCAATTTTGTTATTTAGATTTACATGGGTAGACGCCGCAGTGGCAAGGGGGAAAAATTGAAACGTCTCAATCGTGGCGAGCTCCACTTCATAAAGGGGAGTAACACACCGACTCGACAAAACAGCGAAGTACGGGTTGCCGAAACGGTGGCAAAAGTTGTGGCTCAACCCTTACCAGGCCCTTCAACACGACCGATAGTTCCTTTCGGATCACAAAGTGTTAAGGAGCGCCCTGTGGGGGTAGCCACGATATTCCAAGTTCCCGAGGGGACGGCCCCGTACGTTCTCCCCGACCCGATTCTCCCGGGACCCGTTCACCGGCCCCATAGAGATAGTGTCAGCGACGTGTCAACGTTAGGCGCAGACTCCGACAGCGCCGACTCCAACGACCCCGAGGAGATTATTACATTGGAATAATAACCCGCTACGCCCAAAAAGTAAGTGAACAATATTTTACCAATCCCATTACCGCAAGCCTCTATCCCCGACCGGCGCATTCCGGCCGAAACAAGAGGTTTCCTTGTGACTGTAAATCGTGCATCACGGGCGGGACGTATTAATCCTCGCCCAGGACGTAACACGTTTAAAATTCTATAGAATCAGTAAAAGCATTAATTCATGGCGAATAAAACAAATGGAAGCAAGACTTTCCTAATCTAATTCCGAGTATTAGCGACGGATTTCCTTGGGATGACCTCGGATTTCCCGCAGCTGAGCTCTACCTAAAAACCCCCTCCCAATTCCGAGTACTAGCGACGGATTTCTTTGGGATGACCTCGGATTTCCCGCAGCTAGGCTCTACCTAAATCATCCGCTTTATTTCCGAGTACTAGCGACGGATTTCCTTGGGATGACCTCGGATTTCCCGCAGCTAGGCTCTACCTAAATCTTCCGCTTTATTTCCGAGTACTAGCGACGGATTTCCTTGGGATGACCTCGGATTTCCCGCAGCTAGGCTCTACCTAAATCGTCCGCTTTATTTCCGAGTTGCAACGACGGATTTCCTTGGGACGACCTCGGATTTCCCGCAGTTGGACTCTTCATTCCAAAATTAAAATCAATCTCATCTAACCTCAGGGAAAGTTAAATACGAAGCACCATAAGTAATAAAAAAAAAGAATATTGTGAATAGATAATAAGTAAAGACAAGACTGTAAAAGAATAAACAAAGGAAAATAGAAGATTACAACGTATTCAAGTCTCTTTTCACCTGCTCCGTATATCAACGAAGCGCGAATTCACGCGTAGCGTGAAATTATGTCATAAGGACTAAAGCGTACCGTTACAATACATATTCGCACATAATTTTTTAAATACGGTCACGCTCGTGTATGAACGAGGAAAAGAAAGAGAGATAGACAGGCGAAGAACGAAAAAAAGAGAGACAGATAGGCAGGCAGAGAGAATTGTATCGTGAGAGACAAAGTTTTTCCTTGAATTTTTTTGTGCATTTTATTTCATTCCACTTTAAAAAATTTTTCATAATTTTTGTTTTCGAATTTTTTTCTAAAAACAAATTCTGTCTGTAAATTTGTAAAGGTATGTGTACATATTATATGCACGAGTTTTTATAAATGTATTGCACTCGTGCAGAAACGGGGAATACAGAGATAGACAGGAAGATAACGTTCGAATGTGCGGGAGAGAGTTCTATTATTTTTATTAATTTTATTTTACTTCATTTATGGTTTCAAAATTTTATTTTTTATTTTTTTGAAACTTTGTTTACCACTAAAAGAAATGTTATTCAAAAATTTGTAATTAATATATTAAACCCTTGCGGAGAATGGGAGTTGAACTGAGAGAGAACGAGAGAAAAAAAGAGATACACAGACAGATAGAGAACGTTTGAGCGTTAAATAGTTTTTTTATAAAAAATATTATTTCATTTTTGTTGTTTTCTTTCATTTTTTTTTTTCATCATTTTTTTGCCGAAATTTTTTATAAAAATGCTATCACACTCATGTAGAAACGAAGAAACGGAAGAAAGATAGACACGCCGAGAACGTTTAAGCATGTGACAAAGTTTTTTTAGAAAAAATCTTATGGATTAGATGATATAAATATACATGTATATAAATAATCCATATAGATTTATGCACATATATAATATATTGAATAGTTAAACCCTCTTGTTGATGTGTGTTTAATGTTTGTGTGTATTTTATTTGATTATTGGTGTGATTATTACGTGAGTTCGACTCTAGGCTCGATCTGCGGAACACCTGGGTGTTG
Organism: Rhorus exstirpatorius; assembly: GCA_963564615.1. NCBI lineage: Eukaryota > Metazoa > Arthropoda > Insecta > Hymenoptera > Ichneumonidae > Rhorus > Rhorus exstirpatorius. The sequence goes on from OY751313.1 coordinate 32,615,673, forward strand.
TATTTTTATTGATTCGACTTTTATTTTATTTTGAGTCCTCAGTCTTCTGGGTTGGTTACGCTCTCGAAGAGGTGGTCAACCCAGGTATCAGCATCGGACAATATTTGTTCTTTATTATTTATTTTGGTACAAGTGTTGATCTGAGTGTTTGAAAAGTGTTTTCTAGACTGTGTGCGTGTGTGGGTGTGTGTGTGTGTGTGGGTGCGTGTAGTAAGGGCTTTGCCTGCCCTCTAAAGGCTAACTTCTTCTCTGTGCTTGGCGCTGATGTTCTATTTTTTTTTGTAAGGTTAATTGTTTTATTTAATAATAGCGTTAGTCACTTTCATGTGACTGTATACTCTTGATAGGGGCTTCGCCTGCCCTTTGTAGGCTAAATTTGCTCTTTGCGTGGCGCTTACGTTTTGATTTTTTTTTCTAAGGTTTGTCGTTCACTTAATAAATAGATTTGGTAATTTTTGGAGACCCTGGCTTATAATTATGCTTGAATTCCTTAACGATTCCCTTTTTCGAGGGCCGGGTGCAATCCTGGAGGCTCGCAAAAAAGGAGGAAATTTAGTACCGGCTAAAGAGGGCCAACTGCGATGCTGAGGGCTCCTTATGCCGGTGTTTTTAGGATGTTGGGTTTGGATGATCTGATTCTATGGATTTTTGCTCTTGTGAGGGCCAGGTGCAATCCTGGGGGCTCGCAAGACCAAAGCGGATGTGATTGGGTGATAGAGAGGGCCAACTGCAATGTTGGGAGCTCTTTATCGTGGATTCCTTCTTGAGAGGGCCAGGTGCGATCCTGGGAGCTCGCAAGAAAGAAGGAAATGATGTAGCTAGGAGATAGAGAGGGCCAACTGCAATGTTGGGAGCTCGCTATCGTGGATGCCTTCTTGAGAGGGCCAACTGCAATGTTGGGAGCTCGCAAGAAAGGGAGGAAATGGCGGAATTAGGAGATAGAGAGGGCCAACTGCAATGTTGGGAGCTCATTATCGTGGATGCTTTCTTGAGAGGGCCAACTGCAATATTGGGAGCTCGCAAGAAAGGGAGGAAATGACGGAATTAGGAGATAGAGAGGGCCAACTGCAATGTTGGGAGCTCTTTCTCGTGGATTCCTTCTTGAGAGAGCCAGGTGCGATCCTGGGAGCTCGCAAGAAGGGAGGAATTGACGTAGTCCGGAGATAGAGAGGGCCAACTGCAATGTTGGGAGCTCTTTATCGTGGATGCTTTCTTGAGAGGGCCAACTGCAATATTGGGAGCTCGCAAGAAAGGGAGGAAATGACGGAATTAGGAGATAGAGAGGGCCAACTGCAATGCTGGGAGCTCTCTATCGGGGATTCTTTCTTGAGAGGGCCAGGTGCGATCCTGGAGGCTCGCAAGGAAGGAGGATAGGATTTGGGTGAGTGAGATGGGCATTCTCAAGAGTGACCTGGGCTGTGTCAAGAGTTTATGAGGGCCAGAAGCGATTCTGGGGGCTCATAAACGGCAAAAGGGCTTGGGAAAGCCTATTTGGCTTGCTACGATACGAAGCGTACGGTAGGAGAGTTGGATTGGAAATGAAGGTATAGAGCGCTGTTCGCTTGGTCTTATATACGCCTCGTGCGGCCCGTGAGTCATGCGTATAACCGGTTTTATCCGGCTTACACTGGTTTATAGCTCGTTCTCTCTCTTACTCACTGTTTAATTGAAATCCGGTCATAACCGGTTTTCGTTATGTAGGACGTCGATATACGTATATAGTGTACGTATAGGATGACACGTTACAATATATACAATCCAAACAATATTGTATAAAAAAAGTTCACTTCATGCTGAAACGTTCTCGGCATGTCTATCTCTCTTTTATTCGTTTGTGCACGAGAGTCACATTATTTTTAAAAAATTACGAAAACAACATAATAAATTTTTTTTTTTTTAATAAAAGGGGGAGCGCAGTGGCTCGGTGGGTGAGGCTCTGGGTTCGCACGCAGCGGACCCGGGTTCGAGCCCCACAGCCGACATCAATAGAAACTTTTCTATGTGTTTAATCTGCAATCCCGGTGGTTCGGAGCCCACCAAAACAAATGCCCAAAAAACACTTTTCTGTGAGGAGTGGGTAGTCGGGATACGGCTTTGGAGGACTCCCGCAGCGGTTCTTATCGCTCGGAAGGTGGCCGCTTAGCCGTGCACTGACTTACCCACTGTATCGCAGCAAAGGAGGAATCTGCCTAGCGCGCCTCGCGAAAGACCGCGCTTGAGTTTACTCGCGCGGCCATCAGGGGGACTAGGTAGGAGCCGACCTGTATCGACGGAAAGTTTTCTGCAGTTTCCCTCCGTCTACGGCGAATGCGATACAGGGGCCAAAGGGGAGGTGGAGCGGCTGCAGCCTTGGAACACAGAGGAAGGGCGAATAATGTCGGAGTAGAAGGAATAGTTGTCAGTTGTCAGTTTGTCACAATAACTGTCAGTTTGACAGTGATTAGCCGATCCTTGAAACTAGATTGGAGCGCTGCAGCGCTATCAGAAAACCGCTCGCGCGCGTGATTTTTATCGAATTACCGAAATGCGATATTCCCCATTGTTGTCGTTTTATTCGTCTTGTGATTGGTTGGTTAGTGGACAAGGATTCGTGATCAAGTTCAGTTTGTCAGTTGTCAGTTTTCCACAACTGTCAGTTTGAAAGTTAATTAGTCGAACATCGAAACTACATTGGAGCGCTGCAGCGCTGCCGGAAAACCGCTCGCGCGCGTGAGCGCGCGTCTCCGTTCCCTAGTCCTCTCTTAAAAAGTTGGTGGGACGATATATATCGAAATATCGATGATTCGATAGTTTAATCTCGCAAGTATTGTTAGCGTTTTATTCGTCCCGTGATTGGTCGGTTTTTGCGCGAATCGATCGATTTGCTGAAAAACTCATATACACAGCAAATTTTCTCGTCTGCTAAACGAACTGACAGCTGACAGCAGTCGTCGAGTTTAAACAGCCAAGTATTTCATCGGGTTATACACCCACTCGTTGTTTTTGTCGATTAAACGCGATAATAAGTTTATTTTTTACGTATATTACGCGATGGTGAGCATTAAAAATATTCCCAGGGTAAAAGAACAACCTTATATATATACTCGCAATGTCAGACGCGACAGTTTTCTCGTTGTTTATAACCCCGCGTGTGCGCGATGTGTATTTCATCGTTTCTCGCTCCGTGTGTCATCGAACTGATATTTATCGACGATTTTTTCGTTCAACATAATACAATTGTGTTAAAATGTATGAAAAAAAATATGCCCTCGACGTCAAATGCATTTTTACTCTGACACAGCTTTCTCGTCGATCTTTGTAATCCCGCGCGCGTCGTCGTCGCGTCTCTCGCGCTCCGTGTGTGAAATCAATTTACATTTGGAGACGATAGTTTTCTTGCTGTAATTCCAATTGAAAAATAAAGTCAAAGCGTGCGTAATTAACGATATGAGATTACCGACTAAATTAGTAATTTCTTCGATCTTTATAACCCCTTCCTCGGAGTACATCGCTCATATATCACCGACTGCGACGATGCTCACGATAAAAACGAATTGATTGAGAGCAGTCGTCTAAATATAATATTGAAAAAAAGATATGTATCCAACAATATTTATGAAGATTCAGTCGCATAATTTTTTTTATAAACATGTGTCGATAGTGGGAGAATTTCGATCCGTCTCTGTGCGATATAACTAAAAAAATTTAATTTGTTATCATCATTATAGGCGGTGAGATTTGTCAAAATAATCACCATCACCTCAACATACAGATGATACGTTTAAAATATAGAAACATGTTGTCTAATGGAATATCGTTGAAAAGACTCCGCGTCAGACTCAGGATAATAACCCAATGACAGACGCATCGAAGGACTCAGCATCAAGACTCAGTGACACGGTCCGCAATAACTGAGAAATTTCGAAGTGATGGATAAAGGAAGCCGGTGTGAATACTGTGCGATTTAATTTATCAGGAACCCACCTCTACGAGGGGGTGAAATTGCTAAAAAAATCTTATCTCGTGCTGCACAAATTAGGTCCCCGTTTTTATCATCGTTATAGGATCTGGCGTTTTGGAAGAGACCCCAAAAAAAGTTTTAGAGATTTGAATTATCAGGAACCTACCCTTAGGAGGGAGTGAAATTTCTAAAAAATCGTATCGCGTGCTCCATAAATGAGGTCTCCGTTTTTATCGTCGTTGTAGGCTGTGGGAAATTGGAAGAGACCACAAAAAAAGTTTTTCACCCTTACGAGAGGGTAAAATTTCTGAAAAATCGTGTCTCGTACTGCATAAATTAGGTCTCCATTTTTATCATCGTTGTAGGCTCTGGCGCATTGAAGAAGACCCCAAAAAAGGTTTAGCGTTTTAAATCATCAGGAACCCACCCATACGAGTGGGTAAAATTTCTAAAAAATCGTATCTCGAGCTATATATATTAGGTCCCCGTTTTTATCTTCGTTATGGACTGGGGGACATTGAAAGAAACTTTTAAAAAATTTTAAGCGGTTTAAATGATGAGGAACTGACCCTTACGAGGGGTTGAAATTTCTAAAAAATCGAATCTCGTGCTGCATAAGTTAGGTCCTCGTTTTTATCCTCTAGGACATCAGAAGAGACCACAAAAACAGTTTAAACGATTTTAATGATCAGGAAACCGCCCTTATGAGGGGGTAAAATTCCTAAACTATCGTGTCTTTTGTTTCCCAGACGCGATTTCTTTTGTATGAAAAAAAATCTTATTGAAAAATTTGTCTGAATAGATGTCCGTATATTCATTCATTTTTAAAGCAATATCACATTCATGTAGAAAGTTGAGAAAGAAAGAGGGATACAGACAGACATAAAACGTTTGTGTGAGAGAGGAATTTTTTTCATGAAAATTTTTATGGATTTCATATTTTTTAATATCATTGTTTTTTGTTCAATTTTTCCATCATTTTTTTCGAAATTTTGTTTCCTGAAAAAAAATATTATCTGAAAAAGCGAGTACTATATATACATATTCGCACATAATTTTTTAAATACGGTCACGCTCGTGTATGAATGAGGAAAAGAAAGAGAGATAGACAGGCGAAGAACGAAAAAAAGAGACAGATAGGCAGGCAGAGAGAATTGTATCGTGAGTGACAAAGTTTTTCCTTGAATTTTTTTGTGCATTTTATTTCATTCCACTTTAAAAAAATTTTCATAATTTTTGTTTTCGAATTTTTTTTCTAAAAACAAATTCTGTCTGTAAATTTGTAAAGGCATGTGTACATATTATATGCACGAGTTTTTATAAATGTATTGCACTCGTGCAGAAACGGGGCATACAGAGATAGACAGGAAGATAACGTTCGAATGTGAGGGAGAGAGTTTGATTATTTTTATTAATTTTATTTTACTTTATTTATGGACTCAACATTTTATTTTTTATTTTTTTGAAACTTTGTTTACCACTAAAAGAAATGTTATTCAAAAATTTGTAATTAATATATTAAACCCTTGCGGAGAATGGGAGTTGAACTGGGAGGGAACGAGAGAAAAAAAGAGATACACAGACAGATAGAGAACGTTTGAGCGTTAAATAGTTTTTTTATGAAAAATATTATTTCATTTTTGTTGTTTCCTTTCTTTTTTTTTTTTTCATCATTTTTTGCCGAAATTTTTTATGAAAATGCTATCACACTCGTGTAGAAACGAAGAAACGGAAGAAAGATAGACAAGCCGAGAACGTTTAAGCATGTGACAAAGTTTTTTTAGAAAAAATCTTATGGATTAGATTATATAAATATACATGTATAAAAATAATCCATATAGATTTATGCACATATATAATATATTGAAACGTTAAACCCTCTTGTTGATGTGTGTTTAATGTTTGTGTGTATTTTATTTGATTATTGGTGTGATTATTACGTGAGTTCGACTCTAGGCTCGATCTGCGGAACACCTGGGTGTTGTATTTTTATTGATTCGACTTTTATTTTATTTTGAGTCCTCAGTCTCCTGGGTTGGTTATGCTCTCGAAGAGGTGGTCAACCCAGGTATCATCATCGGACAATATTTGTTCTTTATTATTTATTTTGGTACAAGTGTTGATCTGAGTGTTTGAAAGGTGTTTTCTAGACTGTGTGCGTGTGTGGGTGTGTGTGTGTGTGGGTGCGTGTAGTAAGGGCTTTGCCTGCCCTCTAAAGGCTAACTTCTTCTCTGTGCTTGGCGCTGACGTTCTATTTTTTTTTTGTAAGGTTAATTGTTTTATTTAATAATAGCGTTAGTCACTTTCATGTGACTGTATACTCTTGATAGGGGCTTCGCCTGCCCTTTGTAGGCTAAATTTTTCTTTGCGTGGCGCTTACGTTTTGATTTTTTTTTCTAAGGTTTGTCGTTCACTTAATAAATAGTTTTGGTAATTTTTGGAGACCCTGGCTTATAATTATGCTTGAATTCCTTAACGATTCCCTTTTTCGAGGGCCGGGTGCAATCCTGGAGGCTCGCAAAAAAGGAGGAAATTTAGTACCGGCTAAAGAGGGCCAACTGCGATGCTGGGGGCTCCTTATGCCGGTGTTTTTAGGATGTTGGGTTTGGATGATCTGATTCTATGGATTTTTGCTCTTGTGAGGGCCAGGTGCAATCCTGGGGGCTCGCAAGACCAAAGCGGATGTGATTAGGTGATAGAGAGGGCCAACTGCAATGTTGGGAGCTCTTTATCGTGGATTCCTTCTTGAGAGGGCCAGGTGCGATCCTGGGAGCTCGCAAGAAAGGAGGAAATGATGTAGCTAGGAGATAGAGAGGGCCAACTGCAATGTTGGGAGCTCGCTATCGTGGACGCCTTCTTGAGAGGGCCAACTGCAATGTTGGGAGCTCGCAAGAAAGGAGGAAATGACGTAATTAGGAGATAGAGAGGGCCAACTGCAATGTTGGGAGCTCTTTATCGTGGATGCTTTCTTGAGAGGGCCAACTGCAATGTTGGGAGCTCGCAAGAAAGGGAGGAAATGGCGGAATTAGGAGATAGAGAGGGCCAACTGCAATGTTGGGAGCTCTTTATCGTGGATTCTTTCTTGAGAGGGCCAGGTGCGATCCTGGGAGCTCGCAAGAAGGGAGGAATTGACGTAGTCCGGAGATAGAGAGGGCCAACTGCAATGTTGGGAGCTCTTTATCGTGGATGCTTTCTTGAGAAGGCCAACTGCAATGTTGGGAGCTCGCAAGAAAGGGAGGAAATGGCGGAATTAGGAGATAGAGAGGGCCAACTGCAATGTTGGGAGCTCTTTATCGTGGATTCTTTCTTGAGAGGGCCAGGTGCGATCCTGGGAGCTCGCAAGAAGGGAGGAATTGACGTAGTCCGGAGATAGAGAGGGCCAACTGCAATGTTGGGAGCTCTTTATCGTGGATGCTTTCTTGAGAAGGCCAACTGCAATGTTGGGAGCTCGCAAGAAAGGAGGAAATGACGTAATTAGGAGATAGAGAGGGCCAACTGCAATGTTGGGAGCTCTTTATCGTGGATGCTTTCTTGAGAGGGCCAACTGCAATGTTGGGAGCTCTTTATCGTGGATGCTTTCTTGAGAGGGCCAACTGCAATGCTGGGAGCTCGCAAGAAAGGAGGAAATGACGTAGTTAGGAGATAGAGAGGGCCAACTGCAATGCTGGGAGCTCTCTATCGTGGATTCTTTCTTGAGAGGGCCAGGTGCGATCCTGGGGGCTCGCAAGAAAGGAGGATAGGATTTGGGTGAGTGAGATGGGCTTTTTCAAGAGTGACCTGGGCTGTGTCAAGAGTTTATGAGGGCCAGAAGCGATTCTGGGGGCTCATAAACGGCAAAAGGGCTTGGGAAAGCCTATTTGGCTTGCTACGATACGAAGCGTATGGTAGGAGAGTTGGATTGGAAATGAAGGTATAGAGCGCTGTTTGCTTGGTCTTATATACGCCTCGTGCGGCCCGTGAGTCATGCGTATAACCGGTTTTATCCGGCTTACACTGGTTTATAGCTCGTTCTCTCTCTTACTCACTGTTTAATTGAAATCCGGTCATAACCGGTTTTCGTTATGTAGGACGTCGATATACGTATATAGTATACGTATAGGATGACACGTTACAATATACAGGGTGGCCCAAAATTAGATGCGGAAAATGATAGGGCTAATAAAGGGCGTCGAGCTGAGTAATTTGATCCCAATAACATGTGGTCTGCGAAGTCGCGTTCGCGAGATACGGCCGATCAAAAAATCCCGCTAACCGCCGGCATGTAGGCAACCGAGTACACAGGAATCATCGGTTCTGAGTCTTGTTGACAAGCGCGCGCGTACGCTGATGCGGAACATAACACTTTCAAATTTACGAATTTCAAACGAAAACACTCTTGGCATTGAATTTTCGCCAAACACAACGACAAGGATGGGTAATGGAAGTGAATAACGCTTTCAACATTGAGAATTCCGAACGTAATTTTTCCTTATCTAATTTTATTAGGAAAACGAATCGCTACAAGAGATGCTCGAAGTTTCGACCTCCAACTTGAATGCATAGTCGAGCTCGTAAATTTGAAAGTGTTATGTTCCGCATCAGCGTACGCGCGCGCTTGTCAACAAGACTCAGAACCGATGATTCCTGTGTACTCGGTTGCCTACATGCCGGCGGTTAGCGGGATTTTTTAATCGGCCGTATCTCGCGAACGCGACTTCGCAGACCACATGTTATTGGGATCAATTTACTCAGCTCGACGCCCTTTATTAGCCCTATCATTTTCCGCATCTAATTTTGGGCCACCCTGTATACAATTTATATTGTATAAAAAAATTTCACTTCATGCTGAAACGTTCTCGGCATGTCTACCTCTCTTTAATAAAAGAGAGATAGACATGGATATACACAATATAGAATATGAATATGAATAGATATAGAATGAATAGACACAAACGAATACGTTTGTGCACGAGAGTCACATTATTTTTAAAAAATTACGAAAACAACATAATAAAATTTTTTTTTTTAATAAAAGGGGGAGCGCAGTGGCTCGGTGGGTGAGGCTCTGGGTTCGCACGCAGCGGACCCGGGTTCGAGCCCCACAGCCGACATCAATAGAAACTTTTCTATGTGTTTAATCTGCAATCCCGGTGGTTCGGAGCCCACCAAAACAAATGCCCAAAAAACACTTTTCTGTGAGGAGTGGGTAGTCGGGATACGGCTTTGGAGGACTCCCGCAGCGGTTCTTATCCCTCGGAAGGTGGCCGCTTAGCCGTGCACTGACTTACCCACTGTATCGCAGCAAAGGAGGAATCTGCCTGGCGCGCCTCGCGAAAGACCGCGCTTGAGTTTACTCGCGCGGCCATCAGGGGGACTAGGTAGGAGCCGATCTGTATCGACGGAAGGTTTTCTGCAGTTTCCCTCCGTCTACGGCGAATGCGATACAGGGGCCAAAGGGGAGGTGGAGCGGCTGCAGCCGTGGAACACAGAGGAAGGGCGAATAATGTCGGAGTAGAAGGAATAGTTGTCAGTTGTCAGTTTGTCACAATAACTGTCAGCTTGACAGTGATTAGCCGATCCTTGAAACTAGATTGGAGCGCTGCAGCGCTATCAGAAAACCGCTCGCGCGCGTGATTTTTATCGAATTACCGAAATGCGATATTCCCCATTGTTGTCGATTTATTCGTCTTGTGATTGGTTGGTTAGTGGACAAGGATTCGTGATCAAGTTCAGTTTGTCAGTTGTCAGTTTTCCACAACTGTCAGTTTGAGAGTTAATTAGTCGAACATCGAAACTACATTGGAGCGCTGCAGTGCTGCCAGAAAACCGCTCGCGCGCGTGAGCGCGCGTCTCCGTTCCCTAGTCCTATCTTAAAAAGTTGATGGGAATCGAATCTCGAAGTTATCGAAATCTCGAGCACATTGTCACCGTTTTATTCGTGCTGTGATTGGTCGGTTGGCGGACAAGGATTCGTGATCAAGTTCAGTTTGTCAGTTGTCAGTTTTCCACAACTGTCAGTTTGACAGCTGTGCGGTTCATACAATCTCGCGTCGTGGTTATTTTCGCGATCTTTATAACCCCTTTTAACCAATAATATAGTTCTTCAGCGAGAGTCTAACAGCTGACAGCAGTTGTCGAGTTTGAAAAGCCGTGGCGCGATGTCAGATGCAACATAGTTTTTTCGATGTTTATAACCCCGCGTGTGCGCGATGCGTATATTTCATCGCGTCTTCGCTCCGTGTGTCATCGAATTATTATTGATCGAGGATTTTTCGCTGCAATGGTGCGTTCAACATGATACAAATGTGTTTCAAATGTAAGAAAAAAAATATGCTCTCGGTGTCAAATGCATTTTGCTCCGAAACCAGCTTTCTCGTTCACTTTATAATCTCGAGCACGTCATCGCATCGTGTCTCTCGCGCTCCGTGTGTGAAATCGATTTACATTTGGAGACGATAGTTCTTTTGCTGTAATTCCAATTGAAAAATTATGTCAAAGTGTGTGCGATTAACAATGAGATTACCGACTAAATTAGTCATGTCTTCGATCTTTATAACCCCTCCCTTGGAGCAAATCGCTCATCACGGGACTACGACGATGTTTATGATGCTGCATAAATTAGGTCTCCGTTTTTATCGTCGTTACAGGCTGTGGGAAGTTAAAAGAGATCACGAAAAAAGTTTCAGCCATTTAAATTCTTAGAAACCCACCCTTACAAGAGGGTTTATTTTTGAAAAAATCGTATCATTCTGCATAAATTGGTTTCATGTTTTTATCGTCGTTATAGGCTCTGGAACATTGGAAGAGACCGCAAAAAAAGTATGAGCGATTTAAATTATCAGGAAATTTCCCTTACGAGGGGGTAAATTTTCGAAAAAATCGTATCTCCTGCTGCATAAATTAGGTCTCGATTTTTATCATCGTTATAGGCTCTGGAGCATTGATAGAGACCCTAAAAAAAGTTTGAGCCATTTAAATTATCAGGATCCCACCCTTACGTTACGCAACTGACCGTTCTCGTATTTTGCCTGAAAATTATAACCGTTGAAAAGAAAGTTGGGATCGCAGTAAAACACAAAGCAATACGCAGCTTTCACTCTCACAATTACAATTGCCTACCAGAAAACTGTTTTACCTACACGTGGCGCGGAGAAGAAAAATCTAATGGACTTTTTTCTATCTTATTCGATTCGCTAGATGAGATTTTTTTATGAAAAAAATTCCATTCATATGAAACGACAAAATTAAGATCCTTTCGGAGAACAAAAAGTTTGAGGTCGTTTTTCTTTCTGTTTTGATTCTCTACCAGATAAGGAATTTTCCAAATTTCTCTTCTCTATTTTCTTCAAGACGATCGAAATTTTGGGCAAGAATATATCCCCTTTATCTGCATACGTGAATTACGCACAGGAAATGCATTCGTTTTTACCTGGAAAATTGATGATCTCAGGGAAAATAAAAAAGAGGAATATGTTGATCGTTCAGCAGATCCGTTGGTAGAAGTCAAATAACCTCAAGTTCACGCTCGCGCGCATGATTTTTATCGTATTATCGAAATGCGATATTCCCCATTGTTGTCGTTTTATTCGTCTTGTGATGGGTTGGTTGGTGGACAAGGATTCGCGATCAAGTTCAGTTTGTCAGTTGTCAGTTTTCCACAACTGTCAGTTTGACAGTTAATTAGTCGAACATCGAAACTACATTGGAGCGCTGCAGCGCTGTCAGAAAACCGCTCGCGCGCGTCTCCGTTCCCTAGTGAAATTAAATAGTCCATGAAGTAGGCCACGAACTCGGGGCAATAATATTTATTTCGCGTCGCACTCTTAACTAATGGTTCTGACTCAACAGAATGCTAAATATCTTTGGCGAGGATATAAAATGGGGATGCTTTTCGGGTACCCACTTCAAATTCATCGTCGTACTTATCAGGCCGGTCCTCAACTTCTTCGAAGTCAAATTCTTCGGTTTCTGACGAGAGATTGACAGCTGCAATAGCACTTTTGAGATCAGCCCGTTGCCTTGCTATCCCAAAAATTGTAATTAGGTATCGTATACCAACTTTTACCTTTTCGAGAGTGCCTTAGTGGATTAGGTGTGTGGTTGCGGCACCAGCGAGCATACGTTTGTCAGCATCCTTGAAATGCGTTTTGATTTTACGTGAAACTGAATGGTTAAAATGGTACGAGCAGATGTGATGAATTGTCACTTGCTTTATTGGCTTGATACCTCGAATTTCAGCGTAAACTTTTTTTTTAATAGTCCGACAATGTCATGCCCGTAAATACCTGCACAACCGATTGAATCAGCATCATACTAAAGTCCGTTTCAATTTTATCAATGATCGGCCATCGGGATGATATTCGTTTTAGTTGCAAGCCAAATATCTGGAGAAAGTGCAATATGTATGGAACGCTATGGACAGATGAGATGAATTCTGCCAGAGGAAGTGGACCAACCTCCTTGAAACCAGGTAATATAATGGAATAGTAATACATTTTGTTGTCCACACGGCTCTCCGACAATGGAGCCTGTTGCATTCCTCGGTAAACAATATAATAAAAAAATTATGTAAGCAATACTCCTGTATGTATCCGTTTACGTGTTTTCCAGGCCAAGAAGTCGTACACGAATCGCTCAATTTCAACAAAAACCGAGTGATATCGCTGTCTAAATCGGCTTTAGTATTGCTTTTGCTCGAGATTCCTTGCAGTACAGGAGAACTGAGGGCATTGTTCATATTGCCAGCTTCCAGAACTTTATCCGAAATCCCATCGAGCATTTTGTACTTTAAAAAACTTGGTGAATTGCTTTCCAGCTCTTTAGCGATTGCCGCTCATTTTTGATTACACACAAAACATCGGTGTACTTCACCATTATTGTGACAAATATTGCCTTGAGAGGATACAACGACTTCTTTATCGGCGTGAGGCACACCTATCTTATTGTGGACCGTGAATTTGAACGAAGTACAAGAGCTATGTTTACAAATTGTGACGGCTTAGAATGAAACTACGTTTTCACCAGGTTTTTTTTTTGGTACTCACGAACGTAGCATTTGTGCCACTTGAATGGCAGGACACAAATTGGATATAATTTCTCAAATATATCATTGAAGGCCTCACACCAACCGAGTATTAATGCTTTGCCTTGTGACCAATATGATTCCCAAAAATCACGTGGCAGAATAATGTACAATGTAATGCCACAAGGCTGTTTTGAATTGACATTTTTTTACTGGCGGGTTATTGGGAACCGATTCAGTAGTGGCGTCAGATTTTTGGTCATGTTCTGATTCTTCGGATATATGAATGTCAGTATTCAGATTTCGGTCAGGTTTTATCTCGCAAAAAGCAATGTCAGTGGCGGGGTCTCCGTCGTGGTTGTCAAAATCTCCGTCAGCTTCGTAATTGGGAGTCATGTTTGTCGGTATCTTCGTCGAAGTCAGCGTCCACATTTCCGTCATTGCAACGTCGTGTTCATAAATATTGTTATAACCGGTTATGCCGTCATTTAAACTCAATGGGAATCTGTAAATGTCTCCGTCAACCAAATCGTGGTCTAAAAAATCATTACATTTTGAGGATCGTAACACGGCAGCGGTTCCTGGTGATTGACCGAAATTATCGCTTGCGGGGCCTCTTCCGTAATCGTACCAATCAGACGTTTGATAGCATTCAGGTGACTATTGAACCTGTAGAAATACTTTTGCGCATATTTGGCAATTGTTCTCTGTCTTTTGGAGTCCTGGTGAATTTTACTGCAGACTTTGAACCAGAAACCATCCTTCTTTTTATACCACGAATTCAGCAGAATGATTATGAAACCTTCAATGTGGGTATTACTCGGGCAGATCTGAACGATAGCTTTAGCTATCTCTTCGTCGTTTCCCGACATTACGAACCAACCAAATCAAAATCAATTAATTTCAAAAAGGGAGTGATCCCTTCCAGCTAACAATTTTCAAAAAAATTTCATTTACAATATTTTTAAAATGATTCGAAAAAAATATTTCTAAAACCTTGAGATGATTGTGGAAGGTATAATGACCGACCCAAATAGGGCCTACTCGGAAAAACGAATTACAATAAATGTGCTGTAGAATGTCCGAAATACATAAAATAATAATAAACGTAAGCTTGAAGAAGACTTTTTTTTAGAATTACAGCTGTACTATGGCATCAATTCGCTCGCAAGAGAACAGTGGCGATGCGTAAGCAGAGGTGTGATTCTCTCACACACATGTGCAGCCTAGCTGCGGAGGTAACAGGAAAATTGGCCCCTGGAAAAATGACCCCGCAAAATTGGCCCCCAAATTACCAGGCGTGGAGCCTCAGTGGAGTCCAGGGGCAAATCTCCGGCGGGGGGTTCCGCCACCCAACTGCACCAAACCTGTCTGTGTGTGTGCGCGTGCGTGTGCGCGCGTGCGCGCGCGTGTGGGGGGGGGGGGGAGCCCCCGACTGTCGCAAACGTAGATTTTTGTTTTGAACTATTTATTGAAACCATTATGCACACATCGCACACACAACACACACCCTTCACAATATTCTTCAGGTCGAATGCATTTTTTTCCAACAGAGGACGCTAGTGACAATGAATTGAACAAAAAAAAAATTACAGAAACAAAAAAAAATGAAAACAAACACAAACAATTATGATGCTTTAGATTTATAATCTGATTCAGCTCGTGATTCAGGGGCCAATTTTCCGGGTGCCAATTTTCCAGGGGCCAAATTTCCTAGATTCAATCGTGGCAACGGCGCAATCTTGTATTAGCAGTTTTGAAGGCATCAGTATTTCGTGAGATCTTGTGAATAAAAAAAAAGCGTAAAAATGTCAACTCGAGTGGGATTCAAGGGTCGGTTTACGAAAAAAAAAAAAAACGTGATAAAGAGCTGAAAGCTGTGGCGGTTATGTGTCGAGCAAATGCTGCTAAACGTGATAAAAACGTACATAACCTCAACGATCAGGAACAAAAATTTGTTGCCGAAGGACGACGAATTTTTTTTTTTATACTATGAGAGACATGACTTATACATAATTATATTGATAATATTATATACTATATATACTATAAATATATATGAATAAATGCATAAAATTTAATTTCTTGAAGAATAAATTTATTTCAACACCTTTCCGCAATTATTAAAAGTCGGGGAAAAAAAGACGTTCCAAATTCCCGGAATTTACCGCGCGCCCATTAGTTCGTAGAAGCGTACACAGTTGCCATTTCATCACAGCTGATTGTGTCTGCTCCGTGTCGAAAAAATTAATATTTTTCGTGAGTTGATATTTCCGAAACTAAGTAGTCAAAACTTTCCATTTTTTTTAAACATCAATCCCACAATAGTACTGCATACACGAGTGTTTTTATTTAAAAATCCTAAGATCCGTTTAGCGCCTATAATGAAAAATGTGAGCAAAGTTCTATCCGTTCACGTGTTAGGATAGGCATCGTGTACAAAAAGACCGATATTTAATTGCAATTATCTCACAAACTAAGTAGTGGATTGAATTGAAAATTTAGGAATCGGTTCATGAAAGTTGTGTCTACACCATACTAAAATTTCAGGCGATTCCTAAGATTGGAAAAAAAACTCCAGAACCACCTTAAGAACTTGAAAAATAAAAAAAAAAATAAAAAAGTTGCTCCTTCGAAAACCGGAGAATTTCCGAAAGTCTTTATCAGGAACTACCCCTGTGTAAATATTCACCACTTTTCACCTATGCCGAGTGATTGGCTGCTGCGATTTCGTCGTATTTTGAATTTACGATCTTGAAAAATAAAAAAAAAAAAATAAAAAAAAAAGTTGCTCCTTCGAAAAACGGAGAATTTCCGAAAGTCCTCAACAGAAACTAACCTTGTGTAAATATTCAGCATTTTTCACCTATTCCGAGTGATCGGCTGCTGCGATTTTATCGTTTTTTGAATTTCATGATCTTAAAAAATTAAAAAAAAAAAGAAATGATGCTCCTTCGAAGAATGGAGAATTTCCAAAAGTCCTTATCACGAACTACCCTTGTGTAAATATTCACCACTTTTCACCTACGCCAAATTATCGGCTTCTGCGATTTCGTCATATTTTGAATTTAAATCTTGAAAAATTTAAAAAAAAATGAGTTGACTACTTCGAAAAACGGAAAATTTCCGAAAGTCCTTATCAGGAACTACCCTTGTATAAATATTCACCACTTTGCACCTCTGCCGAGTGATCGGCTGCTTCGATTTAATACCGCGCTGTTGCCACGTTGCAGTTGAACTGCTACACGCTGTAGCCGCGGTGGTCCGACTTTTCTCTAGAGATAGGATGCAGATTCACAACATCCGAGCGATATAAACAATACTCCGACCGTACGACGCAGCATCTGGGCTATTTTTTCAATGACCAAATATTTGTATTCACAGCGATGCAACGGATTCTTTTGTATCAACTAATTATGTAACAATTATTGATCGATAATAATAATAATTACAATTTTATAGCAAAGATCCTAATAATAATAATTATTATATTATTGTGAAGTACTTTTTTTCAAGGTACATTTATATGAATTAATTTTTGTTAATATTTTTAAGGTCAGAAATGTTTTAATTTTTCAACATTTTTTTCCATACTTTTAGAAGATTTTATTAAAATTTTTTTAAATTACAGCTCATGTTTTTTTAGTCGGGAGTTTTTAAAATACATACATTTGAAGTATGTTTTTGTTTTTTAAACTTTATAAAGTTGGAAACAACAATATAATGGTTCTACTTCGATATATTTTTCCCATTACTATAATTACAAAGTATCTGTTTCGTAAAAATCTTTGTGTCTTCCCCGATATACACCTCACCGTAAACATTAACGATCACAATAATCACTGGCCAATAGTTACAGAATCGCGGATCAAATTTCGTCAAGTGATTTCGTGTGATTTTGAAGAACATTGGCGCGTCATCGCAAATGTCACCGATCAGCTGATTGCAGTGATACTCATAACACACATCTTTTTGCCTTCAGTCGGGAGTTGAAAATGAATGAATTTGAAATTACAAAGAAGGAGAACATCCATTGCAGTATTGTTTAAAACAAAAAATAGCTCAATGCTCCGCCTTACGTCCGGAGAATTGTTTGGCAGTGCTCAACGTTCTGTTGTGAATTCGTGCATCGTGTTCCTGAGGGCTACTGCACACCAGGGCAGCAAGCGACGTGCGGTGTCTAATGAGAACATAGCTTTTGTGAAAAAGTAGTACTCTCATTGGATACCTACCTCTGGCTGGAAGTAATCATGCATCGCAACTTCCGCTCCGTCGATCGTAGGTTTTAATTAACCAAAAATACGTTCACCAGTAAATTTGGTTGAAAAATACCCTCTTTTCAAATAAAGAAGAATTATATATTTTAGAAAATTATCAACGAGCCAAAAATTTGAAAAAAAAAATGAAAAAATAGTTAATTTTCTTTACACCCGGGTATTTTTTTGGTATGGTGAAAAAACTAAATTATCCTTCTCTCTTTTTTTCATGCAATTAATTATTTTTGTCCCAAATATGTGTAATAAAATGTATATATTTACTCTACACGTGGCCACATGCATCTGTGGGATACGACATACGACTCTGTGCCGAGTCAGCGGTAGAGTGGGGGTGTGCTAGTTGGGTCGACCGGGACCCATTATGTAAGATGCGCTGTCACTATAATCTACATCCTACCATACCGACAATTGTTACTATTCGTTGGATGGATTGATTGACATACTTGCCGCAAGCAGCGCTAGCCTTGATATGTATTTTTTTCACAGAGAAGCGTTACCCTCGATCAGCCCCCTGACACTGACTAGATTCTCTTAACTGTAAGATGTCCCGGTTATTGTCGTCCGCAAAGCAGCCCACCGTGCGGCGCTAGTAGTCACCCGCGTTACCCCCACTCCACAAAGCACCTCAACCACCAACGCCGCCAACCGCCTCAACCGCCATTTATAACCTCCACAAACTGGACATCTTCTTTTTTTTCTTGATTTCGATCGAGAAATTTTGCCAAATAAAAAATCTGTTCTCGGTTGAGCTTGTTCTCACCAGAGAACTGGGATTTTTTTTATTTCTTGTTTTGGAAAACTTTTTGTCCATAGAGTCTTCAGATACTGTGAAGAACTCGGATTTTTAAAAAATTATTTTGAATAATTTTCTCTGTGTACAGCTTTGAGAAAATAATTTAAAAATAATCCCAGTTCTTCGCAGAGTCTGAAGACTCCATGGACAGAAAAGTTTTGCAAAATAAGAAATTAAAAAATCCCAGTTCTCTGTTGAGCTTGAACTTGACGGAGAATTGGGATTTTTTTCTCTACGGAGCCTACGGAAAGAAAAATTTTGCCAAATAAGAAATTAAAAAATCTGTTTTGTCCGTAAAGTCTTCAGAAGTTAATTAATTATAAATGAAAGAATTGTTTTACGCTTGATAAAAATGTTTATGGTAAAATAATACTTTAAAATGTGTAAATATCCTATCCCGTCCCTTGTACAAATATACTTTGGAATTCTAATTTCTTAACGAACAATTAATAATAATCCAAACGCGTCGTATACAGACGATGCAGACGCCGCGCGGTCGAAGTGGGGGGAACGCAGGTGACTACTAGCGCCTCTCGTGAAGAGTGACAATAAGGCGGACACGGTATACCCAGCAGTGCCAGGGGGCTGCCCTCGATTCTGAGTTGGTCACGTGTGCTCGATGACTCGAAAGTTTCGTCAAGTACAGCTTTATTATTTTTTTATAAAAGAAATTCCAAAAACTCATTTTCATTTCTTCATAGCCATATAATCGACTATTTTAGCAATAAAATTGTTGCAGATAGCTATTATATCTGATAAGACGTAAAAATGGTTGCCAGAATTCATAATAACTGTTGAGATGCTTTTGAGCACTGGAATTAATTTTTTGTTACAGGTAATTTCGATCTTTCGTCGCCAATTTGACGGCTTCGTTGAATCATTCCTCCTCGGCTAACCACAAAACTGTTCGAAGTTTTATAATAAATATATTGTATGATTTAATAACTCTCAATTGATTTCGATAATGAATATAATTTCGTCACGTATGGAAATAATAGAGGCGGACAGTTTCATATTGATATATATTTAGAATTCGTATGAATCACTGCAACATTCGTAGCAGAGGACTGTCAACTGATCGGTTACATCATAAACCGACTTAGTTATGTTGATCATTAATTCGAAATTTCTTCGTCAGACAATCTGCGCGACCCTACTTTTTTTTAAATGTAATCCATCGCAAATTCATCATTTCGCGAAAAAATTGATTTTTAAAAGAATCACTTCACCGGTACTTAAGGGAGTTCTATCGGTACGTAACTATATAGTCAAACTCGAGTGCTGTTGAGTTTGACTAACTCGGTACATTGATCTGGCAACGTTGCACAACGGTCTGCGGCGCATGTTTCTTTTGGCGTCGTTTTTATGTGCTATTCAAGCTTTTTTAAAGTAATATTATTTATTACATTTAATAATTAATGATTTTCTGCCAAACAACCAATGTACAACTGCACTGAGAACCTTGAGAAATTCTCGGGCATGAATGCTCTATCGAGCGTGTCATATTTTAAATTACGCGCTAACCTAAGGCGTTGCCACATCTGCTAAATATTGGTATGCGTTCAATTACGTTTGGCATTAATTTATTTATTTATGCACTTATAGGCCATCAATGAATATTTTCAAACATGCAAAATATTCTTTAAACATTCTACTTATATCTCATAAAGTTTCATCTAATATCAACGGTAGTTTCTGTTAACTTTGTAATTGAATCTGTCGAATGCGTGGATTTCCGTATGACAGCATGTTAAATGTATAAAAATAAAAACTCTAATAACTTTTTTCTTTTCCACCTAACTTTATAAAAATGTAACTGAGTCATGTTCCGATCACAATCGACCCGCACACCAATTTTTATCGAAATGTAAACGGTAAATCGCTATGCGATAGAACTACCTTACTGAAGTAGATTTATTTTTTAATTCAACTTTTGGCGAGCAGATTTTTTCGTAGATTTTAAAAAGTCGTCAACGTGATCGGAAACTTTGCAGACTTGAAAAAAAAAAAGAAAAAAAAGTTTTGGAATTAAAATATTCTCGATTCACAAAATTCTCCAAGTGCCAATGTGCAAGGACTACCTCAATTAACCCCTGACAGGCAATGAGTGTAAAATTTTCCCCCCAAAAATTTATTTTTCTCG
Organism: Rhorus exstirpatorius; assembly: GCA_963564615.1. Lineage (NCBI taxonomy): Eukaryota > Metazoa > Arthropoda > Insecta > Hymenoptera > Ichneumonidae > Rhorus > Rhorus exstirpatorius. The sequence continues at coordinate 32,635,827 of OY751313.1, forward strand.
GCGCACTCACTCACTTGTTTGAGTTTCAACGTTCATTTTTAACTCTATAGTTCAAATCAATCATTTTTATGATATCGCTATTTTATGCAAAATCGTTTAAACTTTAATTGAAAAAAAAAAAAAAAAAAACTTGCTAGCTTTATTAGGAGCCGAGATATTTGAGATTAATTTCGACTGGGTATTTTTTACTCATTGCCTGGAGAGGAATACGGTTTGGATGTTTGCCTGTCAGGGGTTAAATTAATCCGAAATTCATGAAATCACATTGCAAATGGTACAAGATGCATTTACCTGTCGAGTTCGTTGAACAAGGATGAATTTTCAGACCGACCAATTTTCAAAAATGAAATTTCGACGCCCTGCAACTTGAGAATCTGCGGCACCTTCATTATCGCCTGGGGCGGCTTGTCCGTGAATGCAGCAGCGAATTCTTCAACGGTTATCCATCCTTCGTTTTCGTAGGTTATCAGAAAAACGATACTACGAGTGAGCTCTGAGAAAAAAAAATTTATTAAAGATCAATCGATATACCCAATGAGATGTATGAAAATTTTTTGCTCAATAGATCCATTCATTCGAGAGTTATAGAGGTTTGATATTCTCCATGACCAACAAAAACATATCCGGACGTATAAAATTTTTTTTTTATAGTTTTGAATGTTTATCTGTTAAAAATGTTGTAAAACGTCGAAAAATCACACCTGAGAAAAATTCCCGAACGTTTGTGTATAGGCTTTTCATTTGGGTATAATTTTTTTAACAATTCATTCAGACCCTGAGGTTTTATTACCATTTTGAATTATTCGAAAAACCCCTGTGATTAAGAAAAGAAAAAAAAACCTCTAAGTTGAACTTTCAAATTGCTTCTTCGTAATTTCGCATCGATAATGATGGTACTTTTTGAAATTTTAGCTCTTGGAGTCATAGAACATTCGGGCATTAATTTCACGAGAAAAAAAAATCACAACAACAATGCTTCCTCTATGAGAAAGTAAATTATCACGAAAGATACTCAGAAGTCAAGACATGGAATAAATAAAAAAAAGTTTTTTCTTGTCAATAAATAAAACAGCTTAAAACTAGCGGAGCGGTTGTTTTTTCAACTTTTTTTACATCCGTGAAAGTAATCTCGATCCGAAACTTGGTTTTTTGGTGAGGAAAAAAACAATGTTTGATCTCAAATCAAGCTCACGTTCACAATTTTCGGCGAAAAAAACACTAACCTAGGTCACAGCTGTTTTATTCATTTAGCTTCAAGATTTTTTAAAAATTGTATTTCGAAAGCGAATCGATCATACTCTCTGCATTTTTTGTCTTCATTTTAGATATAAAAATGTGGTGTTAGTAGGGAGAATCTTTCTTCGATGTATACACTCGATTTAACCAACGATAAGAGTCCGCTTTTTTGCAAAAATTAACACCCCAACTTTGAACACCCGCCATTTTCTTCAAACTCAATATTTCTGAAATTCCATCCATAATTCAAAGGATGCACTAATATACCCACAACTTTTTGGTTTTTTGTTATTGGAAAATCTAGCTCTGAATAATTATATTTATATGGAAAAAAAAATAAATGAAAATTTAATTGATAAATAATAAAAAAAATTATAGTAATTAAAATATTTTTTTGAATATTTTTACGCAAAAAAAATTAGCGAACAGCTTGAAATTATGCCTTTTCTAATACAAAACATCTGTACATACTTATAATAAACAAAAAAAAAAGTATATATCCCGAAAATTCGCTCCCTCTCTCGAACTCCTTGCCTAGGTGCAACCGCTTAAAGATGCTTTGCGTATCTATACATTCCCAGCCAAAAATAAGATTTAGTAAGAGTTTTAAGTACTTTGCAATGGAATAAAAATCTGAAAAAATCAACCATTGAGGGGATACTGAAAACTTTGATTTGGAATAATAATAATGCCGAAAAATTACTAACAGATTGTTTAAAAAAAGGTTGTTAAACGAATCATCAGTTCTTTTTCTTTTTGGATCTAATAAGTTCGTTGATTTTTATTGTGATAAGGTGTGAATTTTACAATTTTCCTTTCTTTTGTTTTTACATTTCTTTTTCCAAAATTTTTGAGGCTCTATGCATAAAACTATTCGTTTAATGACCTGGAAACTTTTTCAGTGCAATATGTAACCATTCTACCCAAAATATATTCGGAGAAAATTCTCAAGTATTAAAAAAATCAACAAATTTATTTTGTATGACAAAAACAACATTTTACTGATGATTTGTTAAATAATTTTTTGTAAAACAAATTTCCTCATAACTTTTTACACTATTATTCATGAAAATCAATGTTTCAAACATCTTTAATATCGCGGATTTTTTTTTTTATCTTTTGTTTCACAGTGAAGTACTGAAATTCTGATAAAAACGAACTTTTAATTGGCAATGTATAAATCGCCCTTAACGTTTTTTAAAATTCTATCTTCCTTAACCTTGCTCACTACTCACGAATTTTCCTAGCGTTCCATGGTTCGTCGTAATTTTTTCGTTCCCACGTGTCCTTCGATTTAATCTTGCATTCACGCTTCAGCGATTTATCGTTGTTCAATTTTTCATCTCCATTTTTACGCAAATTTTCCAATTTCGTCGATGTTCCATCGCCCCTCACGAAGCCAATCGAATTCTTGATGGCATCGGGCGACTCCGTGGACATTAACTTGCACGATGAATCTAAAAATTTGTCAACGAACTTTTTTACCCCGTTACAGGAAGTCTCGTTGGCCATTACATGGGGAATCGCGGAGCTCATTGCTCTCGGCGGTATCGGCGATGGTAAGGAATTATTTCTAAATGGGTTTTTCGAATTATGCTCGATCCACGTTTCAACGCCGAGTCTCCTCGTTTCCAGCGATTTTTCACGATCAATGTCAAACTCGGAAATCTCGTTTTTTCGTTTGTTCAGCGATTCATCATCGTCGCGACTTTGTGATCCCGAATTTGGGCTCTTTGCTTGTGAATTTGGAGAATCATGAGGTCGCCTGAGTGAACTTCTTTGAGGCAGAAGTGACGTTGATACTCGGGCTACGGAACATCTGAATGGATTCGTATCGCGAAGTAGAACGTTCGATGGTTCTTGAGTTTTCTTTATCCTCGTGTTGGCCGCCTCCATACGAGTGAGAAAATTGTTGCCACTTTCAGCCAACGAAGTCTCGAATATACGTATTTTTTCCGGGTCCAATTTCGCGATATCATTCGCCTGTGAATCCGTGAGAAACGAGGCAGTCTCATTGTTGAGAGGAGGCACGAAATCGACGAAGGGATTTTTCGAGCACGGTTCCGTAGTTGGGGAAATATCGTTAGAAAATTGTTGAAATATTTTAGACGCTCGATCGTCGAAAGTTTCATCATGCTGTCCCGGTTGATCAAGCAACGACGTTGCACATTCGTCGTAATCGTCGTTTTGTTTATCCGGATATTCGATGACATTCGTCGTATTTTTCTTCTCGATGTCATTGTCACCCGTAAAAACATAATTCTTTGGTAACGGAGGAATCGCCGGTATATGACGATTCTCCGAGCTCTTCATCTTCATCCCGTTGCTGCTCGATGAATAAGTCGAACGAAAAAACTTTACGAGTTTCTCGAAACACTCGATAGAAGCGGGCTCAGCCCTGACGAAATCGAGCTCGGATCTCAATTTTCTCATCGTCTGTCTCATGCGTTCATTGACATATCCCTTGAACACCAGTGCTGCCTCGTCAGTTCCATTCATAGTACCGGAATTTCCAGCCAGATACTGCTGCTGCTGCTGCTCCTCCTCGATAATCGTGCTCAACGCTTGGCAAGCTCCTCCATCCGATTTCACGTTGGGCACTTCTTTCGATTCCAATACGATCGAGTATCTCAGATCGTTGTAGCTTTTGTCGTTCAAGTCGACCGTTTCACCCTGGAGAAGCATCGAAATATGGAAAAATTTCATAAATTTTCGTTTTTTTGTCTCGTAATGGGGGGGGGGGGGGGGGGGGGGGGGAAGGAGATTATCGAAGATCGCATTATGTGTGCACAAATCTAATTATACATTTTTTTTGTAAATAATTAAGGATGCTTCAAGTATATTATTCCTAAAAAAAAGTTTGATCGGATCAGAATTTCAGTGATTTCCCTGTGTGACCGAAAAATTTAAAACAAGAAAATCAACTATACCGAAGATGTTTAAAATATCGAAGCCAAATAATAATAATAATATCAAAAATTTACTGTCAAATTAATTTCAGATTTTTTGAATACGTGTAGTATAAACGATTTCAGAATTTAATCGTTTGAAATTATTATTTTTTACGCAATTTCGAGAAGTGGATGAAGAGTCTCAAATCTTAGATGTTTCCGTAGAAAGGTTATATATTGGACTGAAAAAAGTTTCCAGGTCGTTGCTTAAAAAAAAATATAAAAAACATTTAAAAAAAAAAATCGAAAAATAGATGGGAAAATTTAGAAAAAATCACTAGTATTCACAAAAACCAACGAATCAATTCGATCAAAAAATTAAAAAAAACTTTTTCAAACCAATTTGTCTATAACTTTTCAGCATCATTGTTATTCAATAATCAGGTGGGGGAGCCTGAAAAAATTAAGGGGTTATACATGAATATTCAAAATTTGTTTGTAATTATTTACTTTGATGGATTGCTCGAATGTTGCAAATTCTTGGATTTTTTTGCGTCAATACGTTTGTTTTGGTCCCAATAATGATAATCAGGTTGCGGCGGAAAAGCCGTCAAAGTAAACAATTACTCAAAATTTCATAAAATATGAATTATTTCACGATTTCTTGCCAAATTTAATTCAATCAATCCTTCGTAGCTTCTCTATAAATATAGAAAATGAAAATCAACTCCGATGTCTCGAAAATTTGGGCAAGTTTGACATTTGGGCATTTTAGAAAAGTTGAGTATTTTTTTTAAATCTTCAAAATGTCATAAAATTCGTAATTTTTGGGTAATTTCAACGATAACTACGGTAAATAAAGGGGTCATACTGATATAATTCGTCTACGGAATGGTAGCCCAGTAGCTCGAACTATTTTTTAAGGCCCACGACCGTTATACACCGGACATTTTGCCTAAATGCGCTTTTCAAACATTTCGATTTTTATATGTATTCGTACGTTGACGTCCGAGATGTTACGGGAATGAGCATAGGAAACCATGAGATCCTCTTGCCACGCGAGAAAGATATTAATTCATGGTCGATCACAGAAAAGAGTTTTTTTTTTGTGGAATTAGAAAATGAATGGGATCATAGGAGAATACTTGCAAGAGATTGTTTGAGGAAATCGAACAGTTTCCTCGTGCGAACGTTCGAGAAAAAATTACAAGAAGTGCAAACAATGCTTTCGATTAAACGAAATTACGTATATAATGAAACCAAAATGAAAAGAAAAAACAAAAAAGAAACAAAAAGGCCGAGAAACTCATGCCTAAAGCTAAAAATATTTTATCAGAGCTTTCATGAGAGAATTTTTGTGATTACTGTCGGATCTATCAGCGGACGAGCTGCCGCTGATGTCGAGGCTCGCGAAATCCTATCCAATATTCAAAATATTCAATTTTTTTATCTCGCTCAAAATCCCATAACGCTTGCTTATTTTTACGAATATTTTTATTATTTTACGAATATATGATCGTCGTTCGAGCGGGAAATATCATCAGAAACGATGAGCAGTATTTTTTCCTTCGCAGACGGTGAGAACCCGAGGATTTTCGTGCACAATTTCTTCCTTTGTGAATGTGGAATTGCTCGTGCAACTCGAATTCAAAAATATCATCGTCGATGAAATAATATTTGCTCTCGTTGGTGGTGGATTGCGTTGTGTTTTCGGTTTCCTGTCACGACGAACCATTCTTACTCGTCTCATTATTAACGTTTGCATCCCTAATTTTTTTTTTTATCATTTTTTCGTCTCTCGATCGGTAATACCTCGTTGATACCATCGTTGTAATTATCGACAGCATCCGCGTCGTACCAACTCGGCGGTGTCGTCGTCGTCATCGTATTCGTCAAAACCGCAATCATCGAGTATTGGAATATTTTTTTCACAATTTTTTGTCAATCGTACGGGAGACTCGTCGGTTGTTTCATTTTTTCAAAATTTACGAATTTACGAATTTCTGGTTAACGACCGTGTTTCGCTAAAATTCACTCGATCGTCACTCATGGGCGAGAACCATCAATTTTCTGAATCACGTTTGAACTTCAATCAAATATCAAAATCAAATCAAATCAAATCAAATCAAATACCGTGATTCACGGAATTTTTCACTACCTATTGGTCATAACGGTGTTCCAAAGATTTCTATCAAATTCAGGAATTTTCGGACCGGGACAAACGGACGAAAAAATATTCTCGTTCATTGCTACTACGATGATGGGATCCAATATTTTTTTTAAATTCTGATCTATGATTTTTCGTATTTTCACGTTTAGCGTAAGGATTCACATTTGTCGTTCGTGGGCTCAATAGAATTCGATATTTTCGCGATGCTCGATTGATAGAACGAATGTTTCGAAAACTTGCTCGTTTTCACGTTAATTTCACGATTCTCGTGAAATTTCAACCAATGTTCTCCATACGTTCGTGCCCACCGATTTACTGCGAATAGTTACGCATTCCCTTAAATTCTCGCTCGTTGCGTCACGAAGATGAAAGAGAATGGATTCAATCGCGAATTCATCAGGGTATTCCTTGCACGAACCCGAATATCTTACAACTGATTTTTATCTACAGTAGGGCACAAATACATCCCAACATACTTAAAAAATTTCAAGCCAAATTACCCAATATTTATCAAGAAATTATGGATCTGAAAATCGTTAAATTTATACGGCACTTTATGGAGATGACATGCTGGCCACATTTCTATCGCATAAATTATATACCGAATAATCCTACATGTCTGATACGAACTACCCTACGCATGTAAAAAAACTCTCAAGAATCCGTAACCACGATAAAAACAAGGGATCACCGAAAGTTTGAGCTGCTTCTCCCCTATTTAATGATGAAATATACGGGTAGCCCGTGTGAGCGGTCCGACTTTCTCTTGTTTCATGCATGCCCCGCTTACCGCACGCTCCGCCGCGCCTACCCCCACACCGTCCGCGCAAGGACCACCTTAATTTCCGAATTGTCGACTGTATCGTAAATTTTCTCCATTGATAATATTTCCATTATTTTTAAATATTGTAATTTCGTAAATCAAGGCTTGAAGGGCTTGTGTGGATCAGGGATGGGCAGCATCGAATGAAAAAGTATTTAAATACATCATTAAAATACAAAATACTTTTCCACTCGTCATTTATTTCGGGTACGAGTGACGAATGAATTTCCACTCGCCATTCCTTTCGCGTTCGAGTAAGGAGTGGTTTGTCATTCCGTATTTATTTCGCGATCGAGTGAGGAATGGCTCGTTGTTTACATCTGAACTGAGTGGAGAGTGGAGGAACCATTCGAACGCCGTCTTCGGTTCGAGTAGAAAAACACTCGCACGGGGAAAACTGGTTTGTAGTTCTGACAAATGCTGCCAACGTCGGGGCACTTCAGTCACTTCCACAAAGTACCTTGGTTGATTAAGGCCCGGTTCCACAAACCAGGTTCAAGGGTTAAACTGAGTTTAACTTTGATTTTAGCCAATGGCAGGCAATCTTTAGCGACTTAAACCAGGTTTCAATTTTAAACCACGATTGTGTAACCGGGCCTTAAGAGTCATCAAGCGAGGGCATACGAAGCGCCAAGTGGCCAATAAGCCAACTAAGAATTTTCTAGATGTTTATATTCGAAATGTAGCCGAAAATACAATAGTATTCCACAATTAAGGAAGTACCCTCGGTACGACGTAAGTCAGAGAACTTTAACCTTCTACTTGAGTAACGTAGTATATAATTTGGCAACATCTCATCCCTTGCTTTAGTGTACGTGCTCACGTACAAGTATAATACTTATGTATTTGACACTGAAGCAGCCAGCGAGCGGTTTCTATGTGTATTATTAATTTGAAAAATGAGCGAAAACAGGTATTATTGGAGAAGAAAAAATTTTCCAAAAAAATTTATGATAATAGAGTGCGACAAAGTGAAGTGGGAAAATCGATTCCCAGTGTTTACGGGAAAAGAAATATTTCTAACCTAAACGACGACTTTAAAAATGATGCAATTGACGGCTGTCGTGTTGCCACGTCTGTGAATTGCTCGAAAATCTTGCCTTTTTTTTAGTTATTTCTCCTAACACAAGCAAGCTTTACATGTTTTGGAAAGATAAAAATGTTCATGGGATATTCGTTTACATCTCTTTCAAATTTTATCAAAATCTGTTTGTTAATTCCAACTTGATAAATGATAATGTGCGTAAAAATCATAGATTCCCATAAGACCCCATGTTAAGAGCTTCGAAATGAAATTATTAATATCTTCTTTAAAAGTCAACCAAAGATTACAAAATTTTAACTGAGTCATTTTTGGAAAGATTTTGACATCTCTTCAAATTTTCGTAATTTTCTGTTTGTTAATTGATTTATCGAGGGTACTCCCTTAAAGATAACAGATAAATTTGTTCGACTTGTAAAATATACGGTCTGGTCGTCTGCTCCGTGGAATTTTTTTTTTTTTGAGGCACAATAAATTATCGAAAACTCGAGGCGCTTGTCGTTTGCCACGACGCTTTTTTCACCAACTGACAAGTTCATTTTATTATTAATTTCACGCACATCTGCCACTCTTTATCGGACCAGAGTGTACTGCTCGCGACTTCACTGCACTTTTTAAAAATATTTCCACCCTATTTCGTTGATGAATGAAGTAATCATTTCGAATATAGTATCGGAGACGCCAAGTCCGTGCTCACGGCTATATGACAGTACATGCTATGTATTTCACAGTTCCGGCTACTAACGCTAGGTTCGCTAGTCACGGTTGTCGGTAAGAGCGGAGAAGCAGCAGTGATGGCGTAAGCGTAAAGTGAGCCCTGAGATAAAATAAGCTTTGAGGGTCAATCAGGGCGATCGGGGCCCTTCATGAAACATGCGCCGCCACTGTAAAATTTACATCCTACCCTATCGACATCCGTTACTTTTTGCTGAATGCATTGGATGACATATCTGCCGCAAGTAGCGCTAACTTCGGCATGCATTTTTTTCAAATTTTTCCGCGAGAGGCGCTACCCTCGATTCTGAGTTGGTTACGTGTGCTCGATGACTCAAGAGTCATCGAGCGAGGGCATACGAAGCGCCAAGTGGCAATAAGTGAACTAAAAATTCCCTACATGTTTTATATTCTGGATTTCGCCGAAAATACAACAGTATTCCACAATTAAACATAACAAATAAATTTGTTCAACTAGTAAAATATACGCTCTGGTCCTCTGCTCCATGGAATTTTTTTTTTTTGAGGCACAATAAATTATCGAAAACTCGAGGCTGTTGTCGTTTGCCACGACGCTTTTCTCACCAACTGACAAGTTCATTTTATTATTAATTTCACACACACCTACCACTCTTTATCGGACCAGAGCGTACTGCTCGCCACTTCACTGCACTTTTAAAAAAAATTTCCACCCTATTTCGATGAAAAACGAAGTAATTCCTCGGAATATAGAACCGGAGACGCCAACTTCGTGCTCACCGCTATATGACAGTACATGCTATGTATTTCACAGTTCCGGCTACTAACGCTAGCTTCGCTAGTCACGGTTGTCGGTAAGAGCGGAGAAGCAGCAGTGATGGCGTAAGCGCAAATTGAGCCCTGAGATAAAATATTTTTTTATTCTTTGACCGAATATTTGTGTAGAATATTGGTTCGATGATGTAAAGTCAATAAAAGTGATCTTTGAATTTTTTAGGCATCCTTACCGAAATACTGTCAATAAACAATACAGTAGTACTGTACACAGCAATACTGAAATGCAAATATTCGCGAATTCATCATTTTTCGTTTTATATATGGTCCGGCTTCAAGGTCACGGTTCGAAGCGTTCCATGTGTGTGTATGTGTATGTGTATGTGTGCGCGCCGCGTGCATGTGTGTGTTGCGAGAGAGAGAGAGGATCCCAAGCGCGAACGCCTGAAACCGCGCTACAGGCTACAGAACACACGGTTGCCGCGCTACAGACACACGCTGTAGCGGCGGTGGTCCGAGTGTTCTCTCGATACACAGATTCAGGGATTCACAACATCACAACAGCTGACGAGCTGACAGCTGAGCGATATATTGTTACATCCCCACCGGCATATTTTTTCGATCAGAGTCTCCCTCATTATTACACTCTTTCAAATACCAACCTGAAATTAACGACAGTAGAATATACGGTAGCCGATAAAAAAGAGATCTCATCGAATAATTATTTCTTGTACAATCAATCATTTCTTGTAATCAATCAATCTCGGGACGACGGGAAGAATCACGAAAAGAACATATGAGCCGTTCGCTCAAAGAATGACCTAAGTTCAATTTGGTCGTTTTGAGAAAAAGCGATTTAAAGATTCAGCATTGTATGGCAAATTGTTAGGTGTAAAAATGTATAATTTTTTGAATTTTACTTCAAAGACACACTCCTGAATAAAGATTCAAGACCATAAAATCGTTGTTAAATACATTTTAACAACACTGAAATGTATAATTAATACAAAATGATTTAGGTCGTTTTTTCGGCGAACTACTTAACCCTTTCAAGCACACATTTTTCTTTACGTGTAATCGACTTGAAACTTTGTACTCGGGGGTTTTCGGGGTCGCTGACAACGAATATGCACTCAAAATTTTAAAATTCAAGATGGCGGATCCAATATGGTGGACCAAAAATGCCAAAGGCCGTTTGACGAAAATAAAAGTTGGTAATCAGGGGATTTCGGGGTCGCTAATAACGAATATGCACTCAAAATTTTAAAATTCCAGATGGGAGATCCAATATGGTGGACCAAAAATGCAAAAGGTCGTTTGACGAAAATAAAAGTTGGTAATCAGGGGTTTTCGGGGTCGCTAATAACGGATATGCACTCAAAATTTGAAATAAAAAAAAAAAAAAAAAAAAAAAAAAATACAAAAAACGGAAAAAAAAATTTTAAACGAAGAAAAAAAAAATAACATAAAACGAAAGAAAAAAATTTTTAAACGACAAAAAATAAAAAAATTCAAAAAAAAATTAGAAACGGTGACATCAACCGACATGTCCTTGTTCGTGTGTCTCTGGATTTGACTGAGAGCGGTACTTTTTGGAGAAAATTGAGGTTTCCATTTCCTAAATCGTATATGCAGTACGTTTGTATATCGTACTCTAGTATCAAAAATTGACCTTGAATAAACGGTTTCTCAGGTCTGCATCGACCGTGTTACATGCAATTTACAATCAAATGCTCCAAAAATATCTATGTACCGATCTTACGCTAGATGAGCATTGTTTTTCGCATGCAAGTCGCCATGTTAGGTCCACCATATTGCATTCCCGAAGTCTGACCGTGAATTCGTAGTCAGGGACTACATCAACCTCCGAGTACTAACTTTTACTTTTATCGAACCACTTTTTGCATTCTACGTCCACTATTTCAATTTCCAAATTTTGAGTACTGATTCGTTATCAGGTACCCCGAGTACTAACTTTCACTGACATTGCACAACTTTTTGTATTTTTGGTCCACCATATCGGATCCGCCATCTTGAATTCCCAAATTGCGAGTGCAGATTCGTTATCAGCGACCCTGGAAACCCCTGAGTACCGACTTTCACTTCCGTCAAGGACTTTTTGCAATTTTGGCCCGCCATATTGGATCCGCCATCTTAAGTTTCCGAATTCCGAATTCTGTCACAAATTTATTAGTGACAGAAGAGAGCAAACGATATTATCACGTACCGCGCGGGTACCACAACGCACATCAACAGCTGGAGCGCGAGACTAGAGACGCAGCCGCGCGGTGAGGACTAACAACGACAATACTCTAGACGCGCTATTTCAACCAATCACAAAAAGGTCAATAATGGCCGAAATGTTACGAAACTTAGCAAACATACTTTTAGGACTCATACCTACGCACTGGTAACTAAATCCCAAAAACGACCTAAAGTGACTTAGGTCATTCTTTGAGCGAACGGCTCATATATTTATATTCAAAACCAGACGAGAACGGAATCTCAAGACCACCCAATATCTAAACTAAATAATCCAACTCAATTGATACATTTGGTCCCCAAATGTACCAAAACTAATATCTTCGTAAACATTTGATCAGCACACGGCCCTTTCCCGAGGAAAGCGGACACATCCTGTCATAAAATTATATCTTCAACATACAAAGCGAAAAACCCCACATTTCTCGAGACTATTTGCTTTCCCACGTGCACGCGTCTCTCGCCAGAAGAAAACGGCGACATTCATATTATAATCGAACATTCTTTATCCTGCAACTGAAAAAACGTTTCCCTCTTCCGAGGAAAACGCCGGCATGTTTATCTATAAGAAAATATATGTAAAACAGACACAGAAAACTCGCAACGATCACCAAACTTTTTTCAAGACTAAAAAACCCACCCTTAAGTACGCCCACGCGGCATCAGCTTGACTCCTCCCTTGCTCCACTTGGACCAACGAGTAAAAATCTCCCCTACCAAACCCAAATTTTCCATCTCCCTAAACTCCACTCACCAAGGTTATAAAAAACCGAACTCTCCAAAAAAGAGACACTCAATTTTTACCATTTGACTTCGATTTATCCTTACTACTCGCTTTTGACGACTTCATTACGCTCAGTCTTGGTCGAGAATAGAACTCGCCATTTCCGACGATCAGTCTCAATTCGAAATCCGGCATGAGACACAAAACTCATAAGTTCGTTCGAATCGCGCTCAATTCAATTAAACTTCATGCGCGCGATTCCAGTGTCTGTTATCCGAAAATATCAAGTGTATCAAACATTCTGTATTCATATTCAAGATATCTTGGTCTTACCAACCAAGTCATCGACAGTTTTTGGAAAAACAACGAAAATAACAGAACCAACGATCCCCGAATGCACGAAAACCTGCAAGAAAGTTCGAGGTTATGTTTTTATCTCACTCTCTCTTTTAGTCACTCGAAAATTCCAGATCTAGAAGATTCCGGATTGCGACATATTTCTGAGCCATGGAAGAATCACTTATAAAACGATAATAAACTAATTTAAACACACCTCTGAAATAATAAACAACATATTATTATTTTCACACGCCACATACACGAGTCGCAGCTGTCCGCTGCCGGGCCTTTCCAGCCTCGAACGATCGATTCCTTCGATTGATCTATCGAGAATCTTCTTTACCAGCGAACCCCCTAGATTCCCATAGTGCGGGTATATAAGCAGCGGCGTTCGAGCGCTGCGTCAGTCTTCTTCTCGCAACGAAACTGAGCAGTTCAAACCTCGCCAAATTCAAACGAGAAAAAATACAAACCACGCATTCTCGAGTGTTTTGCCGAGCAATATTCATTATTCTCGACTAGCCTCGATACATACATACGAGTTCCATATCGTTCATTCATTAAAAGTGTCGATTATAATTTTATTCCTTTCTTCTTTTCAGTTATTATTGCATGTGGGTTTTGAGTGTTTCTTAGTGAGTGTTTGTGCGTATTAACCCGTTTCTTTCAGCGTTTGCTTCTGGAGTGGTTTTTTTGCGTCCTTGAGATCGTGGACCTTATTCGTGTTGCTGGGCATTTTATCGGAGCTCTTTTCGCCCACAACACATTGATCTCTTTGGACATTCCAGAAGCCCCCTCGAGCCTTACCTCTGGGCGAAATAGAGAGGCCTTCAACTTGAGCAGGAGAGACCAGTTCTCTCCCGTATCTACCAGATTGAGAGAGACCAGTTCTCTCACTTTCTCTTGAACCTATTCAAGATCAGTTCTCTCACTCTTGATCTGACGGAACCTAGGGGCATCCGCCTCTCAAACCTCCAACATCACATCGGAAGGGTGTCCGCCTGTCAAATCCACCTCATCGCAGACGAGGAGCATCGACTTTTCTGATCTACAGGATAGCCCAGCTCATACACTAACACGCACGCAATCTCCCGACTCTACCCCTCATCATTACTTTGATTAAAAACGAATAGCTGTAAAATTACCAGAACCAGAATAAGTCTCTTTCTACAAACAACAGTTACACTAAAAAAAAAATTTGGTTGAAAAGCTTGAAATACGTTTGATGCAACTAAATTATTTAGTCCCATACGCACGACAAAATATTTGTAGAATTTATCAAAATATTTCGATAATGAATTAAATAAATCGTGATTTAAATCAACAAAATTGAGTGTTGCATTAAAATATTGGAAGACTTTGAACGTAATATTTTGTTAGTATAAAAATAATTATATCTTCAATGTACATGTAATTTGTGATCGCAGAACACCTAAAATCAAATTCACAAAATAATATACTATTCGAACAAAAAATTGAGAAAATAAACAAGAACCAGTATATAACAATGAATAAAAATTCAGTTATATCGAGTACGTCACTGTTAACATACAAAAAAAATTTATGTCAACCAAATTGTACGTACGGCTTATCGAACTATTCATACAATTCAAAAGACAATTGAGGTCACCACCACGCTCAAGAGTTTTGTGGTTGCAACACACATTTTAGTATAATCAACTAAAATATATTTGTTCGACGGGAAAAATTTGTTGTTTCAACTACACTGAAAAAAAAATTCATTTGAATCTAATCTAATTAACTAATGGTATTTATAATCAATAAAATCATAATATATTCATTATGACATAAATAGTGTAACAGGATTTTAATTAAAAAAAAAAAAAAAAGCGCCACGTCGATATTTACGCACGTTACATATTTTCTGCCTGGGCTGGGATTTGAACTGCCTACCTACAAGTTTCCTACCTAATGCCTGCCTTACTAATCCGGGACGCTACTTATTGCGCTATTGACTTCTAGTGAATTTCATTACATTAAATTTCATATATAAGCTGCATGGTGGGTCACAACTACAAAATAAAACAAATCTCATTTACAATTCAAACTGGCAACAGTTAATTCAAACGAATATCCCGTGATCGCTTGCGCTTGCGTGCCTATCAAAATTCAACAAAATTCGAACGATTAAACTGGTATTATGTTTAGTTGAAATAAATACGTCTTTTCAATAAATCAAGACAAAGAGGCGATATCACTTTCACGTCTTTGCACTTGCGTGCCGATCAAAATTCAACAAAATTCGAACGATTAAACTGGCAGTACGTTTAGTTGAAATAAATATACGTCTTTTCAACAAATCAGGACAAAGAGGCGGTTTTGAGTTATGCGTTTGAATTTGTCATAACAAAAGTTGTGTTCAACGATTTATGTACACTGACAAAAAACTTATTTCAAACAACTAAATATATTTAGTCGGCCAAAATCTGTTTCAGACAACACTTTCAAAACCAATCCAACTAAATTTCGGTTTTGGTAATAAATTCGTGCTTTTGGTTTAACAAAATAGTTCAACAATTTGATTCGTTAATTATAACGAATTAAATTAAGCGACGAACCAACTACTTGAAGCAGTTTTTCTAAAAAAAAAGGCTTCCGTTGAGAAATTCTGATTTCTCATAGATAAAAGTACGCAAAAAGATGTTTATAATGATTTTACAAAATATGTTCAAAATGAGACAAATTATTTTGTCAACTTACGAAAATTAGTTATTCAGATTGTGTTCTGTAAAGTAACTATTCATAAAGTCTACTAGAATAAATAACATTATGTTCAATAAACAAATCATTTAGTTTAAACAAAGAAACCATGCAAGTTGGTCACTATAAAAGCTCCAAATAAATGTAGTGTGAAAAGCAACCGATTTTTGCCTTATGGATAACAAATTCATAATATTTGTACGGACTAAATCAAATTGTTAAATGATTTTCTTAGGCATTGGCATCACCAATTGAACTATAGTACACGATCGATGAAGTTTAGTTAAGCCACATAAAAAAAATCCAACTATCCAAATTATTTGTTACTTTGAAAAATAATTTTGACTGAAGTATATACATTGATTTCAACACAAATTTAGTTTTTTTTAATATATCAGTCCGATTCGATACAACGAATATTTGTTATTTTCAACAAAATTGTTTAGATATTTTGGTACCTAGTATTCAATCAAATATATAATGAAAATATATTTGTATCAAGTAGAAACAAACAAATATTTCCATTCGTTCGAACAAAAAATTTGATTTGACTGATTTAATTGATTCAAATTACAAAAATATCGATGATTGCCATGAACGAACTGATCCTCATCTAGTGTAAGCAAATTTTAGTTAAATCAATCGACTTAAGTATCAACTAAAGAGATTTAGTTGTTTCAATGACTTTTTTTCTCAGTGTATAAATTGAATAAAAACGTTCATCTCTTTAATCAACAAATTTTCGAAATCATCTACATTTTTTTTCCGGCAAATCAGCAACGCGTAGTGGTCGCTGGTATTCCCAAAAACATTTATGTACTATTGGTTCCGGTATCGAGTAGGGAAAAAGCAGAAACCGCTCATATGTAACAGACTCGTCGAACTCGCGTATCGCGGGTACAAGAGTTTCTGCTCTACCCTACTGAAAAAGTTCATGTGATATATCATGTAGAAAAGCACATGATAAATCACATAATAAATTGTATGAAGTTATGACCGATATCAGTGCACAATTTATTGTGTACTTTATTTTGTGATTTGTTACATGATTTATAGTATAGTTCGAATACACATAATTTATTATGTAATTTATCCTATGATTTCTCATATGGTAAGGGTTTATATCGGAGAAAAAAAATGAGGACTTCGTGCGGGATCGAACCCACGTCCGTCAGATTCTGAAGCAGCCTCGCTACCGCCTGGGCTACGCCGCTTGTTTATATAAGTTAACAGTTTGACGAATATGAAGTCCACATATGACCGGAATTTATTTCATTTTCTCTTACCGAGTTTAACTTTATTTTAATCCAACTATGATTTGTATGTAATAAATAGCGTGGCCGAGGTGGTAGCGAGACTGCTTCAGGATCTGACGGACGATCCTTCAGGATCTTTCAGGATCGTATGATTTCTCATATGGTCAGGGTTTATATCGGAGAAAAAAAATTAGGACTTCGCGCGGGATCGAACCCACGTCCGTTAGATCCTGAAGCAGTCTCGCTACCACCTCGGTCACGCTATTTATTACATACAAATCATAGTTGGATTAAAATAAAGCTAAACTCGGTGAGAGAAAATGAAATAAATTCCGGTCATCTGTGGACTTCATGTTCGTCAAACTGTTAACTTATATAAACAAGCGACGTAGCCCAGGCGCGGTAGCGAGGCTGCTTCAGAATCTGACGGACGTGGGTTCGATCTCGCACGACGTCCTAATTTTTTTTCTCCGATATAAACCCTGACCATATGAGAAATCATATGATAAATTACATAATAAACGATGTGAATTCGAACTATACAATAAATCATGTAACAAATCACAAAATAAAGTACACAATAAATTGTGCACTGATATCGGTCATAACTTCATACAATTTATTATGTGATTTATCATGTACTTTTCTAGATGATATATCACATGAACTTTTTCAGTAGGGTACCGACGCTCTCGGGACGTAACAATATGCAATGCTTGGGCCGTATGACGGAGCATCTGAGCTATATTTCAATAACAAACTATTGTTATTCACAGCGCTGTGACGGATTTTTTTCTATTAACTAATTATTTCATAACTATTCATTAATAATAATAATTATTATTATTATTATTTAAATTATTTTATTCTATTTTTGAGGCACATTTATATGAATTAATTTTGGTCAATTTTTTAAAGGTTATAAATGTTATAATTTTTCAACATTTTTTCCATACTTTTGAAAATTAAAAAAAAAATTATTTTGACCGAGCTTCTATTTTTCAGCCGGGATATTTTTTTTTCTCCTAGAGGAAGCTTCGTTTTCGAGAAATTTTTTTTTCGAAATTTTCATACCATTACGTTCAAAATTTCCCAAAAAATTGACAAAACACATTTAGAAAAAATGTCCGTTTGCGATGTGTGTGATGGTATCAGTGTCCGCGCTATAACTTTCGTAAATTTAAAGCTATCAGGCCTACACTTATTTTTGCATTGATAGTCTGTACAAGGATAACTCGAAAAATGAATGCATATGTTCGAACTTTTGCAAATTTGGCTTTTAACATAAATCGTCTGTGGAGCAAGGATGATTCGAATTGAATTTGGTAGTTTTTCCAAAATTTTTAAATTTTCGAAAAATATATGTGCACATACATTGACGCTATCGAGCCTAATCTTTTTACATAAGATTTTAGAAAATTTCAAAAAATGTGCGTGTGCACTCCAACTTTCGCAAACTTTGGTGCTATCGCGGGCCAAAACTTTTCACGCTAATAGTCTCAGGGACAAGGATAATTGGTATTTGAATGAAAATCTCTCAAGGGCTTCAGATTTTAAAAAATGTGGAAATTTTCGAACAATTATGTGCGTGCATTAAATTTTGCAAATTTTAGCCTAAGCCATAGCGTTTTACCCTATATATTAGTCTGGGTGACAATGAAAAAATGGTGTAAATTCACCTGTGTTTTTTTGGCATTTTTGAGGCTGTTTTTCAATTTTTCAAAGGAACATGAGCTCGTATTGTTGGACTAACAAGGAGAGTATCAGGCCTCCGGGTCATGGAATATGCTCAAACTTGGTGTGATTCATTAGCCCTAAAAATGAAGCATGTTATGCGTAGTTCTATCTTAATAGCAGGCCTTTTGTTGCACGCTTCATTACATAAAATACCATTTTTAAGCAATTTATGAGTTTTTCGCTACTGCTCTGTACTAATCCAACCAACTTGGATATATGTTATTGAAACTTTGTGAGAGGATCATAAAAATAAATATACCACGGGTTAATTTACCGTATTCTATGTTGGTCGCTGCAGCTAGACGGATACACGCATAAAAAGTGAAGTGAAACAAACCAAAGTGAAGATTTATATTACAATTCGTCTTATGGTAATACGCATAGTATTCATGCTTGCGAATACCCATAGTATCCATGCTTGTAAATACTATGTGCATTCCTACAAGACAAAAAATTGTCATATAAATCTTCGCTTCGGTTTGTTTCGCTTGTGCATAGTATGTATTGGTCTGGCAGCAGCCACCAACATTGAATATTCAATGTTGGTTGCTGCCGCTAGACCGATACATACTATGCACAAGCGAAGAAAAGTGAAGCGATGCCAAACCAAAGTGAAGATTTATATTATAATTCGTCTTATGGGAATATGACCTATAGCGGCAGCGACCAACATTGAATATTTAATGTTGGTTGCTACCGCCAGCCGATACACACTGCACACAAGCGAATAAAAGTGAAGCGAAGCAAACTGAAACGAAGATTTATATTACGATTCGTCTTATGGGAATACGCATAGTATTCATGCTTGAAAATACTATGTGCATTCCTATAAGACAAATTGCAATAGAAATCTTCACTCCGGTTTGTTTCGCTTCACTTTTCTTTCCTTATGCGTATAGTGTGTATCGATCTAGCTGCGGCAACCAACATAGAATACAATGAATTAACACGTGGAATATTCATTTTTATTATCAGCTGACGAGATTTCAATAAAATATCCAAGTTATCTGAATTAGTACAGAGCGCAGTAGCGAACGACTGATAAATTGCTTAAAAATGGTATTTTATGCAATGAAGCAAGCATCAAAAGGCCTATTAGATAGAAATACGCATAAGAGACTTGATTTTTAGGGCGAATGGAACACCTGCAAGTTTGAGCAGAATCCATGACCCGGAGGCCTGATACTCTCATTGTAAGCAGTATATGGGCTAGATATTTGGTCTTTTTATGTTGATGAGTAAACCATGAAATTGCATGTGTATGCAATTTTGTATGCATATTCAAGTGGGATTATATATATCTATGTCAAAGATATCCGAAAAATATAAGATAGAAGATTTTAGCATGAAAAATGCTGTATATGTATTTTTCGTAAATATTAGACATTTCACATATATATTTCCGTATATTTCACGATTTCACACATACAAATAACCCATGGAAAAAATGTATTATTTTTATACACTACCGTCCATAAGTATGGGGACACTCGCCCCAGATCCGAGCCACACAAGAAGTTGTATCGCTCTTTGAAAAATGAAGATATCTCAATTTTTCAAGCGGCGTTCTAAAAAGGACATATTTAGCTTCATTTTCCATTTTTGGAAAAATTTTTGCGATTTTTTTTGAGCCCGGTACGCACTTTGAAAGATGGTCATTTTTTGGCTTTTTTTGGAGGGTGGAAATTTTCCCGCATATCTCGTAAAAAAATTTTTCAACTTTTTTCCGTGAAAAGCTTGAAGCGGGGAGTACAACCTTCAATCTCATTTTTTGCAAAATTTTTTACGATTTTTTTTCGCAAAGATATTCAACTTTTTGCAAAAACGACCATATTTATAAGGGGTAGTCTCACTCTCAAACTACTGGGTTTTCGTGAAATTACTAAGAGGGTAAAAAGTTGCATACAATCATTTTAGATGTATCACATTTTTTTCAGAATTAAAAAACGAATTCGAAAAAAAAAAATTTTCACAAATTAAAAAAAAAATTTTTTCTAAATTTTTTCTTAAATCAACGAAATATTTTTTTTATCGTGAAAAATCGGGTCTCTTACCTCATCTACACGGCTTTTTCAACGTCGTTTTGTTTACATTTGTCTCGAACGTCGAGCGGATGCCACGTCTCGTCAAAGCTGTAATCGCAGCGAAAGGTGGCTTTTTCGATGAAAAAGCCGTGTAGATGAGGTAAGAGACCCGATTTTTCACGATAAAAAAATATTTCGTTGATTTGGGAAAAAATTTTGAAAAAAATTTTTTTTTAATTTTTGAAAAAAAATTTTTTTTTCAATTCTGAAAAAATGTGATACATCCAAAATGATTGTATGTGTTAAAGTCATAAGGCCGAATCGTATTGTCGCGCGCAAAGTTATAGATGGCGCGGGAGTTTAAGCATGCGATAGGTGCGCGTGAGAAGCGACGCAGTCGCTATCACCAGGCGGCCATCGCCGCGTGTCGAGTGTGTCGGGATAGTCCGTTACAGTCCGTTACGAGAAGGCGTCGAGAGTGGACGCGAGTAGGAGAAGCGCGAGATAGTAACCGGCGTGGGACGCCGGGAGCTAAAACGCACGTGCGGAATCGAAAACGTGTGTTTGAGACGCGATAGGCCGGTTGCCTCGAGTAAATGGTTAATTCGTTAATTACTATTAATGTCATCCGCGAGTATCAGGCATTTACGCCAACTATCTGTTTAATTATATTTATATCTATTTAATAACATGAAATAAATAGCCACGTTCTTCGCATCATCTCTGGCCGCCATTTTGTTTGCTTTATTTTCCGTCACGTTCCCGTCCCCTTTGTCTAGAGGTTGACTTAGACGCGAGGGTTAAGAGAAGAAAGTAACAGCTTTAATATATGCAACTTTTTACCCTCTTAGTAATTTTACGAAAACCCAGTAGTTTCAGAGTGAGACTACCCCTTATAAATATGGTCGTTTTTTGCAAAAAGTTGAATATCTTTGCGAAAAAAAATCGCAAAAAAATTTTCCAAAAAATGAGATTGAAGGTTGTGCTCCCCGCTTCAAGTTTTTCACGGAAAAAAGTTGAAAAATTTTTTTTACGAGATATGCGGGAAAATTTCCACCCTCCAAAAAAAGCCAAAAAATGACCATCTTTCAAAGTGCGTACCGGGCTCAAAAAAAATCGCAAAAATTTTTCCAAAAAAGGAAAATGAAGCTAAATATGTCCTTTTTAGAACACCGCTTGGGAAATTGAGATATCTTCATTTTTCAAAGAGCGATACAACTTCTTGTGTGGCTCGGATCTGGGGCAAGTGTCCCCATACTTATGGACGGCAGTGTATACGTAAAGTCGATATAAAAGATATGTGATATATATTTTATATTTATGTTACATGTTTATATGTATATTCCATAAAATAGAGAGAGAATCCGACAAATAGAGCCATGAGAGATTGAGCGTTGACATGGCAAATCTATGGAATGAGAGAGAGTATATTTACTCTACCCGGCACATGGATCGGTGGGATACATGTATGTGGGACACGACTCCGGTACTTGAGGGCTTTGAGGGTCGATCGGGGCCCTTCATGAAACATGCGCCGTCACTGCAACTACATCCTACCCTATCGACAATCGTCACTTTTCGCTGAATGCATTAGTTGACATATCTGCCGCAAGCGGCGCTAACCACGACATGCATTTTTTTCAAATTTTTCCGCGAGAGGCGCTACCCTCGATTCCGAGTTGGTCACGTGTGCTCGATGACTCTTAACAAAGTTTCGCGCTGTTGGATATAGATCTCGCTGCGCGCATGCGCACGAGGCACGAATATCAGTCCATAAGGCACTCTACAGATCTACCATTGTTGATTTAACAAAGGTAGCCTGGTCAAGTCAATGATTAATGGCTACAAAGATACACGTGTGTGGTTTGACAATCTTACCAATGGCGCGCCAACAAAAAAACTCTACCTTGATAAACTTTGTTATAGTGGCGCCGCACGTCGGTCAGATCAACAGATATAGCTGTCAATATAATCAATTTTTTTCCCCGTGCGTTATTTATTTTGTTTTCAGGTCCGTTGAATTTCTACTCGGCACATTTTTCGAAAAAGATGGATTTTTAAATCAATAATTCCTTAAAATTAAAATGAATTTTCACTCGATATTCGGTTCAAATACGAGTGGACGTTTATTGACGTGATGCAGTGAGAATAAGATAGATGGATAGATAGATAGAGTGAGAGATTGAGAGAAAATGAGAGAGAATGAGACAGACAGAGAGAGAATAAGAGAGATTGAGAGAGAATGAGAGAGATTAAGAGAGATTGAGAGAGACAGAGAGAGAATAAGAGAGAATGAGAGAGATTAAGAGAGATTGAGAGAGAATGAGAGAATGAGAGACATTGAGGGAGATTGAGAAAGATTGAGAGAGATTGAGAGAGAATAAGAGAGAATAAGAGAAAATGATAGAGATTAAGAGAGATATGAAACGGCATTGCAAAATATAATAATTGAATGGAGGAAAAACTTAGACGCAAATAAATATATAGGAGTGGTATTCTTGGACTTCAAAAGAGCGTTTGAGACGATAAACAGGGGAATACTGATGAAAAAACTAGCTCAATGTGGAGTAAAAGGTGCAGTGGATAGAGTTATACCTAGGAGACCGGAAACAGGAAGTGAAGTTCGGAAATAGTAAATCGGAAGAAATAAATACGAAACATGGGGTCCCAGAAGGGTCAGTGCTAGGTCCAATGTTATCTGTGATTTACATAAATGACATTGTCCAACAATTAAAGTTCTGTTCGTGTTAATGTTTTGCAGACGACACAATTATATATGTTAATGACATGAATAGCAATGTAATAGAAGTTAAGCTGAATACGGACTTGGACAAAATCGCGGAATGGCTGGAGCAAAATTCTCTAAGACTGAATGTAACCAAAACGAAATTTATGGTGATACATGACGAAAAGAAAAGATATATGAACAATAAGCTGCGAAATAGTA